>OW386285.2:179456889-179876889 GCA_936432065.2 Rutpela maculata
AAAAAAAAACCTTCAGAATGATTGAAATTATTTGTGTATTCTATTTGAACGACTTTTCAATCATAGCGCATACTTAATTGGAATGTTAAACGAATACGAACATATAGAACCTCAACAGTCAAAATATATATTTTTTTTAGTTTTATATATATATATATATATATATATATATATATATATATAAATAGTTTATAATTTATTATTTGTGGCATATTCATGATTTCTTAGTTTGTTGGGTATTTTGCCACTGTAAAAATATTTAAAAATTTTTTTATCTTTTTTTCTAATAGGAACAAGAAAATAAGAGTCTTTTAGAATAAAGCTTGTTTGGCTGACATTTGCTTGCAGTACCTATCTCTAAGAGAGTTCCTGGATGGCGTTTTTGTAATTTTCAAATTGTTATCAGGAATATAAACTTTAGGGTCCCCTGATTGAACAGGTTTACTATGAAATTATATTTTAATTCGTTTTACCCAGCAAATGTCCACTTGGTTCATGGTAACATTTTTCTACTTGGCAATGAGTTTAGCTAGAGAGCCTGCATAATTCGTTACCTGGGATGTTGGAACCTTTAGTTGCGGTGATATTGCACCTTTTTCTGCCCTGTTTACCTGAATGTATCCTCTATTTCTATTTGAGTCTTGTTTTATATTGAGGTTGCCTATAGTAATGATAAAATAAAACTATCAACTATACTATTATCAAGAGTTATGTGCAGATTGTAGATTGTTTTAGTGATGGGTAAAAGCAGTTATTTTTTAATAATAGTTTAAACTGCTACTGCCATTTTGAAATAACTGTTTAAAATAATAGTACAAAAATAACAGTTTAAAATTAACAGATCGCTGAGAAGTACTGGCATGCGCATACCGCAGCGTGCAGTTTGCAAATGTTATTTCAGAGACGTTATTTTATACATCATGCTGCTGTCACAGCTGCTTATTTGTTATTTTCTCACATGTTATTTTCGAACAGCAATAACAGTCTGTTAATGCTATTTACAAATAACAGTTATAAATTAACAGGTTGTTAAATAGCAGCTCATCTCTAGATTGTTTAAGGGGTCGCTTGGTCCTGAGTTAAAGCTGTACACGGCACATTAAAAATTTTGTAAAAATCTTTATGAAAATAAACAAATTCGGTTTCCGAACGTCAGCAAAATACATTATTTTTATTATTTCTGTTCTAATTCATCATTTGCTAGAAAACGCCTGTTCCTTTGACCTAAAACTCACAGGCGTAGAGTATTGTTTTCCAGTAAAATACTGAATAATTATTGTATTATTTTGTAGATTTTACGGACAATGTTTCTGAACAATCACTTAAATTTGTTTAAATAAAACACACTCTTTAATGTTGTACTTCACTCTGCTATCATATAAAGACTGACTGCCTGGTCCTAATCCTTGTCCTGAGTCAGCAGTTATATCATAACAGCCCGAATGTTTTTATTATAAGAAATCACATACACCAATGAGTAGTAGTACACTATCCACTTTTCCTTTTACAACAGTGTTAATGAAATTAACAATAATGTCCTCAATGTGAGTTATGGCGGTGCACCAAATATAATAATATACGTACTTAACTATATAATAATAGAACGATATAAGAATATGATATAGCAAAACATATTAATATAAAAGTCATAACCAAGGGAAGGTGCAAATTTGAAGAATACCAGTCTACGGCCTCTGATCCTTTGTCGGTCACGTGGACATGGACTTGCCTTGGATCAACTCATCTATTACTGTAACATATTTATAACAATATAGTAAAGTAGCATACAACGCATGCCACACGACGATACTAAAGTAAATTAGGCTTACGAAATGTCAGTAATTATATGACTCTTGTTTTTTGTCGGTCACATGTACTTATTTTGAAACATACACTGCCCATTCTCCCTCGATCTTCTTTAGATGCACGATGTTCCTTCTGTAGTTTTGGCCTGTTTCATCATATTTAATTTGTATGTCTGCTCTATCCTTACTCATTACTTGTGTACTTTGATTAAAGTTGAGGCAAGTTGTGTTTTCCTTTATTAGGTGTTTCACGTACACCTTGGTTCTAATGGGGTTTCTTCTGATCTTCGCTTCCTGTCGCCGTAATCTTTCCCTTTTTTCTTTTGAAGAAGCTCAGACAATATCCATTACCAGCGGACATTGCTAGTGTCGGAGATGAAGATCAAACCCAGTACACAATAGAGAGTGTGACCAAGCATGCTCGCCCTAATACGCCTTAGCCCGCTACTATACCTGCTCTTGGTAATTTATAATAATAGCAAGCGGCTCTACCACTCACTTTTTCCAGAAATGACAAAGTACTAATATCAAACTGAATTTTTTGGTTAGGTTATACAAGGGGCCATACAACGTATATGTCTTAAAGCGCATGTGTTAACTCCTCAGTTTAGCATAGGTTTTAAAATAGCCCAGAAGTTTTAAGAAATAACTATATCAAGACCGATGGGACTTAAAACATACTTCTACAAGAATAAATTAGCGTACTTAAAGAGCAATTGGTTATTTTGTAGGCATTTTAAGACAAGACACGTTTGAAGTAGAATTATTCACAACTAATATGGTCGATGCACACAGCTGCCACCACTTCCAAAGGTCAAGAAATGCACAACGGTCAGCCACACTGGGAAGGTTCCAGATTGAACAAAGAAATGTAATTTTTTTTTGTAAGAGAAATGTTTTTTAGAAAGAATTTATTAACATTGAATCATATTATGGAAAGATGATACTGATTTATTTTTAAGTCATCGAGGAGAAAAATAATTTATCCATATAGTTATTTAAATTTGCGTTTTTGGAGGGCGCAAGAATTTTGTAAGAACTATCTAACTAGATTTTACAGTAAACTTAGCCTCGTTGAAAATTTTAGCCCACTACGAGGGCTCTCAATACTTCATTTATAAGTAATTTTTCTCAGTACTTGCGATATATTCATTTTATAACTATGCATGGCGTCCCATATATTTTCTTTTATATTTACTTTATTAAATACAAAACATTCTCTCAAGCATTTGTGTGTGCATTTTAAACTTTAATAAGTACTTATTCTAAACAAAGTATGGTTTTATAATACCCTTCAGATATTCTACGAGCAGAGATTTAAATGATTCATTAAAACATGAAAGCTTTAAAAGTAGTTTTAAATGAAAATATGTAGTTTTAAATGAAAATATGTAGGCCTTTCTCTAGGTTGACCCCTATACCCGTATAAGGGTTTTAAGTCAGTTTTATAGTCTTTCCAGACCATTTACGTTTATAAGTAGTCTCAGAAATAAGCTTTTAGAATATCTTATAGAGTATGTTAAAATTAAGATTGTTACTTGGGTCTTTGCTACCTGAATAAATGGGCATGTCTATCTCAACTCCTCCTAAACTGTAGGTTATTGTTTCGTCATTATCGATGTGGAAGACTTAGTTTGTTTCTTCTTCTTCGGTGTCTTCTTGTATGGAATGCACATTCGCCACTTTCTCCTTCTTGAATTTTCTAGGAGGCTCTACATATGGTTGACTATTTCTCACACGTTTTTTCCTTCTGCATGTGTCTTATATTGAAACCTGAAATGTCCTTGGGATCCACAGCTATTGCATGTCTGATTTAAGGACGGACACTTTTCACTTGAAGAAGAATGTTTGTGGCTTCCACGAAATATATTTCCTGCAAGCACAGTCCGCTCATACCTTTTTTTTTTACCGGTCCTCAATAATCGTTGTTTGTGTCAAAGGACCTTTTGAAAAGTGTTTATTTGTGAATAATTTAATAATGAAAATTTAGTAGATAATTAATACAGTCAATTCTCAAAATATTAACTGTCACAAAATTCTTTAAATATTTTATTTTCAATTTTAAAGTAGGTTAGAAATATTTCCGTTCTCCGCCCATGCTTCCGTTCGAATCGTTTCACGCCGAGATCTTTTCTGGTCTATTCGGATGCATGTCATGAATATTAGAGAACTAATAACTTTTAATATAAACACCTGACACAGTTGTAAAACAGTTCGCTCCGAATCATCAAATCTATTTACAAACAAACCTCGGACCACAAAACGGCAAATTTACACAGATGTGTATTTAATTAACAAGTGTAATTAACCACTGTGATTAATAAAATATTTTAAGTTTTCTTATGTTACAAAATAAACGAAAACCTATTTTTTTTTCGAATTTAATTCATTCAACGAAATGCGAGTGGTTCAGTCCCATATCTTAGAAAAATAATACACAGAGTATTTAAACTTAAGTGACCCTTCTGTCAAAAAGTCGGAAAAGTTTTGCGGTGATTTTCAAGTGCGCGATTGCTCTATCAACTTAAAAAGCATCGTGTTCATTTGCACGCGTACGTTGAATGCCTTTTTTGATTTTTCCTATCGCAAGCATTCTGAGCAATCGAAATGTTCCAATGCTGTTCCACCCAACCATTTGGAGCTCATATTTATTCGTCTCACCCTGTATACGATACAAAAATTTAGTTCCTCGGCTTAGCCAGTCTAGTTGCTATTATCACCAATATTATTATTATTATTATTGGATTTAAGATTTAAAGATCAGTTAATTCCTCACCAGCACATGTATCAAAAAGTGTCTTTTATAATGAATGTAAAATGTATAATCATTTACCTACTGATATAGAAAATTCCAAGTCATTTATTTTTAAAAGGACGAAAAAGAATTTGTTAAGGGAAAAGTATCAATAAATTTCATTTAGTCTTACTGTTTTTTACGTGTTATATTATTTGTAGTTTGTTATAATGTATGTGTTGTGTGCTCCTTTATACAATTTTTTTTTTTTACGTGTAATTTGATTTTATATTTTACATTTTGTTATACTAATGTAATGTTTAGACGATTTATTATGGTAAGTATTTGTGACGCACTCCTTATAGCCATTTGTATGATTATTACTTAATTGTATCTATGATTGGGATATAAGAATTATTATTAATATTATTATTAAGAATTTTAAATTTATGCGACACGCTTTCTTAGCTGAAACTGGAAATCATCAAACCCATCCCATTATTATTATTATCACTATTATTATTTTTTAGACTTCGCAAGCGGCACACTTATTTATTAGTTATTATTATTATTATTTCCAACGCTGAATGACCACGCATCAATTCGTATCCCCCGCGTATGTTCATTCGTTGTAGCATTTTTTGTGGACCCATTGTCCCTCGTGTTCGATTCGAACAGATTCCGTGAGGCTTTCTTTCTTAGTGTTTTGGACCTAAGTCCCTTGTTTTTGGACCTGAGTCCCTTGTTTTGGACCTGAGTCCCTTGATTTGGACCTGAGTCCCTTGTTTTGGACCTGAGTCCCTTGTTTTGGACCTGAGTCCCTTGTTTTGGACCTGAGTCCCTTGTTTTGGACCAGAGTCCCTTGTTTGGACCTGAGTCCCTTGTTTGGACCTGAGTCCCTTGTTTTGGACCTGAGTCCCTTGTTTTAGACCTGAGTCCCTTGTTTTGCGAGTGCGTTTAATACATTTTATGAAATTCACTTTTTTGTGTTAATTACTGTACGCTCTTTTAATAATAATAACGCCAACATCAACAATTTTTTGATTCTCAAAGACAATTAATAATTAAAGAACTTTATGGTATACTAGTGATTCAAAACATTAATGATTCGGACAAATATTATTTCTATTTCCTCCTAAATGCTTGTAAATCTCCCTATGATAAGGGTTGTTTTAATTGGTTTTCTTAATTATATTATAAACATTGCGATATAATAGTGCTAGGCCCGTTTTCTTAGTACCCAATGTATATTTGTTGAAGGTTTCCTTACACAGTTTATGCTCTGTTCCTTCTTATTTTTCACTGGATTTACACATTAAAGAATTAAGGTTTACTCGCTTTTATTTATATGTTTAATCCTCGTCGCCACTGAACAATCACTTAAATTTGTTTAAATAAAACACACTCTTTACTGTTGTACTTCACTCTGCTATCATATAAAGACTGACTGCCTGGTCCTAATCCTTGTCCTGAGTCAGCAGTTATATCATAACAGCCCGAATGTTTTTATTATAAGAAATCACATACACCAATGAGTAGTAGTACACTACAGTTTCTATATAAAAAAAAAAATACATGTGGCAGATAATTCCAGTAAGAAAACAGAATAATCTCCAAATTGTTATCAGATTTATATTTTGGAGAAATATTTTAATAAATTAGGAGCATCGCATGTTGCTCAGACTATTTTATGTTGGAACGCCTGTTACGTATTTCCAGTGCGTATGCATGAAAATCAGGATAGAGAATGGTTTTTATATGACAATGTACCAAGCTAGGCGGGAGCAACGCATGTTGTCCAGAACTATTTATTTGTAACGCGTGTTACATAGTTCAGGTGCCTATGAAAATAAAGAGCAACGAGTGTTGTCTTGGAACTATTTATATTATAACGCGTGTTATATAGTTCAGGTACCTATCAAAATAAAGAGCAATGCATGTTGTCTAAGCACTATTTTAAATTCTGTCATGTAGGTCAATATATATCTGATCCAATATTGAGAATTTTTATTTTGAAATAAAACGTATATTGAATTCCTGCCTGTACTATTGGAATCGGGCGACTCTAGTTCCTTTTTCAACTGTATGTATTTACGCTTTTTTCCTGAATTAGGCGATACACTTTTCCTGAATTAGGCGATACACTTTTCCATTTTGACATTATTACCTTTCACTCACTAATATTTTACTTAAAACTATTCACTTTAAATAAGTAAAACCGAACAATAAATTAACGTTCACTCGATGAGCACGAAAAACGGAATGAAGTCTGGGTGCGATAAGGCCAGCCCAGTGTGATAGGTTTTTCTTTCTTTGAACGTTCGTACTGATGAGTGAGTCAGACGGAAACTACTACAGGGTGTAAATATATTTGTAATTATATCGAGGGCAAGCGAAGGAAAATTCGTTGATACACGTGATCTTCATCATTATCTTGAATACACCTACATACCTTACATTTTCTCGATATCTGCGGTAAAACTTTAAAGTGACATCTAAAACGAAGCAATATACCTATTAAAAATTAGGTCTTGTACACAAGGTCCTACCTTGAAAATATCATTTAAGGTTGTAAACGACCCTTAATTTTGTTGTTATAGAAGAATCCTTTAACACGCAATGATGCGGAAGATAGTAGTTAGTAGTGTTCGTTTGATCGGAGTCATCAATAGACATGTGACTCAAACTTATATACATATGAGCCCATGAATTGGCAATACCTTTCTTGTTATTATTATTAGCTCATTTACATTCTAAGGTCTGAAATCGCCGATTGCCATTGGTTGTGTTTCCCCTAGTTGTGCAAAATTACCTCGAAACTATAATTTTACCAAAAATTCTACTGAACCTTGACATTTGAATGTGTTTTGAAAATGCAATTCACATTATTGCTCTTCTTTAGTAAATACTGTTTGCTTAGTGGGGTGTTTTTCAATACCAATATTTTAAAAATTACACCACCCTGTTTATTCTGTTGCCAATTATTAATTTGAAGTGGACCGGAAATAATCCGTCCTAAGTTCGTATACAGTAGGACAGGCTCATTCAAACCAAGTTCCAACTGATCTTTCAATAGAAAGTGATGAAAACATTGGCACCTATTAAAATCTGAATTTCAGAGGCCTGGTTAAAATTTGGGTCTGAGAAATTTATATCTTGGGAAATTTGCAACGTAGAAGTGTCAAAAGTTTTTTATATTTTCTGTGATTCCTGTCTATTACCAAGAACTGTAAATGAAATTCATTATCATAAACACTAAATTTTCATACTAATTCGAAAATATTCATATTGCTAAGTTAATACCAACCACGGGCATACTTACCTTGCTCATTCTTAATTGTAATTTATTTCGTAAACCTCTCATTAAAAAATTACTTTGTGAGTCGGAATTGAGCAACGCTCTGTACAGTATAGATTCGTTACTTTTGAAATTAATATACACCATGGCAGTTGATAGGGCCGTGCTAAAGGCATGTGCGAGTGTGCAGCCACACAGGGCGACCGATTTCTTAGGGGCGGCGAAATCAAAGTTTCTGACGTTATTTTAGGGGCAGAGAAATCAAAGTGGAATCTTATTTTAAACTTTGCACATTACAGCTACTTAAATATAAATCTCACTTGATTATCGCCGCATAAGCGCTAACGCGCCGCCATATCGGAGATTCGCCAATTCGAATATAATTAATTCGTTTTCAGAAAAAAGATAGAAAATATTTTTAAATTCTATAGATATATTAGGTATATTATTTTTATTTATTATATAAAAACTTTCATATTTGTGATATTTAGGGAATGAACTTTATTATTTTTTGATATTCATAATATGTTTCATTTTAATAAATAAATATATATGTATTCTCCATTGTCATGTCATTTTGTTGGAAAATATATTGTTAGTCCCCAGTTGATATCAATTTGAGATTGGCCCTGACACACGCCATTTCTTTTTAATTTCTCCGGATAACACCCCCGCCCCTGTTCAAGAGGAGGGAAGCCAATTTTATTATGCACAGGGTGATCAATCATCTAGGCACGGCCCTGGCTGTTGAGAAAATAGTAAATGTACTGTTAAAACAATATGTAACCGCAGAAGTTCCTTAGGTTTCTAAATTTCTATTTAGATTCGAGCCATCTTGATTTGCTTGATTTGATGAATTTTCAAAATAAAATTTTGTAGGTTAACGCCAGTAATATGAGAATTAGAATTTGGATTAGGGGTGGTATTTATATTAGAGTTAGAATTTTCTTGAAGATTCTCGCGTTTTGTCGGATTACGCGAATTACAATTGTGTTTGTTGTCTTGCGTGGTAAAATGTGGTAGAGAATTATGTTTTTTATTATAACGACGACATGAGCCAAATTGACAGTCATTTGAAATAAGACCTACACATAAACAGTTCGTACACATCTTTAGTTTTCAGAAAGTCTCGAGGATACTGACAATTTTAGAGAATCTTTGCAATAGTATACCGAATGTTGACCCTTGCAAAAGGCTGGCTTGTCTGTCATGACATGCGCATGTGTTTTGAAATTAGATTTGTCATTAGGTTTAGAACTAGACGCAATTCTTTTAGTATCAATTGGTCCATTTCACGTTAGATAGTTTGGTAAAAAGCGTATTGACTAAAACTAGATTCATACAACTAAAAGTAACTACCTACACGTGTTGACCAACTCATCTA
This sequence comes from Rutpela maculata, assembly GCA_936432065.2. NCBI lineage: Eukaryota > Metazoa > Arthropoda > Insecta > Coleoptera > Cerambycidae > Rutpela > Rutpela maculata. The sequence continues at coordinate 179,466,111 of OW386285.2, forward strand.
ATTCGCAAACTTTGTAAAAATGGACTACCTATAATATAATAAGCAAATCATTGCTACTGAAAGCGTAAGAATGTACTAAATTAAGCTTAAAATTTAAAGCTACTAAAATAAGTTTTAACATTAAAGACACTGAAGACAATGATATAATTATTATATATAGGTATTTAATTTTTATAAAGTTTAGGAATTAGATGAGTTGGTCAACATGTGCAGTGACATTTTACTACTTTTAGTGATACTACTGATACTAACCTAGTTCTTGATATGGCACTTTTTATCAAACTTTCTAACGTAAAATAGGTCAATTACCGTCAGTAAGTTAAGTAAGTTATAAGTTATCTTTTAGAAATTCAATAAATTTTTGGATATTTGTCTTTATTTCAATCTCCCACTCTTTTTGTTAGAAATGTCGATTTATAAAATAACAAATACGTCATGAAAGTTAATATCCTTGGATCCGTTAAATTTAGGATATTTATTGGTGATAGTTTTAAGGAATTTCTTATGACCGGTGCGGGTGTTACACTTGGAGCTATGAGTGGAACTTGTGAATTTATAGCACTTGCCTTATTAGGCCGGGAGCCCGCGTATAAAATGACTGACTATCCGGCGAACTTTGAAAATAAGAAAAATGGATTGTTCTCATTTAAGTTAGCAATGAATGGACCATCAGCTGGTTGGGTAGCGGTGGGGTTGGCTGTCAAAGGGTTGAAAACACGTAAAAAAAATTGAGAAAAAAAACTATCCGGCGAATGCTGAAACTTATATGAGGGGAAGATTATGTTGTATAATGAAAATAGAATATAGTCAGCTGGACGGGGGGCGGTGGATTTACCGTCAACTGATCGATCAAACAAGTCCAAAAACACGAAAAATTTAAATTATTCGGCAAACTTTGAAATTTGGGTATAAGATAATATTTATACTGAGATTCACGATAAACATAGTCAGCTGCAAGTATGTGGGTGGAAAAGTCGTAAGCTGGTACAGAACAGTGCTGAGTGTTGATCACCTGCGAGGCAGCGCCCATTACCTTTCTTGCATCAGCTGACAACTTTTCCACCCACATACTTGCAGCTGACTGTGTTTATCGTTAATCTTAGTATGAATATTATCATATACCCGAATTTCAAAGTTCGCCATAAAGATTTAATTAGTGATATCAATATTGATAACTTAATGTTAGAAAACGTGCGTGCGGCACTCTCGAGTTTCTTTTTTAAATTTGAATAAATATTCACTTTATTATTAATATACATTATTTTATGAGAATACAAATTAATACATTCGTACATTTCAAAATTATACAGGATGATCTGCTCAGAAAATTTATTTAGTTTAGTGAAAATAAAAATAAATTTATTCGGCTTCCGATAACAGATCTTCCTCATTCTCATTTTCATCCAACTCATCACTCTCTTGAAGCTCAGTGGGTGAAAGATCATTTTCCTCTTTGTCACTCGCATCTAAAAAAAATAATTATTTATAAAAAATTCATTAAGATTATAATAGGATGAAAAGTGAAAAGCACAAAAAATGATTTTTTTCAGTATTTTTGGCATCTCGGATAATCATTTCCACTTATGGAGGTAATTGATCTCCATCAAACCACTTGCAAGTTAAATTTGTTTTCCTCAAGCTGTCACCCATAACCAAGGGATCTAATGTAGATGGCACTTGTTTGTGTGCGTTGTTCCAAATCGTGTACATACATACACAGTTCTTAAAACGTGCTGTACAAGCTCCGATTTCGACGAAGGCGAAAGAGATGCATCAAAATTTGGGGTAACCAAAATTCGTTATCATTTTCGCTAAATTTATACACCTTAGTGAAGGTAGCGTCATTGACGTTTTTTATAGCTTTAACCCATACATCGTGCAAATAAACTTCTCTATTATGTTAACGACATTATTTAGGTTCTCCTCTGGTAAATTATTCAAACTTTTAAATTCTTAATATAGTAAAAGGCTTCTTTTTCCTTTCTTGAAAAATACGGGATTATAACCACATCTCGCGAAACCGTGGAAAGCGGGCTATGCATTACACAAGTCGTTGCCAAGTGCTGAATACAAATCGTTTAGATATAAATATCGTTCTTTATTTCCTACGTTTCTTTATTTCCATTTTTATCCAAATTTTCACATTATTATGTACATTTTTCATGTTTTCCAGCATGACGATAGGAATCTCAGTATCTGAACTTATGACCACACTGATATTCTCATTTATAAGTGAAAAATCATTTTAGTGTCCGCCTCCTCGTGACTAGAACACGATAAGCTTTCCGGGGCTTCTTAGATGATACTAGATTGAATATAGTCGTTCGAACTCAATAACTATAGCAGTTTTCACTATTTAGGTATAGGGTTTTATTACCTACGAACGGAGCCATTTCATCACTTGCCCAATACATTGAAAGAAACTTGATTAGAGCTTCTAAAAGAAGTTACTGAAGCATTTAAAAGTTTGAATAATTTACCAGAGGAGAACCTAAATAATGTCGTTAATATAACAGAGAAGTTTGTTTGCACGATGTATGGGTTTAAAGCTATAAAAAAAACGTTAATGATGCTCGTGTAGCTACTTTCGCTAAGGTGTATAAATTTAGCGAAAATGATAACGAATTTCGGTTACCAGACAAAAATTTTGATGCATCTCTGTCGCTTCCGTCGAAATCGGAATTTGTACAGCACGCTTTAAGAACTGTTGTATGCACGTATACGATTTGGAACAACGCACACAAACAAGTGCCATCTACATTAGATCCTTGGTTATGGGTGACAGCTTGAGGAAAACAAATTTAACTTGCAAGTGGTTTGATGGAGATCAATTACCTTCATAAGTGGAAATGATTATCCAAGATGCCGAAAATACTGAAGGTATTGTATCATTTGTGCTTTTCACTTTTCATCCTATTATAATCAATTTTTTATAAATAATTATTTTTTTTAGATGCGAGTGACAAAGAGAAAAATGATCTTTCACTGAGCATCAAGAGAGTGATGAGTTGGATGAACATGAGAATGAGGAAGATCTGTTATCGGAAGCCGAATAAATTTATTTTTATTTTCACTAAACTAAATAAATTTTCTGAGCAGATCATCCTCTATAATTTTGAAATGTACGAATATATTAATTTGTATTCTCATAAAATAATGTATATTAATAATAAATTGAATATTTAATCAAATTAAAAAAAAGAAACTCGGGAATACCGCACGCACGTTTTCTAACATTAAGTTATCGATATCGATATTACTAATTAAATCTTTGTGGCGAACTTTGAAATTCGGGTATATGATAATATTCATACTAAGATTAACGATAAACGCAGTCAGCTGAAAGTATGTGGGTGAAAAAGTCGTCAGCTGATGCAAGAAAGGTGATGGGCGCTGCCTCGCAGGTGATCAACACTCAGCACTGTTCTGCACCAGCTGACGACTTTTCCACCCACATACTTGCAGCTGACTATGTTTTTCGTGAATCTCAGTGTAAATATTATCTTATAGCCAAATTTTAAAGTTCGCCGAATAATTTAAATTTTTCGTTTTTTTGGGACCTGTTTGATCGATCAGCTGACGGTAAATCCACCGCCCCCCGTCCAGCTGACTATATTCTACTTTCATTATATAACATAATCTTATAATCTTCCCCTCATATAACTTTCAGCGTTCGCCGGATAGTTTTTTTTCTCAATTTTTTTTACGTGTTTTCAACCCTTTGACAGCCACCCCCACCGCTACCTAACCAGCTGACGGTCCATTCATTGCTAACTTATATAGGAACAATCCATTTTTCATATTTTCAAAGTTCGCCGGATAGTCAGCCATTTTATACGCGGGCTCCCGGCCTATATTAAGTTCATGCTGGTGCATGATATGATTTGTCGGGGCGATAATTTCAAAATACCTCTCCTCAAATTTAATTCATTCTCTAATTTGCGTTTCAGTGTCGTCCATTATTTCATTTCGTCTTGTACGTTAGTTAAATTCGTCTAACAACAACTTAGCTTTATTTAAACGGGGTGACATTTCCCATACTTTAGTTGTCTTCTGGATTCACTTTTTCAATAATAAATGTCAGTATTAGGTAAACAGATGGCAATTAATACCTATTAACAACTTACAGATAAGTTATATAAATTCGTTAAAATAAAATGCTAGTGGACGCCACTGTCAACAGCTGATGTAAGCGATACGACAGCTAAATTCGTGAATATGCCGGTAGAAATGCCGGTTTCTAATATACTAAAGTGACTATTCGTCCCGGATTAGGCGGGACAGTCCCGTTTTTCGAGGAGCTGTCCCGCAAAGCGAACCGCCCCGCAACAAGTCCCGAATTGGCTTATTAAACTATAAAGTCCAAAGCTAGTGAATGTGGAAAACTATAAATTTCGGTCCTCCCGCTCGTCAAAAAATTTTCTTCGCATTTCTTAAATCACACACACAAAGTGTACATTCAACAATTTAGACATACCTATTATATTCGTATCTCTGCGTGCTTAATCAAAAATCTTAGTGATATCTTTTTCTGAAACTGTAATAAAACATAGCTCACAGATTACGATCTGACGATCACTCGATCACTCGAATGTTTGATATAATTTAATTTCAATAGAGAGTATTTTTCCATGTTACTTTACATGTATACCAAATTTAAAATAAAGATTTTAAGTCTAATAGAATTCATCGTATATTTACAAAAAACGGCCTACATACAGACCTTTTTTTTTTGTGGAGGAGGGGAAATCTTGCATAAGACGTTGTGCCGGATTCTTACCGACTAAAACCCCTCCCCCTTCGTCTCGCTTCTCCCACCGGAAACCGCCTTCACATTACTTCAGTGGGGAGCCGGCCCTTAACTTCCTTTATCGACTTTCTACTTCCTTCGTCTCTATTATTGTACGGACTGTTCCATACACTTGTCACCATGATTCCTCGGATGCGCATAAGCTTGCCATCATGTTTGTGTAGTTGAAAGTTGACCCAGTTTGTTGGGTATAGTCCCTCCTGGTCTCTTCCCACCGAGTACAAGTAAACAGGGTATGCTCTACGTCATCCACCTCGTCGCAGTAGCTGCATCTGTCTGTATCTGCCCTTCTGCGATCGTAGAGATACTTCTTAAAGCACCCGTGTCCTGAGAGAGCTTGGGTTAAGTAGTAATCCACTTCTCCGTAGGGACGATTGATCCATGTCTGAATGATAGGTATCAATTTATAGGTCCATCGTCCATACGTTCCGGTTTCCCATTTTTGTTGCCATCTTGTAAGAACGTTCTCTTTTGCTACTCTGGCTTCCACTCCATTATATTTCTCTGTCCTTTCTTGTATTAGAAATTCTACAGGTGGGACTCCCACTATGACCCCCACTGCCTCTGTTCTCTGTTGAAATGGTGCGGTATGCACTGCCGATTCTGATTGACATCAGCCTTTGGAGTCTTGCCAGCTTTGCTATTAGTTTCTTGTTTCGGGTTACCGTATGCCAGACTGGTGTGGCGTAGAGTATTTGAGAGTGGACCACACTTGTGTTGGGCATTAGGCTTGTCAATGCTGCGACCGTTTTTTCCACTTTTTCGGTCGTTCTTTTGACGTGCTCCGCGAAGGTAAGTTTGGTATCAAGCCATACTCCTAGGTATTTTATTGCCTTGCTGAGTCTGATCGAAGTATCCAGGATGGTGAAAGTGATCGGCGCTATTTTTCTTTTAGTGGTAAGGAGAACTGCCTCCGATTTATCTGGTGCCAGCTTTAGTTTAGTTTTCTTCCTTCCAACCATTCTGCAACTCGCTGCAGGGCAGTGCCTGCTTCATTCATCAGTATGTTCTCGGTTTCTGCAACTACTGTCATGGCTACGTCATCCGCAAAGCCGATTAATGTTACACCCGCTGGCTGTTCCATTTTAAGAAGATCGTCATACAGGATGTTCCACAGGGTTGGACCGCCGCTGCTGACTTCTACGGTCTTTGTCTCGTCTTCTGCTTCCAGGATTATTTTCCTCTGGGATAGATAGGATGCTATTACCCTGACTAGGCTCTCTTCTATTCCTCTTTTTCGCAGGTCTTCCAGAATGATTTGCCATGATGCGCTGTTGAAAGCATTTTGCACGTCTAAAGTTATTACTGTACACAGTCTTCGGTGCTGGTGCGCGTAAGCAGCAGCTTCTCTGGCAATTTGGGTCACGTTGTTTATAGCATCTACTGTTTGTCGACCTTCCATGAACCCGTACTGTCTCTCTGCCAGTCCACCTGTGCGTACTAGTTCTTCTTTGAGCCTTATTAAGATAAGCTGTTCGTACAGTTTCCCTTCTACGTCTAAGAGGCATATGGGTCTATACGATGCCGGGTGGTCTAGCGGTTTATTTCCTTTCCTAAGTAGTACAAGCTTAGCCTGCTTCCAGTCTTCTGGAAATACTCCTCTACGCGCTAGTTCGTTGTAGACTCTTAGTGCGTATTCGGGTTTACTTTGTACTACTTCCTTCAGGACTTCTACTGGGATGTAGGCTGGTCCCAGTGCTTTGTTTGGTTTTAGCTTATTGCAAGCTATATTCAATTCTTCTACCGTAAAATCTAAGAATATCACTGTTCTGTCACAATCAAAGTTTACGGCGTCGTGCACGGGAAAGAGGTGGTTTACCACTTCCTCTGTCATTTGCATGGACATTTGGGGCCTTGGAGGGAAGCCAAGCATTTGTTTCATCACAATCTTGTAGCCATCTCCCCAGATATCGGAGTCCAGTTTGTCACGTATGCTTTTCCAGCATGCTCTTTTTGAAGCCTTGATGCAATTTCGCAGCCTTTTCTTGCTGCTTTTGTACTCTTCCCTCAGTTGTTGATTTACTTCCGGAAGATTTCTTCTTGCATTTCTTGTATATATCCTTTTTTTCCTCAAGCATTCTCTGCGAAGTTCGGCAATTTCGTCTGACCACCAATACAAAGGTGGCCTACTTGAATTGTACTTTCTTTTCGACATAGTTCTGTCACAGATCTGCGTGAGGGTTTGGGAAAAGTCTTTTGCAGGAGATACGCCCTCCTCCTGAATAATGCCGACGTCGTTCAGTGTCTCTTGCAACTTTTGTTTGTTCAAACTTTTCATCTGCCACCCTTTGCTTTGCGTTACCATAGCTCTTTTCTTCCCTTCGTCTTTTACTTCGAATATTATATAGTTATGGTCGCTGAGGGTTTCCTTTTCGCTCACTTCCCATTTAGCTACTTTGGTTTCAATGTCGTCGGTAGTCAGAGTTAGGTCTAGTATGGACGAGTATTCGTTTCTCTGGAATGTTGGTGCACTTCCCTCGTTTACACATATTAAGTCATTTTCTGCCATCCATTCAGTTAGGACGCGGCCTCTCTCATCGGTGACGTTCATACCCCATTGTATGGATTTTGCATTGAAGTCCCCCACAACTATGGCCTTCTCTTTGTTGGTCCTTATTTTCCTTCCAATTTCGAAAAGAATTTCTTCGAGATCATCCAAATCTCTATTTGGGGAGGCGTAGCAGCTGTACACTGTGAAAGAGACGGTCTCGACGTAAGTGAAACCGTGTCCGTAGCTCTGTCCTTTGATTACTAGGCGTCTATCCAGAACTTTTATAGCGGTATCTAGGTGTTCATCAGATATCCAGTCTTTTCTACCTTTAATTGCATTTTTATTGGGTTCGCTTATCGCGATTAACCGTGCGTCTATCTTGTTGGCAGTAGCTAGAGCCAGGTCGTGAGCAGGGCGGCTCCTGTTTGTGTTAATTTGCAAAAACTTCACTTTCTTCATAATTTTCAGCGGATGTTTTCTTTCTTCTGCTCCTGTTCTTCGGACATCTTGTACTTCCGGACTGGTGTCCCTTTTGGTTACAGTGAACGCAGTATGGGTTGTTTTGGCACACGGCTGCTTTGTGCCCTTCTTTTCCGCATTTGACGCATAGTTTTTCTCTGTCTGGGCCATTACATTGGGCTTTCTCATGTCCATACTGCCAGCACCTATAGCACTTTTTATCCACTTCCCTTTCCCCGATTCTGCATCTCATCCAGCCAATCTTGATCTTTTCCATCTGGATAAGTTTCTCTGCATTTGTCGTAGGTATAATTACGGTAACATTTTGTTTATTTCCAAATGCCGGTCTTAGAGCTGTGACTTTGAAAGTCTCAGGTTGGACAGATAGTTCTTTAGAAATTGCGTCTGTTATTTCTTGAACTTTTGCCACTTCATCTAGACCCTTAATGTGAAGGACTTTCTTGTCTATCAGTTTTTTAAGTTGTCGCTTCTGGAAGTTTCTCTTTTAGACTTCGGCTTTGTCTGAACCATTTTGCACGGTAACGAGCAGGTCCCCATTTCTTGTCTTCCTAATGTCTTTCACATCCACTCCTATTTCGCTGGGGTTAACCTTCTGCTTAATTGTTTTTAGCAAATCTGCATAGGATTTGCCATCAGCCTTGACTAGCAGTGCATCTTCCTTGACTTTTCTCTGTTTACCAACGGCTTTGTTGGTATTAATTCTAGGTCTTCTAGGGGGTTTACTAATAACTGTTTGTTCTACAGTCTTCCTTTGGGTGTCTTCTGCCTTATAAAGGCAAATCTGGATATTGGTGCCCGCAAACAAGAACTCTAACATTCGTGTAATGACTACTCCAAGTACTCCATTGATTTCTGGTATGGCCAATTGAGTTCGTTTTTGAGATGTCATATGTTCCTTTATGGTTTTTATAGTTCGAAAAACGAACCTATCCTCGGGCTCTTCCTTTGCCTCACCGTTAGTGAGGATGGGGTAGTAGATATATCTAGATTGCTGGGTAAAATTTCCGTCTTTGTCAGGAAAGGCGAGCGAATGGGACATCATTGCCACTTCTCCTTTTGCCTTATTTTGTTTTAGGAGCCCTTCTCTGCCTCCAAGCTTATTTATTGCCCTTTTGACCATCTTGTCTTTACTTTCAAGGTCTTTGCTGCAGGGAAGTATGAGTTGACACTCTACTGGAGCATCCCAAATGCAGTCTTGTTTCTCCTCTATTCTGGAAAACGTTTCCTCTTCCCAGTCATCTTCTGTGATGCGTTGAAACGCATGAAAACTTTTTTCTTGTGAGAGAGCTTTCCTCCTTGTCACTCTCTTTTGCACTTCTCTGCACTCTTTACACTGGATGGAGGTGTCTCGTGATTGGCCCTCAATCTCTCTTTTATATTTGGCTTCCATAAGTTGAAGCTTCTCTCTGAGTTCTTGATTTTCATGAAGCAGCATATCCTGTGTTTTGTTTTCTCTGTTCTCGCTTGTGACTTCGTCCAGCCAGTCTTTCAGTTTCTTCGAGTGCAGCTGTTCGATTGAAAGGGCTAGCCTGCCGGCTGCTTCTTTCAGTTCCTGCTTAGGTTTGTACATGTCTTGAACGACTTTATCCACCTGCTTGGCGTGCGTGGAGATCGTTTTTAAAGACGTTTTTAAATCGTTCTGCTACAACGTTGCCTACTGTAGTTTCGGTCTCTTCTGTTCTTTTTCATTTGTGAGACTGCTCACTAGAGCCTTGTTCCCTATTTCTGCCTAGATCTATGAGAGACGATGTCCTCTGTCTGGGGGGTGTTCTATTTATCGAATCTCGTCTGGCAAAAGGATTTGTTATTCCAGTCGCTGCTGTTTCCTCGGCCTGGATTACCACCTTGGATACATTGTCTTGAGCTTCATTTTCCTTTAAATTCTTCATACTATTCCCACGAGTTGGGACCAAATATTCGTCACCCTCCAGCAGTGGGCCCTTACTGAAGGGAAGGCTGAATACTGCAGGGTGCGCCTGGTGCTCTGCAGGTTTTTACGGCTTCGCTGTTGGTTTGTTATAGAGGTTGTCTCCTCGTAGGTCGGCCGGTTAAGGCAGGCCTCCCGGTCGCAGTTCCCACACGACGTTCCCTTGCGGTGCCCTTTTTTCTTTTCCACAGGGGTCGTTGAAGTGTGGACCTTGATTACGGTGTTAAGCGAGTGAGTGGCACGGCTCGCTCGTGGCCCGGATTGCCCCGGGTACGCCATTCCCGTAGCCACACCACGCGTGATGTGGATCTTGAGGTTGAGCTGTCCTTAGTTTTCGCCGCTCACCTAAGACCTTACCGGCATGGGTGTCCCTGCCGGGAGTCGGGTGAAGACTCCCGCCGGCATTGCTCTTAGGATCATCGTGGTTACTTAAGCCTCTCCACCAACGACAAGGTCTCGCAGCTCCTTGGAGAGGGCCTACATACAGACCTACATACTTACTAGTCAACTATCGTAGGTTGGCCTCTGAGATGCACACAAGATGAACAGAGAACGTGGCGTCGTCGTGTAACGAGGTCAGACTAGCGGCTATCCGTAGAAAGTACAATCGGAGGTAGAAGTTTAGCAGGATTGATATAAGAACACATTACTTTGTGATTTATCAGTTTACCATCAATTTATTATAACTTAAAACGTTATTGCAGTTTCGGCACATTAACGTGCTATTTTCAAACAATCGATTCAAATGAATGAACTTGATGATGATGCAGGTATGTATAAATTATTTTATTACAGAATTTAACTTTACCAAATTTGGGAATATATTTTACAATGAATATTACGGTGCAATAAACGTAAACACTTTAGAATTATGCAAATTAATTTACAAATGGTTATAAATTGAATGCAATAAAGAGGTCTAGCATTAAGTTTAATTATTTCCCGAAATTTTGTCTCATTTGAATAGGTATTACTATGCTGTGCTACTTATAAAATTGCTATCAAAAATAATTACGGCTAATGAGACTACAAAAGTAATTTATATTACATTGTTCATGATTTCTCGACTTTGTCCAGACAACATGTTGTCTCACTTTGCTAGCAAATGGCATGTTTAAAAAAATACACTAAGCACAGAGGTGAACAAAATAATATCGCTTTTTTCGCAACTATACTGATGCGACTAGCGCACATACACTTTCATAAATGAGCCCCTGTCGGTTGGAGGAGACTTGTCCACTACTCATTCAAATTTCAAGGACTAACCTACCATAGTTGACTAGTACACACATTTTTATCTGATATTTGTGTCCAGAGTGCTATGAAACCTACTTCCGTAGAGACGTTCTTCTACGATTCGTAAACATTTTTGTCCAGTAAAAAATATTTTTATAGGATTTCGCAAACAACAGAAATAGCTTAGTAAATGACATTTCGACTGGAAAAAATTACGAGAAAGCTGAATTTTTGTGAAGACCTTCATTAAGGTGCCCTTAGTATATCCTAGTTCGAGCAATTCGAGCCATGGGTTTTTTTTGGGGGGGGGGGGAGAGTTAAAAGGGAAATTTTCAGTTCTTTGCCATTATCTCGAAAAGTATCACTTTTTCGACAAAAATAGTAATGAACAAAAATATTTATCATAAAATTCTACACAAAAAAAGTCATTACATTTTTTTTCGTAGAATCAATCGTTTTTGAGTAAAAGTTTCGGAAAGATACAATGTCTGTATTTCTTTAACAGTAACAAACAGTAGGCCTAATCCACATCTGACACTCAAAACAACCCTTTGCATAAATCATTCGTTCTCTTCTAGCAGATCTAATTCCGTGTCAACATCATCGTCCTCTTCATAAAGAGCTTCGTCAATTGGCTGATCAGTTGATGGTATCGTATCTTCAACTATATCTTCATCTAGAGCTCCGTTGTTACTATCTATTCCTTCTGTCGCGGCGTTCAAACAAGATTGCCCACGGCAAATACAATTTTTTCATTTCTTTTATTGGTTTTTTTATTATCGTGCAATATTTAAATGACTGAATGAAAAATTCCATCCCCTTTTAACATATAATATTGCTGTTTGGGGATTATCTACGAAGACAAATAGAATATTTATAAAGCCAAACAACAGTAGAAACAGTAGAAACTAGAACTAATTCATTTCCAACCGCATTTGCTATTTGTTTTTCTGCTGCTTCCACTATTGGTTTATTACTGTTTTTCTACTGCTTGATGACTTCTAACCATTTTTTAAATCGATTAATGTCTTTCTTGGATTTGGGAATGAATGTCTTTGTGAAACTTTGTCCTCACAATTAGACACACAGCATATTATGTAACCCATTTCACTGATATTTAGTTTTTATGGTTACAAGTAATTAGAAACACTATTTAATATTATAGTGGAGAGCAAACACGCTATAACTTTTTAACGAGTGATCCTACGAAATAAAGTGTAATGACCTTTTTTGTGTAGAATTTTATACGAAATATTTTTACTCATGACTATTTTTGTCGAGAAAGTGATACTTTTCGAGATAATGGCAAAAAAAATGAAAATCGCCCCTTTAACCCCCTCCAAAGATAAAACCCATGGCTCAAATTGCTCGAACTTCGCAGGATATACTAAGGGCATCTCAATGAAGGTCTTCACGAAAAATCAGCTTTCTCGTAATTTTTTCCTATTTTGGCCTTAAATTTGTCTGTATTTACTGGGATAAAAGAATATTGATTGATTGATTGATTGATTTACCAGCGTGCAGTAGGCATTGCTGCCACTCCCAGGTTATATAGCTGAACTTGCTACGTCCACGCTGGGTTGGACTAAGGTCATGCTTGTTGCCAGCAGCGAGAGCCACATGGCGCATGGTAAAGGAATGTGGGATGGGAGGTGTAGGTATTTGTGAGATGCGTTACCGCATTGTGTCGTTAGGGGGCGTTTAAGCCCCCCCCCCCCTTTTTGTATTTTTGGTTCTGAGCTTCTGCCTATTCTGGGTCTTCTTGTGAGATATGTTGCCGCGTTGTGTCGCTGCTGTTTGTGCTCCTATTTTTGTACTTCTGTTTCTACAAGTCTTCTTCTTCTGAGGCTTCTGATTCCTTCGTTTCTGATTCTGGTAGAGTATATATCGCTCCGATTTCTTTGTGGAATTCATTTCTTCCTCTCGCTTTTCTTTCCCAGTATGTTTGGTCCTTTCTCAGTTTGTTCATGATCCTCTCGATTGTTGTTTTCCGCGTGTAACATGGTCCCCCAATTTTTAGTTTGCTACTGTTCAGTGTTAGTGCTTTCTTCAGTAGGTTGGTTCCCTTCTTTGGACGTGTCCCCAGTACTTCATTGGGTACATTTCTATCCTTTTTGTGATTGTCTTCCCTTCTAGTAGTGTTGATGTTTTATGTCGTTGTTTTTGCCCTGTTGTTTTTCTGAGTAATTAGATGATGTCTCTTTCAGCTCTTCTCAAACTTCTTCTGTTGGCTTTTGTTGTTGCCGCGTTTTTAACTCCATATGTCATTGTTGGCAGTATGATGGCTATGTACAGCCGTTTGGCCAGGCCCCATGATAGTTTGTTTTTCTCAATGAAAGGTATAATTGCTCTTGTGACTCTGTATGCTGTTTTTATTCTCTCCTTTACTGTTTCTCTCCTTTTCAGTTGGTTGGTCAGATATGTTCCTAGGTATTTCAGTTTGTTCGTTGTTCTTAGGGAGTAGTCACCTATTTTGTATTCTTCTCCACTGATCCGACTCTTTTTTGTTGATAGGTCTCGCTCCATTATATTAGACTTTTCTTGAAATTTATTTTCAGCCCAGATGTGTCCAAATGCGGTTTCATGTTTTCTAGGAAGTTGAGAATTTGTTGCTCTTCTTCTGCGACGATTAGCGATCGGCGTAAGCTAATACGATTGGGGTTCTCAGTGTTTCCGTGTTTTCGTTAAAATTTGGTGTTTCCCTTATTGTGTCTTGTATCGCTTGGTCTAGGAGCGTGGTGAATAGTCGGGGGGATAGGGGGCATCCTTGTTTGACTCCTCTGTTCTTTTGTTTGGTTTCCGTCGTTTGTCCGAACCATTGTATGGCAGTTATTTCTTCTATTCCTCTTTTTCGCAGGTCTTCCAGAATGATTTGCCATGATGCGCTGTTGAAAGCATTTTGCACGTCTAAAGTTATTACTGTACACAGTCTTCGGTGCTGGTGCGCGTAAGCAGCAGCTTCTCTGGCAATTTGGGTCACGTTGTTTATAGCATCTACTGTTTGTCGACCTTCCATGAACCCGTACTGTCTCTCTGCCAGTCCACCTGTGCGTACTAGTTCTTCTTTGAGCCTTATTAAGATAAGCTGTTCGTACAGTTTCCCTTCTACGTCTAAGAGGCATATGGGTCTATACGATGCCGGGTGGTCTAGCGGTTTATTTCCTTTCCTAAGTAGTACAAGCTTAGCCTGCTTCCAGTCTTCTGGAAATACTCCTCTACGCGCTAGTTCGTTGTAGACTCTTAGTGCGTATTCGGGTTTACTTTGTACTACTTCCTTCAGGACTTCTACTGGGATGTAGGCTGGTCCCAGTGCTTTGTTTGGTTTTAGCTTATTGCAAGCTATATTCAATTCTTCTACCGTAAAATCTAAGAATATCACTGTTCTGTCACAATCAAAGTTTACGGCGTCGTGCACGGGAAAGAGGTGGTTTACCACTTCCTCTGTCATTTGCATGGACATTTGGGGCCTTGGAGGGAAGCCAAGCATTTGTTTCATCACAATCTTGTAGCCATCTCCCCAGATATCGGAGTCCAGTTTGTCACGTATGCTTTTCCAGCATGCTCTTTTTGAAGCCTTGATGCAATTTCGCAGCCTTTTCTTGCTGCTTTTGTACTCTTCCCTCAGTTGTTGATTTACTTCCGGAAGATTTCTTCTTGCATTTCTTGTATATATCCTTTTTTTCCTCAAGCATTCTCTGCGAAGTTCGGCAATTTCGTCTGACCACCAATACAAAGGTGGCCTACTTGAATTGTACTTTCTTTTCGACATAGTTCTGTCACAGATCTGCGTGAGGGTTTGGGAAAAGTCTTTTGCAGGAGATACGCCCTCCTCCTGAATAATGCCGACGTCGTTCAGTGTCTCTTGCAACTTTTGTTTGTTCAAACTTTTCATCTGCCACCCTTTGCTTTGCGTTACCATAGCTCTTTTCTTCCCTTCGTCTTTTACTTCGAATATTATATAGTTATGGTCGCTGAGGGTTTCCTTTTCGCTCACTTCCCATTTAGCTACTTTGGTTTCAATGTCGTCGGTAGTCAGAGTTAGGTCTAGTATGGACGAGTATTCGTTTCTCTGGAATGTTGGTGCACTTCCCTCGTTTACACATATTAAGTCATTTTCTGCCATCCATTCAGTTAGGACGCGGCCTCTCTCATCGGTGACGTTCATACCCCATTGTATGGATTTTGCATTGAAGTCCCCCACAACTATGGCCTTCTCTTTGTTGGTCCTTATTTTCCTTCCAATTTCGAAAAGAATTTCTTCGAGATCATCCAAATCTCTATTTGGGGAGGCGTAGCAGCTGTACACTGTGAAAGAGACGGTCTCGACGTAAGTGAAACCGTGTCCGTAGCTCTGTCCTTTGATTACTAGGCGTCTATCCAGAACTTTTATAGCGGTATCTAGGTGTTCATCAGATATCCAGTCTTTTCTACCTTTAATTGCATTTTTATTGGGTTCGCTTATCGCGATTAACCGTGCGTCTATCTTGTTGGCAGTAGCTAGAGCCAGGTCGTGAGCAGGGCGGCTCCTGTTTGTGTTAATTTGCAAAAACTTCACTTTCTTCATAATTTTCAGCGGATGTTTTCTTTCTTCTGCTCCTGTTCTTCGGACATCTTGTACTTCCGGACTGGTGTCCCTTTTGGTTACAGTGAACGCAGTATGGGTTGTTTTGGCACACGGCTGCTTTGTGCCCTTCTTTTCCGCATTTGACGCATAGTTTTTCTCTGTCTGGGCCATTACATTGGGCTTTCTCATGTCCATACTGCCAGCACCTATAGCACTTTTTATCCACTTCCCTTTCCCCGATTCTGCATCTCATCCAGCCAATCTTGATCTTTTCCATCTGGATAAGTTTCTCTGCATTTGTCGTAGGTATAATTACGGTAACATTTTGTTTATTTCCAAATGCCGGTCTTAGAGCTGTGACTTTGAAAGTCTCAGGTTGGACAGATAGTTCTTTAGAAATTGCGTCTGTTATTTCTTGAACTTTTGCCACTTCATCTAGACCCTTAATGTGAAGGACTTTCTTGTCTATCAGTTTTTTAAGTTGTCGCTTCTGGAAGTTTCTCTTTTAGACTTCGGCTTTGTCTGAACCATTTTGCACGGTAACGAGCAGGTCCCCATTTCTTGTCTTCCTAATGTCTTTCACATCCACTCCTATTTCGCTGGGGTTAACCTTCTGCTTAATTGTTTTTAGCAAATCTGCATAGGATTTGCCATCAGCCTTGACTAGCAGTGCATCTTCCTTGACTTTTCTCTGTTTACCAACGGCTTTGTTGGTATTAATTCTAGGTCTTCTAGGGGGTTTACTAATAACTGTTTGTTCTACAGTCTTCCTTTGGGTGTCTTCTGCCTTATAAAGGCAAATCTGGATATTGGTGCCCGCAAACAAGAACTCTAACATTCGTGTAATGACTACTCCAAGTACTCCATTGATTTCTGGTATGGCCAATTGAGTTCGTTTTTGAGATGTCATATGTTCCTTTATGGTTTTTATAGTTCGAAAAACGAACCTATCCTCGGGCTCTTCCTTTGCCTCACCGTTAGTGAGGATGGGGTAGTAGATATATCTAGATTGCTGGGTAAAATTTCCGTCTTTGTCAGGAAAGGCGAGCGAATGGGACATCATTGCCACTTCTCCTTTTGCCTTATTTTGTTTTAGGAGCCCTTCTCTGCCTCCAAGCTTATTTATTGCCCTTTTGACCATCTTGTCTTTACTTTCAAGGTCTTTGCTGCAGGGAAGTATGAGTTGACACTCTACTGGAGCATCCCAAATGCAGTCTTGTTTCTCCTCTATTCTGGAAAACGTTTCCTCTTCCCAGTCATCTTCTGTGATGCGTTGAAACGCATGAAAACTTTTTTCTTGTGAGAGAGCTTTCCTCCTTGTCACTCTCTTTTGCACTTCTCTGCACTCTTTACACTGGATGGAGGTGTCTCGTGATTGGCCCTCAATCTCTCTTTTATATTTGGCTTCCATAAGTTGAAGCTTCTCTCTGAGTTCTTGATTTTCATGAAGCAGCATATCCTGTGTTTTGTTTTCTCTGTTCTCGCTTGTGACTTCGTCCAGCCAGTCTTTCAGTTTCTTCGAGTGCAGCTGTTCGATTGAAAGGGCTAGCCTGCCGGCTGCTTCTTTCAGTTCCTGCTTAGGTTTGTACATGTCTTGAACGACTTTATCCACCTGCTTGGCGTGCGTGGAGATCGTTTTTAAAGACGTTTTTAAATCGTTCTGCTACAACGTTGCCTACTGTAGTTTCGGTCTCTTCTGTTCTTTTTCATTTGTGAGACTGCTCACTAGAGCCTTGTTCCCTATTTCTGCCTAGATCTATGAGAGACGATGTCCTCTGTCTGGGGGGTGTTCTATTTATCGAATCTCGTCTGGCAAAAGGATTTGTTATTCCAGTCGCTGCTGTTTCCTCGGCCTGGATTACCACCTTGGATACATTGTCTTGAGCTTCATTTTCCTTTAAATTCTTCATACTATTCCCACGAGTTGGGACCAAATATTCGTCACCCTCCAGCAGTGGGCCCTTACTGAAGGGAAGGCTGAATACTGCAGGGTGCGCCTGGTGCTCTGCAGGTTTTTACGGCTTCGCTGTTGGTTTGTTATAGAGGTTGTCTCCTCGTAGGTCGGCCGGTTAAGGCAGGCCTCCCGGTCGCAGTTCCCACACGACGTTCCCTTGCGGTGCCCTTTTTTCTTTTCCACAGGGGTCGTTGAAGTGTGGACCTTGATTACGGTGTTAAGCGAGTGAGTGGCACGGCTCGCTCGTGGCCCGGATTGCCCCGGGTACGCCATTCCCGTAGCCACACCACGCGTGATGTGGATCTTGAGGTTGAGCTGTCCTTAGTTTTCGCCGCTCACCTAAGACCTTACCGGCATGGGTGTCCCTGCCGGGAGTCGGGTGAAGACTCCCGCCGGCATTGCTCTTAGGATCATCGTGGTTACTTAAGCCTCTCCACCAACGACAAGGTCTCGCAGCTCCTTGGAGAGGGCCTACATACAGACCTACATACTTACTAGTCAACTATCGTAGGTTGGCCTCTGAGATGCACACAAGATGAACAGAGAACGTGGCGTCGTCGTGTAACGAGGTCAGACTAGCGGCTATCCGTAGAAAGTACAATCGGAGGTAGAAGTTTAGCAGGATTGATATAAGAACACATTACTTTGTGATTTATCAGTTTACCATCAATTTATTATAACTTAAAACGTTATTGCAGTTTCGGCACATTAACGTGCTATTTTCAAACAATCGATTCAAATGAATGAACTTGATGATGATGCAGGTATGTATAAATTATTTTATTACAGAATTTAACTTTACCAAATTTGGGAATATATTTTACAATGAATATTACGGTGCAATAAACGTAAACACTTTAGAATTATGCAAATTAATTTACAAATGGTTATAAATTGAATGCAATAAAGAGGTCTAGCATTAAGTTTAATTATTTCCCGAAATTTTGTCTCATTTGAATAGGTATTACTATGCTGTGCTACTTATAAAATTGCTATCAAAAATAATTACGGCTAATGAGACTACAAAAGTAATTTATATTACATTGTTCATGATTTCTCGACTTTGTCCAGACAACATGTTGTCTCACTTTGCTAGCAAATGGCATGTTTAAAAAAATACACTAAGCACAGAGGTGAACAAAATAATATCGCTTTTTTCGCAACTATACTGATGCGACTAGCGCACATACACTTTCATAAATGAGCCCCTGTCGGTTGGAGGAGACTTGTCCACTACTCATTCAAATTTCAAGGACTAACCTACCATAGTTGACTAGTACACACATTTTTATCTGATATTTGTGTCCAGAGTGCTATGAAACCTACTTCCGTAGAGACGTTCTTCTACGATTCGTAAACATTTTTGTCCAGTAAAAAATATTTTTATAGGATTTCGCAAACAACAGAAATAGCTTAGTAAATGACATTTCGACTGGAAAAAATTACGAGAAAGCTGAATTTTTGTGAAGACCTTCATTAAGGTGCCCTTAGTATATCCTAGTTCGAGCAATTCGAGCCATGGGTTTTTTTTGGGGGGGGGGGGAGAGTTAAAAGGGAAATTTTCAGTTCTTTGCCATTATCTCGAAAAGTATCACTTTTTCGACAAAAATAGTAATGAACAAAAATATTTATCATAAAATTCTACACAAAAAAAGTCATTACATTTTTTTTCGTAGAATCAATCGTTTTTGAGTAAAAGTTTCGGAAAGATACAATGTCTGTATTTCTTTAACAGTAACAAACAGTAGGCCTAATCCACATCTGACACTCAAAACAACCCTTTGCATAAATCATTCGTTCTCTTCTAGCAGATCTAATTCCGTGTCAACATCATCGTCCTCTTCATAAAGAGCTTCGTCAATTGGCTGATCAGTTGATGGTATCGTATCTTCAACTATATCTTCATCTAGAGCTCCGTTGTTACTATCTATTCCTTCTGTCGCGGCGTTCAAACAAGATTGCCCACGGCAAATACAATTTTTTCATTTCTTTTATTGGTTTTTTTATTATCGTGCAATATTTAAATGACTGAATGAAAAATTCCATCCCCTTTTAACATATAATATTGCTGTTTGGGGATTATCTACGAAGACAAATAGAATATTTATAAAGCCAAACAACAGTAGAAACAGTAGAAACTAGAACTAATTCATTTCCAACCGCATTTGCTATTTGTTTTTCTGCTGCTTCCACTATTGGTTTATTACTGTTTTTCTACTGCTTGATGACTTCTAACCATTTTTTAAATCGATTAATGTCTTTCTTGGATTTGGGAATGAATGTCTTTGTGAAACTTTGTCCTCACAATTAGACACACAGCATATTATGTAACCCATTTCACTGATATTTAGTTTTTATGGTTACAAGTAATTAGAAACACTATTTAATATTATAGTGGAGAGCAAACACGCTATAACTTTTTAACGAGTGATCCTACGAAATAAAGTGTAATGACCTTTTTTGTGTAGAATTTTATACGAAATATTTTTACTCATGACTATTTTTGTCGAGAAAGTGATACTTTTCGAGATAATGGCAAAAAAAATGAAAATCGCCCCTTTAACCCCCTCCAAAGATAAAACCCATGGCTCAAATTGCTCGAACTTCGCAGGATATACTAAGGGCATCTCAATGAAGGTCTTCACGAAAAATCAGCTTTCTCGTAATTTTTTCCTATTTTGGCCTTAAATTTGTCTGTATTTACTGGGATAAAAGAATATTGATTGATTGATTGATTGATTTACCAGCGTGCAGTAGGCATTGCTGCCACTCCCAGGTTATATAGCTGAACTTGCTACGTCCACGCTGGGTTGGACTAAGGTCATGCTTGTTGCCAGCAGCGAGAGCCACATGGCGCATGGTAAAGGAATGTGGGATGGGAGGTGTAGGTATTTGTGAGATGCGTTACCGCATTGTGTCGTTAGGGGGCGTTTAAGCCCCCCCCCCCCTTTTTGTATTTTTGGTTCTGAGCTTCTGCCTATTCTGGGTCTTCTTGTGAGATATGTTGCCGCGTTGTGTCGCTGCTGTTTGTGCTCCTATTTTTGTACTTCTGTTTCTACAAGTCTTCTTCTTCTGAGGCTTCTGATTCCTTCGTTTCTGATTCTGGTAGAGTATATATCGCTCCGATTTCTTTGTGGAATTCATTTCTTCCTCTCGCTTTTCTTTCCCAGTATGTTTGGTCCTTTCTCAGTTTGTTCATGATCCTCTCGATTGTTGTTTTCCGCGTGTAACATGGTCCCCCAATTTTTAGTTTGCTACTGTTCAGTGTTAGTGCTTTCTTCAGTAGGTTGGTTCCCTTCTTTGGACGTGTCCCCAGTACTTCATTGGGTACATTTCTATCCTTTTTGTGATTGTCTTCCCTTCTAGTAGTGTTGATGTTTTATGTCGTTGTTTTTGCCCTGTTGTTTTTCTGAGTAATTAGATGATGTCTCTTTCAGCTCTTCTCAAACTTCTTCTGTTGGCTTTTGTTGTTGCCGCGTTTTTAACTCCATATGTCATTGTTGGCAGTATGATGGCTATGTACAGCCGTTTGGCCAGGCCCCATGATAGTTTGTTTTTCTCAATGAAAGGTATAATTGCTCTTGTGACTCTGTATGCTGTTTTTATTCTCTCCTTTACTGTTTCTCTCCTTTTCAGTTGGTTGGTCAGATATGTTCCTAGGTATTTCAGTTTGTTCGTTGTTCTTAGGGAGTAGTCACCTATTTTGTATTCTTCTCCACTGATCCGACTCTTTTTTGTTGATAGGTCTCGCTCCATTATATTAGACTTTTCTTGAAATTTATTTTCAGCCCAGATGTGTCCAAATGCGGTTTCATGTTTTCTAGGAAGTTGAGAATTTGTTGCTCTTCTTCTGCGACGATTAGCGATCGGCGTAAGCTAATACGATTGGGGTTCTCAGTGTTTCCGTGTTTTCGTTAAAATTTGGTGTTTCCCTTATTGTGTCTTGTATCGCTTGGTCTAGGAGCGTGGTGAATAGTCGGGGGGATAGGGGGCATCCTTGTTTGACTCCTCTGTTCTTTTGTTTGGTTTCCGTCGTTTGTCCGAACCATTGTATGGCAGTTATTTCATGAAGGCAGGCCTTTATTATTTTGTTTATTAGATAGTGCGGCACTCCTTTGTTATACAGGGTGTTGACTATGGCTTCGTGACTGATGGCATCAAATGCCATTTGGAGATCTATAGCGGCTATGTGCAGTTTTGTCCCTTCTCTCCATTTTTCTTCCAGTATTCTTCTGGTGGTGTACATGTGGTCGTCCGTTGATCTGCCTTTGATGAATGCTGTCTGGTAGCCTGGCGGTTTTCCAATGTACTTCTCTAGTTGCTCGTGCAGGAATTGTGCGTAGTATTTGTATCCTATGCTGCAGAGTGTTATTCTTCTGTAGTCTTCTATGGTCTGTGGCGAGTTGGTTTTTGGGAGGGGTATTTGTATAGTCTTGGTCCATTCCGTAGGCAGAGGTGTGTTTTCTGTCCATACTCTGGTGATAATTTCTAGGGTTTGCTACTTTAGCTTTTCCGCGCCGTAGTGTATTAACTCGTTGTTTATTTTATCTACTCCAGGTGCGGTGTTTCTTCTGGCTCTGGCTATTATTTCTAGCAGTTGATCTTTTGATGGTGGCTTGTCCAAGGGCCAGTGGTCTGCTTCTTTTATTAGTTTTGTCCGCTCTTTAGTTGCTTTCTCTTCTTCCTCCAGCTTCTTGGTCCAATGTTGCATTGATATGTATCTTCTCCTGTGGGTACTGTTGTTTCTTCTATATTTTTTTCAGATATCTGAAGGTTTGGTTTAGTCGTTGTCCTGTTGGAAGTGTTTCTATGTTTTTGAAGAATGATCTGCATTTTTCCTCGTCGTGGTTTCTCTCCGCTTCTCTTTTTTCCCTCAGTGCTTCTTTTAGTTTTTCGTTTATATTCCCCGTCGGCTGTTGTTCGCCTATGGCTTTCATCTTTTTTAGCTATTCGTACTTGTTTTTTTTTCCATTCTTGTCGGGCTCATAGGTGATCTGTCCCTTTTTAGCGTTTTTCTTGCTGCAATTTTTATTTTTGCGACCATTGATGTCCAGTCTAATTCTTCTCCTGTCAGTTGGTTTTCTATTTCTTCACCGTATTTCTTCCGAAAGTCTTCGTGCTGTAGTAGAGAAATATTCCAGGTACTGTGGTCTAGTGTCTAATTGTTTCTTTGACTTGTTTTTCCTTTTTTTATTTCCAATTTTCCGTATAGAATTTTGTGGTCTGTATTGATTTCTGCTGCCCTTTTTGCTTTAACGTTCTTGATCCTTTCTCTTATCAGAAAGAATATTGTGTGAAAAATCAAAGTAAATATGAAGAATTTTAAAACGATAGTTTAATTTCTCCAGGTCAGTCCTGTTGTATTATAAAACTTTAAGATAGATTTTTGTAAATAAATTCGTTTTACAGCTCTTTGTCTCTAGCACAATCAGATGTAGGTTGTTAGAGAATTACTAAGATTAAAACATTTATATTTAATTAGATTTTCATTATTGTTTGAATAGATAGTTATTTTGCAAAAAAAATCATTATTTCTAGCATAACCAGAAGTAGGTAATCGAAAGAATGGAAAGATTTATATTAATATTGTCTTAGATAAATTTTCTTTTAATTTTTTACTTCCACATCCAGTATAGTAACGACAAGAAAATTTAAAAAAAATTTTTATTGCTCAAATAGGCTTAGAATTTCATGAAACGTCGAGATTTTAAGTTTGAGCAAAAAAAAATTCTGTCTGTCTGTCTATCGGTCTGTCTTTTTTTTGTGCGCACGATTACTCTGGAACCGTTTAAGATATTGACTTGAAATTTGGTACACGTATGTATTTTAACGAAATCTGGAACTAGATTATATTTTCGTTTTATTCCGTTAAAGGGTTGGGGGGTAAATTGGGTAAATGGGTAAATAGGTAAATCAAGAAGGTAAGAGTCCATAAAATTCGTATTTAGTATATATAAAATAAGTTAAGGTCTCCAAAAACTTTTTGGCATTAGCCACCCCCATTACTGCCCCCGCCCCATTATTAAAGGGAGTAAAAAAAATAAAATTGTAATTTAGCGAGTATATAAAAACCCAAGGCTTCAAATTTTTTTTTTACTTCATCCACCCCCACTACCACACCTCTACCACCACCATCCACACCCACTGCCGATGTGGCTTGTCGTTTTATAGGTTTTTATAAGTTTATATAGTTTTATAGGTTTTATAGGTGGGGTAGACGATTTCAAATATTATGTTATTAAAGTTACCTCGAGTAGTATGGATACGCAATGGCTTTCCTCGAGTACTATATATACGCAGTAGGTTTCCCCGAGTATTATGGATGCGCAGTAGATCACCTCAAGCAGCAGAGATGCACAGTGGGTTTCCTCGAGTCAAATGGATGCGCAGTGGGTTACTTCAAGTAGTATGGATGCGCAGTACTTTTCTCGAGTACTATAGATGCGCAGTAGGTTACATCAAATAGTATAGATGCGGAGTGGGTTTCCTCGAGTAAAGTGGATGCGCAGTGGGTTACTTCAAGAAGTATGAATGCGCAGTGGCTCTCCTCGAGTAAATTGGATGCACAGTGGGTTACCTTGAGTAGTATGGATGCGTCGTAGGTTTCCTTGAAGAAAATGCTTGAAGTAGAGGCTTTACTTCTAACGTGTAGTTTACGGCACACAATGATTTTTTATATCTTTGTAATGCCATTTTCTGCGTATCCCTTATAGGCTTAGAATGCCATGAAACGTAAAATAAAATTTTTCTGTCGCGTCGGTCTGTCTGTTAGTCTTGTACCTTTTTGGTGCTCACTATTACTCTGGAACCGTTTAAGATCTTGACTTGAAAAATATGGCACAGATATGTATTTTGGAACTAGATTATATTTTGATCTTATTCCGTTGTAGAGTTGGAGGGTAAATTGGAGTAAATGTTAAATAGGTAAATCAAGCAAGTAAGAGTCCATGAAATTGGTATTTAGTAAATATTAGAGGGTTTCAAAAAAATTTTGGCATTAGCATTTGACACCTGTATTATCACCCTCACCCCATTATTAAAAGTGGTGAAAAAATATTATGATTTAGTGTGTGTGCAAGAACCAAAGTCATAACAAATTTTTTTCACTTCATTCATCCCCACCACAACTACCTCCATTACCGATGTGGCATATAATTTTATGGGTTTTTGGGGTACACAATTTCAAATATTATACTATTAAAGTTCCATAAACAATTATTTCCACATAGTGGAGTGCAAATATAGTATTTTCGTTGTAAAAGATATCGATGTGGAAGTAGTGATTCCTTAGGCAGCGGTTTCATACATTATAATTTCTGCTGTTTGCGAAATCCTATAAAAATATTCTTTAACTAGAAGCAAACAACAAATTATTTACTTTAAAACATTTTTGTCTAATTATAAAATACCAATTTGATTCACTCAAATAGGTAGTATAGTGATGTAGAATTGTTTAACTTTTCGCTTAATTTAATGAAAGTATATTCTAATTTAATATTTTACTACATGTTATGCATACAAAAGATAAATATTTCACTTGGTCAAATCCATATTTACTTTGACATATAATTTTCTTATTTTACAATAATTATTATTAATGCAATTTATAATCACTGAATTATGTAGACATATTTCTTGGTAAGGAAGTGTTAAGTAATTTGTAAAATTCCACATGTTGCGAACGTGAGCAGTCCCATTAAGTTTATAGTTATAACATAGGTGCGGTAAATACTTGGGAACATACATTTTCTATTGTAAATACTGCAATATTTTGTTAGTTAATAATTCGAAATTAATAAGATAGTTTGCACAATAAAGAAAATAAAAAAATAATAGTTAAGTATGCCAAATATTATTTAAAACTGTTAATCCAAGACAAAATTTCTTTAATTTCTTTTAGATAAATGTCTTCAGGATAAAATGAAACAAGAAATTAATCTGTTTATTAGCTAGTATTTGGACTTTGTTCCGTTAATATTCTAAGATCCTTGTACAATAACATTACGGAAAAAAGTTGCAGTCAGGCGTGCCGCCACACATATTTGATTAACATTTTGTTACAATACACCACAATTCACTTTCATATGGTGCCACTGATATTAAGTATACAGACAAATGAGAATAAAAAGCATACCAGTGGCATTTCAAACATTTTGAGACAACTGAGTTTAAAGCTAATATTATACAAGTAAAATTGAAAATTTTAAAAAACCCCTGATCAATGTATCGTACCAGTTTCATATGACCGAATCAAAATGAGGCCTAAATCATGTTCAACTACCATAATTGTCTTCACATTTTCAATTTTACTTCAATCGAACAATTTCTAGAGAAGTTCAACATGGCGAATTCAAGATGGCGACCAAACATCAAAATCTAATATGGCCTATAATCTTCTCGACAAAATACTCTTTCAAATAAAAAAAAACTGCATCAAAATCGGATCACCTGTTGAAGAGATATGAAGCCACAGACAGACAGACAAACAAACATACAAACATACGCGTCAAACTTATAACCTTTTATGGGGTTGGGGGTTAAAAATAGTCAGAAAATGAGGTACTTAAAATATTCGAACGATTATCAGTGATAAAAATTGGTAAAATTTCAATAGGAGCAACAAGTATTATGCAAATGTTTTCTTAAAAAAAAATTACCTGTACCCTTTCTTACAGTTACATTTATTTACTTGGGTAAAAAAATACAAAAAAATTAAAAGCAAAATTATATTAAAAAAACTGAAAATAATAGAAAATAAACACAGCAGTACCCAATATTTTCATAATCAGAAATCATTATCTCATCGTCCATGTCAAAATTCGAATCCCGGTTGTCGCGATTATCTTCCAACTTGGAAGCAGTAGGCGCATTAAGACTCATTTTATTTCTTGCTTCCTTTGGTAATATTGGTTGATATGTTCTTTTCCTCGAGTAACATTTCCTGAGTAAAATATATTATCTTTCGACGTGGAAGCAGTAATCGCGTGCAATTATAACTAGTTTTTCTCATTTCCTCTGGTAGTATTTGCTGAGGTTTTCTTTTTGTTGCTTATGTTTCAGTATATTATAAAAATTATGCCACCTGGGTGGTACCTATTTCAGCAAGGACTACAGATTTTTCGATTTTTTGAGGTAATTATTTCTACAGGTTGTCATTTAACTTACAGTAAAATGCCATCTGCAAATTATTAAATGGTCGACCTTTACTCAAAATAGGCATCAGCGAGTAGAAAAAAAACTCTTCATCAAGTGTTGATTTAAATTCGAATTAATATGTTTTTGAATTTTTGCATATTTGAAAAGAGTTTGCCTGAAGGCATTTTTTGTTCGACGTCTTTTTTTGAATCACTGATTAATGCATTTAGACCTGAAAATGAAATAAACGGTTCTTTGGTCATATCATGAACGTGAAAACGTATGGAAGCTGATTTTATAACTGATGAAATCCAATCATGTGGGATAAATACTTCAGGAAATTTTGTTTTTATTTTCTAATAAGTCCAAATGATCGATTACATTTACTGGAGTCAAAATAAAATTTGAATGGAATTCTCTGGCTACAGCAATTTTATTGTTTTAATTTCTTGTAGGTATAATAACAAGTGCTCTGAGTAATTTTTTGTTAAATCCGTCTATTGCTTCTTGTAGAATTTTAACAATTTATTTTTCAACACAGAAATTTTCTGCTATTTTTCCTATTATCTCAGGTCATAGTAATCGTATCGCAATAATAAAAATACCAAACTGTTCGCTATGAAATTATGAATAAGACTAGGCATATGAAGAAACTTCTTGATAATTTGTAAATTTGTAAAAAAATAAAAACCACCAGAAAACTGCCTTTTTTAACAGTTCAAGAAATATGATGTAATAATTCAATAAGTTTAACGAAAGTTGGTGGAACCATGCCCTTTATTGAACTAAACCTGCGTGCCAAATTTTAGCGCAAAATATTCATTCAAATGGCTAAAAATCAACAATAATTTCGAAATTTCCATCGCATTTTGTTTAAGTGCATCGACTCGGAGTAGGACATTTTTTCTTTTAAAGTGTAGGTTTTTACATGTACTTTACGGTGGTGTTTAGAAAGAAAAAAAAATTAAACTTAAACCAAATTTTTGGAATATAATTGCAATTATGGATATACACGTATAAACAATTTCAAATAACTACGTGATTTTTTTGTGAAACCAAAAACAATAAGCGAATTATGAAAGTATATGAAATAATCAACGTTCAAAAAAAAGAATGATGTTCTACTTGCATTTGAATCCGTGATACGTTAGTTTTTGCGTTTTAGTCGATTATAAGTAAACATTGATATTTTTTCTTGAAATTTGTGCATATTGTTCCAAAATGATTATATTTCTCTCTCTGCTAGTTGAAAATTATCCATAACTAAAACTTTTTAAATTACATCGCATAAAGCACCATTGGAGACATAACGCGCGTTCGAAAAAAAAATATCTCCCCACTCCTTGAATCTTGTAACTAGGCAACTAACTTAATTAATGGTATACATCACTCCATTTTCATCATATCGAGTTTTTTTAAACATCTTTGTCTTTTTTCGTATATTTTAATTCTTTTATATAACAAAATATGATTTGTTAAGTTTTTATTCATCAAAAATTCAACAATTTTTATTTTTTTATAATGTTTTCGGCTCTTGTCACATCTGATTTTCTGGTTCTTTTTAAAATATTCATGTTTTGTGTTTATTTTCAATTTCTAATGTATTGAAACGTAAAATAATTTGTTTAGCCATTATTTAATTAAAATGCATCAGAAATTTTAATCTAGGTAGATTATTTCTATGTTTAATAAAGTAATTCAGGACATTATTGATTATTTGCGATGTGTTATCTGAAGTACGAAATAGTTTTTGTAATTGAGCCACTTTTGCTTCGTTGCTTCAGAGTAATATGAAGAAATGTTTTTTTTTGGCTAGTGTGATATGAAATGTTGTGGATTTCTAAGTATAGTCCCGCGTGACTCGTAGACCCCCAGAGGAGCTTTTCTGAAGACTCTTTTGCCATTTTCAGATTTTTCGCTGATAAATACGTACTACTACTTCTCGTTGCTTGAACAGAAGTGACGTTCTCCTTGTGTTCTCTGGTCAATAATATGAAGCATTAGCTGGTTTAATTTTTTTTTACATATTTATAAAGTACCTAGCTTAATACACTTCTGAAATATCCATGCTTACAAAAAGAAGTTTTTACGATCGACAAGCTACAAAGGCAAGGATATTTGCTGCTGGCATAAGTTGTATCGTAGCATTGTATGATTCAGATCCAATGAAAAACACATATTTATACGTTCTGGCTTTTGAATGTTTCAAAAAATGCACTTCAAAAACATGCAAATTATCTGTTCTCCCATCAACCGAAGAAGCTGCAAACGAGCATTCATTGAGGGTGTATTTTCAAATACAGAAATTGTTAGGATTTGCAGATAAAAATCCTGAAGAGTATGGTTGGAAAGATACCATAAATGGATTAATGCCAGTGACGACAACAAAAAATCCTTTGCCAGATAATTTATTGAAGACTATTTGCTGTATGTGTAAATCGGGTTGCAAAACAAAACTTTTTTCATGTAAAAGGAAAGGTATTAAATGCACAAATTCGTGTCATTTTTGTAATGGATTAAATTACAACAACTGTTCTGAAACAAACTGAGGACGAACTTGAAGACGATGAAGATGATGTTTTATCGATTTCTGAAATGGAAACAGATGAAGAAGACTTTAAAGATTCATTTGTTACAGCAGAAGATGTTGACAACAACGAAGTAAGCAATGCTTCGGAAAGTGAGGATGATTTTCAAATTGATAGTGAAGAAAGCTCCGTCGATGACGATGAATCAGATGATTCAGATTTTGTTTGTAACAAACGGAAACTACAATAATATTTGTGGGTATAATTAAAGAATATTTCTATTCTTCTTCTATACCACTGCATTACATCTCTATCAACGTTCCCTTACATATGAAATAAATGATACGGCCAGGCTAAACTTACTTTCTCGACTGACTTATTACAAATTATTTGTTTATCAGTAAATAACCTTTATCTCTGGTCTCACAAAATAAATATTTTGAAACTAAAATTTCCAATGCATTTTAATTAAATAACGATTAAACAAACTATTTTACGTTACAATACATTAAAAATTGAAAATGAGCACAAAACGTAAACATTTTGAAAAGAAACAAAAAATCAGATATGACAAAAGCCGAAAACATTAGAAATAAAGAAAGATTGTTGAATTTTTAATGAATAAAAACTTAACAAACTATATTTTGTTAAATAAAAGAATCACAATATACGAAAAAAGACTAAAAATGTTAAAAAAAGACTCGATATGATGAAAATGTATACCATTAATTAAGTTAGTTGCCTAGTTACAATATTCAAGGAGTGGGGAGTTTTTTTTCGAACGTGCGTTATGTCCTCAATGGTGCTTTATGGGATGCAATTTAAAAAATTTTAGTTGTGGATAATTTTCAACTTGCAGAGAGGGAAATATAATCATTTTGGAATAATATGCGCAAATTTCAAGAAAAAATATCAATACGTTTACTTATAATCGACAAAAACACAAAAACTAACTTATCACGGATTCAAATGCAAGTAAGAACATCATTCTTTTTTTGAACGTTGATTATTTCATTTACTTTCATAATTCGCCTATCGTTTTTGGTTTCACAAAAAAATCAAGTAGTTATTTGATATTGTTTATACGTGCAATATCCATAATTACAATTAAATTCCAAAAAAATTGGTTTAAGTTTAATTTTTTTTCTTTCTAAACACCACCGTAAAGTACATATAAAAACCTACACTTTAAAAGAAAAAATGTCTTACTACGAGTCGATGCACTTCAACAAAATACGATGAAATTTTCGAAATTATTGTTGATTTTTAGCTGTTTGAATAAATATTTTGCGCTAAAATTTGGCACGGAGGTTTAGTTCAATAAAGGGAATGATTCCACTAACTTTCGTTAAAATTGATGGATTATTACATCATATTTTTTAAACTGTTAAAAAAGGCAATTTTTGGTGGTTTTTATTTTTTTACAAATTTACAAATTATCAAGAAGTTTCTTCATATGCCTAGTCTTATTCATAATTTTATAGCGAACAATATGGTATTTTTATTATTGCGATACGATGACTATGACCTGAGATAATAGGAAAAATAGCAGAAAATTTCTGTATTGAAAAATAAATTGTTAAAATTCTACAATGGACAGATTTAACAAAAAATTGCTCAGAGCACTTGTTATTATACCTAAAACAAATTAAAACAATAAAATTGCTGTTGCTAGAGAATTCCTAATTAACCTGTTTCGATCCTTAATTTGACTCCACTAATTCTACATATGTGTGAGACCGGGCTCTAAAAATTTGTGATATTGATACTTGATAAAAGTAAATGTTCTAAAGCAATTAAATCTCACAGAGAACCACTGAGCTTATTAGCTTGCTTATACTAAAATGATAAAAATAAAAAGGGAACAAGTGCATTTGTAACCTTTCTATTCCAATGAATGTTGCAATTTTATTTACATAGAATTTCTGCTGGATGCTAGATGTCATTAAATATCTCAATATTCTCTTAAAACTTTTTTATATCAATAATAATTTGTTTAAACTTCAATAAAATGTATTTATCTCAAAAAACGCACTTGTACCCTTTTTATTCCAACCCTTCAAATATTTCCTTATTTTGATTGATCAACTACGTATATGAAGTTGGTAACACCCGGCTGCAACTTTCATTTATTTTGTGATAATTAATAAATACCTTAAGAAACATTTTAAAACGAAATCCTAATCTGCGTCAAGTTCGTCAAACCTGAGAGACACTGTATGTGCATTTAGATATATTGTATATCTCCTTATTTTTGTGTACTTAATCAAAATCCGTAGTGACATTTTGCCATTAAATTACAAACAACATAGTTTATACATAACAAGACAGTTTATAGGCTTTTGGAGATCACCCTGTATAACAGATTCATCCTTAAGTGGGCATAAACCTTCGATGTGACCCTGCCTCTGAATTAGTTTCCACAAACACCAAAACGCTTGAATATTCGACGCGCGTTTTGTCATCATCTGGATTAAAACTAAAGTGTAACTAAAAACGTTCCTGTATTTATACCAAAATAATGTCATGGTTGAACGTACTCAACCAATTCTATTCCCTACTTAAACTATGTCTCGGTTCAATGAACCGTTACCTAATAACCAATAAAATAGACTATTTCTCACTGTTAATAGTATTTTTACTTTTTGCAATTTCTAAGCTTTCATTAACGAAGCCTTTATCAGCCTATCGGTCTTCATGACAATATATTTCGCTTTAACTATCACACTGTGCTACTCAGTCGCTGCAATTCATAGATAGCTGTCATTACCAACATCAATACTTAAAGTTACTGCAATACCATTATTGTAATTTATTTTCATCAACATCACCAAACTTTTCGTTATTTTATCTAGTCCACTTTAAAATAATTCAGAATAATAAATGACATAGAAAGCAGCTGAGTAGCTGTAAAAAATTCATATTTGTGGCGCAGGGACTCTGGCAGTGGAATGTAAACCCCATCAGTTCTACCACTTAAGGCGTTAGGGAAACATTCTTACTTAGTTTGTATGCTAATAAACATGCCACACATGTAATGTATTGTATGTGGACTAATAATTCATTTGACTGATTTGCTGTATAGAAAATAACCAGAAATTATTTGATAACACTTTATTTACAAGCTACATGTGCGACATGTCATTGTGTACTAACATAAAACTAAGTAAGACTGTTGCCCTTCAGAAGTCCAACTCCGCCTCCTCGTTGGTGTTGGGTGGAAACAGACTGCGGCCGCCGTATGGAAAGGAGGTATTTAGACTCCCACCAGAGGCGAATCGCAGAGCTGACTAAAGGAGCTCTGGCAAAAAACCCCAATCCAAGGTGTCATGTGACCCGTGCCGAGGGATGAATGGCACCGGGGGTAAAGACGGTGTCAATTGGAGCCTCTGGGATACTAGGTGACCTCCCAGAGTAATTAGCCTTACATCTATACAGGGGGCACTGCAGGTGTGGACCAACCTTTCCGCCATACTCGTGGGAACATGGATGAGTTAGATAATAAAAACAAAAAAGAAGAACAACGGAGGGAGGGCATCTGAGACCTCTTCGGAAGGGACTCCAAAACAAGACACTGTCGTGGAGGTGCAAACGGACCACGAGAGTGAAGGGTCAGTGGGCACTCAAGGGACCACTGACACAATCTCTGCAGGCGTTACTGAAATCGGACTGCAAAGGAAGAGACTTTCGGAGCCCAACAAAGAAAGGCCCGGAAAGCACAAAAAATTGCTGAGGGCACGTGGACGGACAAAAAACCGCCCACAGCGGACCGCAGCAAGACAATACCACCGAAAGGTGGGAAAAAGTAGAGAACCAGGAGGGCAAAAAGAGACCTCGGGTACACTCTAAAACACCACCGCAATCTTCTAAAAGACCCAGAAGCTCCAGCAAGCAGACTGGGACTTATAGTGAGATTGCGTCAGAACTTCGTATGGCGGTGATTGACAGACGCCATCCGGAAATGACTCTGGACCAAGGGCAAGCGGACCTTATCCAGAACCAACTGTTGGAGGCACTGGATGCCACTCCTATAGGGAGTGACAATCCATTGCAATTCACCAGAACAACCTTGAGCGGAGGAGTCCTATGGATGACCTGCTATAACTCAAGGACAAAAAACTGGCTTAAGGATACAGTAAGTACCCTTGGCAGACTATGGGAGGGCGCAGACTTGACAGCTGTCGAGTCAAAGGAGCTTCCAAAGAAGCCAAGAGTTCTGGTCTTTATCTCTGGACCAGAAGAATCGGAGGAGCGAGTCAGAACACGCTTGGAAAGGCAGAACATCGGACTAAGAGTGTGAGGCTGGCTACTCCTAAGCAGAAAAGTAGAGAAGGAAGGTGTAGTCCTGGCCTACTCTATTGACGAGGCCTCCTTTGGGGCCTTGGAAAGAAACCAGTTCCGAGCATTTTACAAGCTCGGAAGAGTTAACTTCCGAGTCCTGAAGGATCTAGATGGAAGGGAAAATAAGGGTCCTTCAGGCTAATCTGCAGCACAGCAAGGGAGCCTTCAGTCCTTGCTGCGCAAATGAGGAACTTTTAAGTGGCCCTCATTCAGGAACCCTGGGTAAACGGGGGCAAAATCAGGGGGTTAGGAGGTGTTGGGGGAGAACTCAACTACAGTAGATCCTCCAACATCCCCAGGACCTGTATATTAGTCAAGAGAGGCTTAAAGATGTTAATGTTAATGTTAATGTTAATGTTAATGTTAATGTTAATGTTAATGTTAATGTTAATGTTAATGTTAATGTTAATGTTAATGTTAATGTTAATGTTAATGTTAATGTTAATGGTAATGTTAATGTTAATGTTAATGTTAATGTTAATGTTAATGTTAATGTTAATGTTAATGTTAATGTTAATGTTAATGTTAATGTTAATGTTAATGTTAATGTTAATGTTAATGTTAATGTTAATGTTAATGTTAATGTTAATGTTAATGTTAATGTTAATGTTAATGTTAATGTTAATGTTAATGTTAATGTTAATGTTAATGTTAATGTTAATGTTAATGTTAATGTTAATGTTAATGTTAATGTTAATGTTAATGTTAATGTTAATGTTAATGTTAATGTTAATGTTAATGTTAATGTTAATGTTAATGTTAATGTTAATGTTAATGTTAATGTTAATGTTAATGTTAATGTCAATGTCAATGTCAATGTCAATGTCAATGTCAATGTCAATGTCAATGTCAATGTCAATGTCAATGTCAATGTCAATGTCAATGTCAATGTCAATGTCAATGTCAATGTCAATGTCAATGTCAATGTCAATGTCAATGTCAATGTCAATGTCAATGTCAATGTCAATGTCAATGTCAATGTCAATGTCAATGTCAATGTCAATGTCAATGTCAATGTCAATGTCAATGTCAATGTCAATGTCAATGTCAATGTCAATGTCAATGTCAATGTCAATGTCAATGTCAATGTCAATGTCAATGTCAATGTCAATGTCAATGTCAATGTCAATGTCAATGTCAATGTCAATGTCAATGTCAATGTCAATGTCAATGTCAATGTCAATGTCAATGTCAATGTCAATGTCAATGTCAATGTCAATGTCAATGTCAATGTCAATGTTAATGTTAATGTTAATGTTAATGTTAATGTTAATGTTAATGTTAATGTTAATGTTAATGTTAATGTTAATTTTTACAATCAATTATTTTTTATTTATTTGCTTTTATCATGATTAGAGAATATTATTTAGGTATTATGCAAATCACAACTTACACACTTTTTATTATGAAAATACCTACTTTCTGTATATTGTTGCCCTAATCTGGGCACGCTAATATACTAGTCAGGTAAATACTTTAAAACACTCATTATTGGAGAATCAATCAAAACAACTACTCTTCTAGCTAATACTGACGAAGTATTGAATTACATGATAGGATTCTTAGCATTTTAAAGGAAAAAAATATATTGAAAATACTTAAATCGTTTATTCAAATTTAATTATTCACACTTTTATTTAATATGAAATTATCTACTTTCTGTATATTGGTGCCTCAATCGGGTCACGCTAATATACTACTTAGGAAAACACATTAAAACACTCATTATTGGAAAACTAATCAAAACAACTACTCTTCTAGCTAATACTGACGAAGTATTGAATTACATGATAGGATTTCTGGCATTTTAAGGCAAAAAAATGTAATGAAAATACTTAAACTATTTATTGAAATTCAGTCATTCACAACAATTATTGAAACAAACATTCTATTTCAACTCTAGAAAAGTTGTACAAGTTTTTTCGAACTCGTTAGTTCTCATAAGTAGAGTATAGAAACATTCATTCATTATTTACAAGCCTATTCTTGATTTATTTTTACAATCAATTATTTTTTATTTATTTGCTTTTATCATGATTAGAGAATATTATTTAGGTATTATGCAAATCACAACTTACACACTTTTTATTATGAAAATACCTACTTTCTGTATATTGTTGCCCTAATCTGGGCACGCTAATATACTAGTCAGGTAAATACTTTAAAACACTCATTATTGGAGAATCAATCAAAACAACTACTCTTCTAGCTAATACTGACGAAGTATTGAATTACATGATAGGATTCTTAGCATTTTAAAGGAAAAAAATATATTGAAAATAGTTAAATCGTTTATTCAAATTTAATCATTCACACTTTTTTATTTAATATGAAATTATCTACTTTCTGTATATTGGTGCCTCAATCGGGTCACGCTAATATACTACTTAGGAAAACACATTAAAACACTCATTATTGGAAAACTAATCAAAACAACTACTCTTCTAGCTAATACTGACGAAGTATTGAATTACATGATAGGATTTCTGGCATTTTAAGGCAAAAAAATGTAATGAAAATACTTAAACTATTTATTGAAATTCAGTCATTCACAACAATTATTGAAACAAACATTCTATTTCAACTCTAGAAAAGTTGTACAAGTTTTTTCGAACTCGTTAGTTCTCATAAGTAGAGTATAGAAACATTCATTCATTATTTACAAGCCTATTCTTGATTTATTTTTACAATCAATTATTTTTTATTTATTTGCTTTTATCATGATTAGAGAATATTATTTAGGTATTATGCAAATCACAACTTACACACTTTTTATTATGAAAATACCTACTTTCTGTATATTGTTGCCCTAATCTGGGCACGCTAATATACTAGTCAGGTAAATACTTTAAAACACTCATTATTGGAGAATCAATCAAAACAACTACTCTTCTAGCTAATACTGACGAAGTATTGAATTACATGATAGGATTCTTAGCATTTTAAAGGAAAAAAATATATTGAAAATAGTTAAATCGTTTATTCAAATTTAATCATTCACACTTTTTTATTCAATATGAAATTATCTACTTTCTGTATATTGGTGCCTCAATCGGGTCACGCTAATATACTACTTAGGAAAACACATTAAAACACTCATTATTGGAAAACTAATCAAAACAACTACTCTTCTAGCTAATACTGACGAAGTATTGAATTACATGATAGGATTTCTGGCATTTTAAGGCAAAAAAATGTAATGAAAATACTTAAACTATTTATTGAAATTCAGTCATTAGTAAATAATGAATGAATGTTTCTATACTCTACTGATGAGAACTAACGAGTTCGAAAAAACTTGTACAACTTTTCTAGAGTTGAAATAGAATGTTTGTTTCAATAATTGTTGTGAATGACTGAATTTCAATAAATAGTTTAAGTATTTTCATTACATTTTTTTGCCTTAAAATGCCAGAAATCCTATCATGTAATTCAATACTTCGTCAGTATTAGCTAGAAGAGTAGTTGTTTTGATTAGTTTTCCAATAATGAGTGTTTTAATGTGTTTTCCTAAGTAGTATATTAGCGTGACCCGATTGAGGCACCAATATACAGAAAGTAGATAATTTCATATTAAATAAAAAAGTGTGAATGATTAAATTTGAATAAACGATTTAAGTATTTTCAATATATTTTTTTCCTTTAAAATGCTAAGAATCCTATCATGTAATTCAATACTTCGTCAGTATTAGCTAGAAGAGTAGTTGTTTTGATTGATTCTCCAATAATGAGTGTTTTAAAGTATTTACCTGACTAGTATATTAGCGTGCCCAGATTAGGGCAACAATATACAGAAAGTAGGTATTTTCATAATAAAAAGTGTGTAAGTTGTGATTTGCATAATACCTAAATAATATTCTCTAATCATGATAAAAGCAAATAAATAAAAAATAATTGATTGTAAAAATAAATCAAGAATAGGCTTGTAAATAATGAATGAATGTTTCTATACTCTACTGATGAGAACTAACGAGTTCGAAAAAACTTGTACAACTTTTCTAGAGTTGAAATAGAATGTTTGTTTCAATAATTGTTGTGAATGACTGAATTTCAATAAATAGTTTAAGTATTTTCATTACATTTTTTTGCCTTAAAATGCCAGAAATCCTATCATGTAATTCAATACTTCGTCAGTATTAGCTAGAAGAGTAGTTGTTTTGATTAGTTTTCCAATAATGAGTGTTTTAATGTGTTTTCCTAAGTAGTATATTAGCGTGACCCGATTGAGGCACCAATATACAGAAAGTAGATAATTTCATATTAAATAAAAAAGTGTGAATGATTAAATTTGAATAAACGATTTAAGTATTTTCAATATATTTTTTTTCCTTTAAAATGCTAAGAATCCTATCATGTAATTCAATACTTCGTCAGTATTAGCTAGAAGAGTAGTTGTTTTGATTGATTCTCCAATAATGAGTGTTTTAAAGTATTTACCTGACTAGTATATTAGCGTGCCCAGATTAGGGCAACAATATACAGAAAGTAGGTATTTTCATAATAAAAAAGTGTGTAAGTTGTGATTTGCATAATACCTAAATAATATTCTCTAGTTAATGTCAATGTCAATGTCAATGTCAATGTCAATGTCAATGTCAATGTCAATGTCAATGTCAATGTCAATGTCAATGTCAATGTCAATGTCAATGTCAATGTCAATGTCAATGTCAATGTCAATGTCAATGTCAATGTCAATGTCAATGTCAATGTCAATGTCAATGTCAATGTCAATGTCAATGTCAATGTCAATGTCAATGTCAATGTCAATGTCAATGTCAATGTCAATGTTAATGTTAATGTTAATGTTAAAGTTAACGTTAACGTTAACGTTAACGTTAATGTTAATTAATTTTTGTTCCAGGGATCTAACGGCGGTCAATATTCAAACAGGGAGCAAGGATATGCCAAGCGAGTTAATTCTCGGATCGGCATATCTTCCATACGACGGACCCGGTCCACCACCAACAAGAGAGGTCGAGCAGCTGGTTAGGAGCTGCGGGGGAAGAGGACCACAACTCATCATTGGCTGCGATGCAAATTCACACCACACGACTTGGGGCAGAACTTTCGTAAATTCACGCAAAGAGGTGATTGATATTACATTAGCTACCAACTTTGTTAGTAGTCATGTCCAAAATTGGCATGTGTCTGATGGGGTAAGTTGCTCGGATCACAGAAACTTCACAATATGAGTAAATCCACCAAATCATGAAACTTATCGCAATCCTCGGAGAACTGACTGGGAAGCCTATAGGGCAGACCTAGAAGTCAGTCTGAGAAAGACGAGGGCTACGATAAGGAGCAGCACAGATCTAGAGATGATGGCGGGGCAAGTGCAGGACGCCATCATTTCAGCATATCAGCTAAGAGCAATTGTGGCCCTGCACGAAGTAATAGCTTGTGCCCCTGTTCGAAAATTTATTTTGTAAGATGGCATTTAGGCGATATTAAAATCGGGTGTCTCTTACTGAAGAAAAAATCGGCAACTTACTCGAATAATACCTTTTTCGTCTATAAAGGGATTTATACTTAATAATTTACTGTCAGAACCAAGTTGTTTTTTATAACCTATGATATTCTACGGGGAATGATTCTATTTGGAAAATTTTTGTCAATAAGTTAAATGCATTCGACTTCAATTAAGTTAGGTAGTGAAAGGATATGTTCGATTTTAGTATTTCGACAATTTTTAATAAATCTCAAGATGTATGCCATAGAACGTTTTAATTTCAGCAAACTAGAAAATCGTTCAAATAGAAAATTGTCAAAATAATGAGTAACGAATAATGTATGTTTCCGCATTTCCGAATAATAGGCGGTCACTCATTGTCATTTTGCATTAACCACGAAGGCCCCTGCCACCACATAGAACATTGTGTGATATCCCTTGTGTTACGTGTTTACACCCCTTTTGTAAACACCCTGTATTGTGAATCCCGAAATTATAACACCAGGGTAACACTAAACACTAATTTATTAACTTAATTAGAATTAATTACTCTACTAATATTACACTGAGTACTATACTTCAATTATTCAGTCACTTGATCACTTTCCTTCCTCTGAACTACTCTGCTCATTTGAACTGTACTTAACTAAACTGTCTTTGACCGACCACTCTCTCTGCTTTTATAGTCTTGGGTAAATGCTTCTTGAATATTCTAGAACTATAGGCGTCTGAATTTAAGATGCCAGCGCCAAAGTGGAGAACTCGTGAACTAATTATAGGCCGTTTGTTTATTTATTTGGCGAATACTTATATCGATTTTTTTCTGTTTATTGTTATTTTTGGCGTTGAAAATAAAAACATTAATAATACATGACCTAAAGGTTTGCAAGATTTTGTTGTAAGTGATTTGCAAGATGTTAATCGCATTATTCAGCAAAATTCATATTTTTTAGGTTATCTGGTTTTCCCCTTGAAAAGTACAGTTTCTTCGACATAAACGGTGTCTGGCTAGTTAAATATTAATAAACTTAAATATGTCTTTAAATTTATGTACAGTTGTAGTTTAAATCACTTTTTTTCAGGAAACATGAGTGACATTTGGGTTAAGCATATTGCAATGTATGGAACATTTGGGAAGCACTAAAAATGTAAAAATTCTAATTGTGTGTATGAAGGGGAATATGTTTTAAATGCAGGACATATTATTTTGTGTGGTACAACCCATATTCAACACAAAACTAAATAAATGTGTATGCTCTATGTTTACAAACAAGTGTCAGATCATGAAATTAGTGGTACCTACATTGAATATAGGTAACTGAAAGGATATTTATTAATTCTTTAAGTAAAATAACTGAAACAGTATTTTGTAAAATATGAAATAGAAATACGGGGGTAAAACATAATAGTGCATGGTGCAGCAATAGTATACATTACTTTTATAAATATACTGAAATTGCATATATTTACTTATTTCAAAAATTTCACTTACAATGTGTGATTGTTCAGGTCATTATTATTGCTACTCGGGCCCCTCGGGCCACGGTTATTTGCACCAGCTTTTTCCCTCTTAATGCCTGGTTAAAGGTGTCTACATCAAAGAGGGTATGCTGTGAACATTGTCGTGCCAATTCAACTTTCACGAGTTGTCCCTGCAATCTACAAAGTATACCGACTAGGTTGGCTCCAGCAAATTGTATCTTGTGTAGCCCCTTTAAACGCTATCATATTTTTAACAACTTAGCATCTCAGTTTATCATTACTTACTTATTGTTGATATCATCGTACACTA
Source organism: Rutpela maculata (assembly GCA_936432065.2). Lineage (NCBI taxonomy): Eukaryota > Metazoa > Arthropoda > Insecta > Coleoptera > Cerambycidae > Rutpela > Rutpela maculata. The sequence continues at coordinate 179,506,818 of OW386285.2, forward strand.
AAGAGACAATGACATAAAGGCCTATAATTAGTTTGACTATAGATCACCAGGTGGAGTACTCCTTATTTTCAGACGCCTATAGATGTTTCTAGATGCCGCGCCATCTCTCCGACGATTGCCGAACTAGCCAATAACTAACTTAATTGTGCTCTGTTACTTCTATGGAAGTTAGAAGGAGCTCCCATAGATGTCTCTGAGGTACAACATATAACACTTGGCTTGAAACGAGATCTGCTGGGTTTTCTTATGTGTCTCCACCTATAATGGGTTGGTATTTGTTAAATTTCTGCGAAGCGATTATCTACAAACGGTTTTAATAAACTTGGCAATGTTTTCAACCATCCCAAAACAATAGTAGAATCTGACCAAAGTGTAGTAATTTGAAATTTAACGAATTCAAAACTTTTTTGACTAATCTAGCCAAAATAACAATTACACATAGCTCTAACCGGGGCATGATATGTAATTTTAATGGAACCACCTTTGACTTGGTACCTAATAAATTGACAACGATTTAATTGTTTGAGTTTGTTGATTTTAGAAACACAGCTGCCACATAAGCCACCTCGCTAGCATCGGCGAATCCATGTAATTCAATAAAAATGTTGGTCGCAGATAACTGTTCTTGGAAGGTTAACTTCGTTGAAGCATATTAGTTCATTTTTTTATGTATATGACTAGGTAACGATTCGTATCAGGTTAACTTCTCTAACTATAATTTTTGCAATATTATCTTGGCTATAATAACACGCGGACGTAAGAAACCTAGTGAGTCAAATATCGTCTCAATGCGTGATAATAGGTTTGTTCCAGCACGGTGTTACAAACTATGTGAGTATGCGCAATGTAATAGTCGCGTTCCAGCGACGACAAATTCTGATATTTGGATAAATGTTCTACATTCCTGCAACATAGCAAACACGTTCGGAACAAGTTTGGAGGCTGCAAAATTGTTCTAAGAAAAAGATGGAAATTTTTCAGTGTGATAAGGTTGGCGCATGCGCTGTAATCGGATCCGGACTAGACAGCATATGTTTGAATTTAATTTATTTTATTTATTATAACCTAAAACGTAGTGGTGGAAATGATAAAATCAGTGCCAGAAATCATGTTTATATCTTCCTGTGGTTTGCTCGTCATGTGGCAGCATCATTCAGAGACGGGGCTGATCGATTCAATATTTCAATCAGTAGCTTATTTAGAATTATTCGCAGGCTTACGTACTTCTTGAGTAATTCAGCTCCGGAGATAATACACTGGCCAAATCTCCAAGAAAACCAAAATATAGAGAGGTTTTTCAGGGAAAAAGGATTTCCTGGAGTTATTGGTGTTTTGGATGGCTCACATGTCCGAATTGACAAGCCTGCAAGAGATTCTGACTCATATTACAATAGAGAAAAGTACTTTTCAATTCAGGTGGGTAATAATTTTGCATATTTAACCATGTACAATATAAATGAATACATCTTTTATTATTTCAGTTGCAAGCCGTGTGTGATGATCAAAGAAAGATTACAAGTCTTTTCGTTGGTTTCCCTGGTTCAGTGCATGATGCACGAGTATTTAGGAGATCTCCTCTTTCTTAAGATCTGCCAGAAAAGTGTAAGGATTACTTTATTTTAGCTGATAGTGCTTACAGCTGTTCTCGCCATTTAATTATACCTTTCAGAGATCGTGGAAACTTAACTAATCGTCAAAGATTATTCAACCAAAGGGTATCCAAGTGTCGTTACATAGTTGAACATAGCTTAGGTTTACTGAAACTAAAATTCCGACAGTTATACCATTGTAAATTACGCAATATACAAGATATTGTTTATCATCGATTAACGATGAATTTGTTGATGGTGGACAATATCAAGATGAAAATGAGCCAAATGAAGAAAATGATGTACCGGAAATCCCCGACGATGATTAGAAAGAGATGCCCCAGAACGTGTTGCTTTTCGAGAATACCTTCTTAGAACATTAGATTTGTAGCCAGCGAGGGCTGTTGAACTTTTAGTTACCTATATCTCAATATTGAGGCATACAATACTTTAAGGCATACCTATTAATTGCCAAGAATGGACTGTCTTCCTAGGTTTTTGTGAAAACAGTTGTGAAATATTTACAATTTTTTAGAATAAGGAGGAAAATTATTCAACAGACTCCATATTTCCTTAATAAATATTGATTTTTTATGAAATTGCACCTTATTTTATAAATTAAATACCAATCTGAAATAAAAATGTAAAATTTCTTAACCAATTTTGGAATGTTAGTATTTTCCTCCTCATTCTGGAAGTATTTTTCCAAAAACCTAGGAAGTGCAATCCTTCTTGGAAAATGTTTTAGGAAGTTTTAATTGCAATTTTTTCTCTTCAGTCACTGTTGGTAGAATTGGTTTAAACTATTACACAGCCCCACAAAAAAAAGTGGTCTGTCCGGCGGACTACACCAGTGTATCCGTATGTATTTGGACCCACTGAAACTGAATCCGAAACTAGAATTGTCAGATTGGCTCGTTTTTCACCCCTAACCCCAAAAAACTTCTCCCAAAAAAATGGTCTGTCCGGCGGACCAGACCAGTGTATTCTTATGTATTTGGACCTGCTGAAACTGAATCTGAAGTCTAAATTGTCAGAGTGGCTCGTTTCTCACCCTCAACCCCAAAAAACACCCCCAATACAAAAAGAAAGTGGTCTGTCCGGCGGACTATACCAGTGTATCCTAATGTATTTTGACCTGCTGAATCCGGATTCGAAGTTAGAATTGACAGATTGGCTCGTTTTTCACCTTTAACCCCGAAAAACACCCCCACCCCAAAAAAAATGATCTGCCCGGCGGACCATACTAGTATATCCTTATGTATATAGATCTGTTGAAACCGAATTCGATGTCAGAATTGTAAGATTGACTCGTTTTTCACCCCCAACCCCAAGAAACACCCCCAAAGCAAAAAGAAAGTGGTCTGCCCGGCAGACTATACCAGTGTATCACTATGTATTTTGACCTACTGAATCCGTATTAGAAGTTAGAATTGACAGATTGGCTCGTTTTTCACCCCCCAACCCCGAAAAACACACCTCACCAAAAAAATGATCTGTCCGGCGGACCATATCAGTGTATCCTTATGTATTTAAATTCGATGAAACCGAATCCGAAGTCAAAATTGTAAGATTGTCTCATTTTTCACCACTAACCTCAAAAACACCCCCAAAACAACAAAAAAAAGTAGTTTGTCCGGCGGACCATACCAGTGTATCCTTACCAAACACATAAGGATACATTGGTATGGTCCGCCGGGCAGACCATTTTGTGGGAAGGGGTGTTTTTTGGGAATTAGGAGTGAAAATGAGCCAATCTGACAATTCTAACTTCGGATTCGGTTTCAGCGAGTCCAAATATATAAGGATACACTGATATGGTCTGCCGGACAGACCACTTTTTTGTTTTGGGGGTGTTTTTTGAGGTTGGATGTGAAATACGACCAAATCTGACAATTCCTACTTCGAATTCGGATAGAGCAGGTCAAATTACATAAAGATCCACTGGTATAATCCGCCGGACAGACCACTTTGTTTTTGTTTTGGGGATGTTTTTTGGGGTTGGGGGTGAAAAACGAGCCAATCTGACAATTCTGACTTCGGATTCGCTTTCAGCAGGTCCAAATATATAAGAATACACTGGTCTGGTCCGTCGGACAGACCATTTTTTTGGGGGGTGTGTTTTTCGGTCTCGGGGGTAAAAAATGAGCCAATCTGACAATTCTGACTACGGATTCGGTTTCAGCGAGTCCAAATATATAAGGATACATTGATATGGTCTGCCGGACAGACCACTTTTTTGTTTTGTGGGTGTTTTTTGAGGTTGGATGTGAAATACGAGCAAATCTGACAATTCCTACTTCGAAATCGGATAGAGCAGGTCAAATTACATAAAGATCCACTGGTATAATTCGCCGGACAGACCACTTTGTTTTTGTTTTGGGGATGTTTTTTGGGGTTGGGGGTGAAAAACGAGCCAATCTGACAATTCTGACTTCGGATTCGCGTTCAGCAGGTCCAAATATATAAGAATACACTGGTCTGGTCCGCCGGACAGACCATTTTTTTGGGGGGTGTGTTTTTCGGTGTCAGGGGTAAAAAATGAGCCAATCTGACAATTATGACTACGGATTCAATTTCAGCGGGTCCAAGTACATATGGATACACTGGTGTAGTTCGCCAGACAGACCACTTTGTTTTTGTTTTAGGGATGTTTTTTGGTGTTGGGAGTGTAAAACGAGCCAATCTGACAATTCTGACTTCGGATTCGGTTTCAGCAGGTCCAAATTAACAAGAATATACCGGTCTGGTCCGCCGGACAGACCATTTTTTTGGGGAGGTGTTTTTTGGGGTTAGGGGTAAAAAAGGCAATCTGACAATTCTGACTTCGGATTCGGTTTCAGCGGGTCCAAGTACATATGGATACATTGGTCTAGTCCGCCGGACAGACCACTTTTTTTTGTGGGGCTGTGTTATTTGAATCTTGTGTCTCAATATTGTGATATGGCTAACCAAAATTTCAACAGTTGTCATTGTTTTTAGGTAAACTATATTTTACCTATCTTTGTACAAATCAATACATATTTACTAGCAGAACATATTTTTCGTTATCAATAAAATCAACATTTTATCAGTGAATGTTTTATTTATAAAAATATAACATATGAAATCAATAACGCTTGTGTGCATCTTCTCTTTTCCCTAAAATGCAAATAAACTCTAGAAACTCAACCAATGCTTAACAACAAAAAAAAAGAAAATCTAAATATGAAAAATAATTATTATTATATCCATTTTGAAGCCCTATATGAAGACAGTTTCAAAAATGAAATTATTTGGTAAGTACATATAGTGATATATCCAATATTATTTTTCAACATGCTTCTGTATGTATTCTTTTAACAACTGGTTCTTTTTCTCAAGTAATACATTTCTTCTTTTTTGTTATTTCAACTTTTCTGTTTCAATTGCAAGTCTTTCACTAGCCATGCATACTTGCTTCTGTTCATATTCCAATTTATCTTGTCTAATAAGTTCTAATATATATTTTCGTGTCTTTTTATTTTTTCTTGGCTTTCTAGCAGACTCATTACTACTCTTCATGTTAGTAATTATTTCTTCTATATGTTCAATTTTGACATTACCAGAATCATTTATATTTACAGCATCTGTACTTTTCGTCACTGACGGATTCTCAGAAACTGAAGTTGCCGACGATTTAGATGCGTCTTGTTGGAGAGAAGATGGAATTCTTGCAACAGTTGTTTCTGAATGAAGTACTTCTGGATTTATTTTTGTCCGTTTTCCGAAAATGTTATCCATTTCTTTTTCATATTCAAATAATTTTCGTCCTCGGCCTGTTTTATTGTTATTATCTATAACATTTTTGTATCCACGTTCTAAAGTTTTAAATTTATTATTTACCTGGGCCCCCGTCAGGTTCAAACCGAAAGTTCTATTTAGTATAGTGGCTATCATTTCAAATAATTTCTTGAAACTGCGGATGGATACTCCACCTTTTTATGGTTTTCTTTATAGTCTTCTATTAATCGTAATGTAACATGTCTTGACCAATGTGTGTACTCTGCTATTCCATCAGATTTTATTTCTTCATTTGAGGCATATTGCACATTATTTTCTTTGGATATTGCTGAAGGCTGCATGTCAATATTCGTGTTGGGTTCGATGGTATATGTGTGATTGTCAGGGGATAATATAATAACCTCTTGTGTACTTGGCATATTGATGAATTCTTCCAACTCTGTAAAAGTACATAAATGGTTAACTGAATTATCTTAGATATGTAGCTAAATGTGTTTAATGTGTTATAATTAAATGTGAACAGATTCTACGTAGGTATATAAATTTTAACACAAACTTTACAAAATACCTTAGCTTCTTTAGAAGTTTATATAAATTCGTGAGTAACTTAACAAAGTTCGTTTACTACCTAAATTATTTATTTTTACGTAGGTACTTACCAAAAGAATCCATTGTCCTGTACAATAACCTCAATTTAAACTATATACATATAATATTCTTTTAATCTATGCTTGATTAAAATGCTACCGCTACAACCACAAACTGTTTATAGGTTATGTTGATGTTGATTTTATTACGCCAAGGTGCGTTCCACCAGTAATTGTTTGGAACTTGATCGTAACGAGTTAGGAACCGAATATGCGCCTAACGCAAATCTTCAGAATGAGTTTATAACAGCGTGCTGGAACAAACCTAATATAGTTCACTTTGTGATTTTCTGATTTTTAGGACTTAAATTTACTTTGAAAATTAAGTTGCCAGAATCTTACATCCATGACAAATCTAATCCATGACAAACCTAATAGAGTGAGATCCCAGAGCCGCCAGACCTACGTCATTTTAGCAAAGCTAATATTTTGACAACAAATAGTGTAATATCTAGTTAAGAATGTATGCGTATTTGCTAGTTTGAAAGCGGGGCCCTTTTGCAGAAAACAGGTATAAAAGTTACATAGAAATTTTACTCAGTACGTTAAATTATGATAGCTGGATTATTTTACAAGTGACACGCTAACAACATGGTGTCAGCATCAACCTCCGAAACTTAACATAACCCCACTAGCGGACTACGTCCAAGAAATTTCCCAAAAATTCTACGAATTCAAACTGGGCGATAGTCCGCTAACCCGCAACATAACCCGAATCAGACAGCATAATGCAATCCTTGTCGATATTCGACACCCCTTACCATACCAGGCGTTGCCTATCTTCCGGCAACCTCTCTAGCCACACTTTCCTATACGACAACTTCTTATTTCCCCACTTTTAACCTTTACTAAAAACTATAATCAACTTTCTCCATTCCCTTTATATGTTCTATTTGTTTTTATCCTTTTTGTTATTTTGTCCTTTTTGTTTCTAAATTCTATCTTGACCAATAAATTTTCAAAACCAAAATATTTCTTACCATATCTTTTAAATTTCCACGACATTTTCCTGGCGGTAGGAGGACCACCAGGATGGAATTGCTTCGAACGGGTTTTTTCGTTGTGTTCTGTTTTCCCGTGCCAGCAACCAAAATTAAATAAGTGCTTCGTCTAGTAAGTGATAGTTTTATAGTGTTTTTCTTTTAATTAGTTTTAGGTCCTTGTGGACACATTTTTAATGTCTAATTTAGTTTTTAAGTCTGCCTGCGGCAGACAGGAGCACTAACCTACATATCATCTGTCGTTAAGCCAAACCGGACCGGCTCCGCCCAGCCCTACAATCACCACGACGCTGTGCGACGTAGTTGTCTGGCTGGCTCCGGACCAAGTTCCGGCGAGGCGCATACATGTATAAAAATTATTAATAAATTGTTATTCATTCATTCATTCCGAAACTTAAGGTCCGAGGTTCGATCCCTGAGCATTCTTAGTTTTTTTTTTTCAAATATACGTACTAAGAAAAAAAGTTATGGCCAAAAATAATAAATATTTCCCTATCGATTGTCTCTTTCTTGGTAATCGCCACTTTAAGTTAATATTTGTTAAAAAAAAAAAAGCTGAGAATGCTCAGGATCGAACCTCGGACCTTAAGATTCGGAGGTTGACGCTTACACCACGTCCTTAGTGTGTCACGTGGAAAATAAACCAGCTATCATACTTTAACGTACTGAGTAAAATTTGTATGTACCTTTTGTACTTATTTTCTGCAAAAGGGCCCCGCTTTCAAACTAGCAAATATGCATACGTTCTTAATTAGATATTACACTATTTGTTGTCAAAATATTAGCTTTGCTAAAATGACGTAGGTCTGGCAGCTCTGGGATCTTAGACTATGTTTTGCGATATTGTTCCTTATTAAATTCTAGCGTATTACTGTCTAGGCACAGAAGACCTATACCAGAAACGACTCTCTGGCCTTCCCGCCAATATTGAATTTTATGCGCATATGTCATATGTCGGTGGTATTATTGTCAACCTATAAATCCGCAGGTTTCTAAATTCACCGGTGGAGCGTACCGGTAAGCAATAACATTATATGATTGGCTATTTTGAAAACCAAAGCCAAAATCAGCTTCGAATTTTATCTACCAATGCGTCCAGCGGTGAATTTAGAAAGGTGCGGATTTATAGGTTGACAATACCACCGACCAGATGGCCGAAGGTCACCCCAATTTACCAATGAAAGGGTGCGTTTGCACGCACTCAGTAATTTAGTCGAGTCGCTTAGTAATTTAGTACTCGACCAATGCGGACAGCGTGTTTTAGTCAAGTAATTTAGTGGAAAGCAATTACTAAATTACTGGACCGTCTCTCTACTCGACTAAATTACTGGATGCGTGCAAACGCACCCAAACATCGAACGTGCCTCCGACAGTGATGCTCTGGTATAGGTCTTCTGTGGTCTAGGTTACTTGTACATTGAATTGGTCTTGAATTGTTAGAACGTCATTTTATAAACTCGAAATTTCCGCTACTTAAGATTTTTAAACCGATTTACAAATATACGATGCCTTCTTGATTGTGTCGGTACCGGTTAATATATCATCCACGTACATATCTGTCGATTTGATTTTGGAAATCTGAGGTGCAGAATGTTTGTATTTATTTGCCAGCTCTTGTAAGCAACGAATAGTAAAATAAATGCTGCTGTGGTTCCGTATATCACGGTATTTAATTTATATTGTACTTATAGGTTCGTTTATGTTCGCTCGCCAAATTTCGTTGTTCTGGTGATACATCATTTTTATACTACATGTATCCGAAATCGTAAAATAATTGATAATAAATCATTGAATAGTGAGACCTGTCATTTGAATATCATTAAAGGATCAACCAAATGTAGTAGGAGCAGATTCATTGAACCATGCATAATTTTGACGTGAGATTTATTTGGTCAGCTTCTATAGAAGCACAATCGCAAGTTCACGCGAAATACCTAGTTTTTGATATTGAAACTATGAATCAGCCATAGTTTGCTTGCGTTAAGTGCTTAGAAAAATGTTCTTCGCACTGTTTTCGTTCGGTAGAGAGTGGGTTTTGAGTGATTATTTTCTTTACATCCCAGGCACGAACTTCATAAATTAAACTGGACTTCACAACGCACATATCGCAAACAAAAGCTCGTGACACCACTTACCATGGTCGCCATGATAGGCTGTTAGCTTATTTGAAGTTGGCAATACTCTGTAGGAATCTCAACTACTGTAATATTGATTATCGTTATTTTGTAGCGCATTGACAAATGTTTTATATTTTCAATAAACTTGAATACTTTTCTCCCAAAATGCTACTTCATCTTGTCTAATAACGAGAAATTTATTCATAGTGTGAGACTACTACAATACTTACAGTAAGTTATCATCAGAAGTACTCATTAATACTCTCATTTTAATAAAATTATTTCTAAAATCTGGCAATCATTTGCCTATCAACAGCCAACGGGATAATACTAGATTAAATCTGACAACATCGCCTTTGTACTTTTGTTTTTGTACTTTGTTTTACGTCGAGAACAGTCCCCGACTTGGGACAAAAATTCTGAAAGGCGGTTCTGAAAACCTATCATGGCGGTCAGCGTTTGGACCTTATGTGAGGTCCATTTTAATTTATGAAGTTCGTGATCCCAGGCCTTCAACAATTGTTCTTGAATATCTGCATCTACATTCTTGATTAGATTGGAACCAAATCTAATTTTTTACAATATGGGATTTTCAGGTCCTAAATTTATTTGTCCCGCAATTTGTCCAAAAAACGTCAGAACCAATTAACAAATCGATTTTTCCTAGGTTTAGAAAATACCGGGTTGGACAATTTAATATTTAACGAAACATTCACACGGGACTTGTTCATTGTGATGTCCGACAAGTTGCTTGGAATTTGATCAATGATAAAACAAGAAATATTTGTGTTAAATGCATTGTATTTTGATTGCACATTTATTATAGTACTTGAATTGGATATTGAATATTGTATTGTTGAATCCTGAAACGCATATAGCTTTGTTCTTATTTTTGGTAAATTTAATATGTTACTTAGATCAGTGGAGGTGAAATTAGATTGAGAGCCCATGTCAAGCAGAACACGAGCTGAAACTGCGACTCCATTTGAATTTTTAATATATAATATCACCTTCGAAAGCAAGATATTCTTTTTGTTAGAACTTGTGACGAAAGTGTTGCTGATGTACTGTTTTGACCGTAGCTGCTACCTACTGGCGTATTGTTACTTCCCGTATTATTGCTATTACTACTTGATGCTTCTCGGTTGTCGTGCAATAAAGAGTTGTGCCTTTCGTGGCATTTTCGACAATGTCTAAATCGACAAATCTTTGTAAATATAAAATGACCCTTTTTTAGATAATTATGACACAATTGTAACTTTATTACTTGTGCCATCTCATAATTGATTGATAAACACAAAAAAATAGGACAATTGTATATTAGATGATCCTGTTTAGAAAAAACGTATGAAAGCTTAGAGTTGCGTGTAATCCCTTTTGTAGGTATATAAAACCCTAGAATATTCACATTTTTGAGGTCGCTCATGTTTGCATCAATGGTTTTTAGCAAGTCGGCTTTATTTTTTAAGAAATCCTTTAAATTGTCCTAAGAAGGTATTTGATTTGTAGATTTATGGCATTCACGGATTGTACTATTGTTTAATTAGTATTATTAGTTAAACTATGAGAGTGTACCAATGCTCTACAAGCCATTCTAATTGTTCAAGACTGCGTAGATACTTTGAGACGTCGTCAATTAGATATCTTAGTTTGCATGAAGATTCCCTTGTGACTTGTTAATTAAATAAAGCCATAACATGGTTGTATAAGTAATTTTTTATTATTAAATCGTTCGCATAAGATATCCCAGGCAATAGGATGATAGTTTGCTGTAATTTTTTTTTTTTTACTATTTAACGTCGGCCTATTTCCGCTACCAGGGCCTATCACCGACGCCAGGAGATGAGCTACCCCCAACCTGGAAATTTTGCCCAACCTCTTCCCTTAAGAAGAGTAGGGATCTTTTACTTGCCTAACATTTAATAGAAAAGGGACCGCCTGCTTTACATCCCCTCCGAAGGATGGTATATCCACTACGTAATCCTCGTCTGAAATTACGTAACTTCCGCGTATACACTGATATACAAGCCGCTAGAAGGTGGGACGAGAACGCTGTATTTCCCAAGATAGGTGGGTTACCCATCCAAGTACTAACCGCGCTCGACGTTGCTTCAACGGAATATCGACTGATATTCACATTGAAGTCGCAAGTCGCCTCTACGCTCGCACCCTGCTGTAAATTCAACGGACTTAATTACCTGCGCAGCGGTCACACTCGGAGATGCCCTAAGTTAGTGAAATTTCTGTATATTGTCTATTTGTTTGCTTGAATGAATAGGAAAGTCGAAAATATCTCGAAATTCCATATTTAAATCATAAGATCCATCAAACTTTGGCAACTAAATTGTAGGAAGCTTCACCCCTAGACTCTGGTGCTTATGATGCTGCATCGGAGTTTTATTTATTTTTTGAATTTTGCAATAGTAACTTTGCACGTGATAAAGTTGGATCAAAGTTTTGCTCAAAATCCTCACGCTCCTTATATTGTGCCGTATTATCATCTACTAAGAACTCGATTTCATTTTGAATTTTATCAGTTCCGCTCTTTGAATTCTTTGACCAACTTCTAGCATTTTAACTCGGTTATCACGACGTGCTATGTACTATTAATTTGGGTTTCGATATCATCGATATATTTACCTAAATTTGTTAATATGGCTTTTATATTACCTCGCTTCTTTGTTAATGCATAGTCTGATAACAAGAGTTACTGCAATTTATTTCTCGATGATTGAACAACTGTCATATCAAAGTTTTTAAGTTCAAGTTTTTTTTTTAATCCTACTTAGTTCACGTAGTAGTTTCAACGGTCGAGGAATTCCGAAGGGTTACCTTAAATCTACATTTCCTATTAGTCCGTCGACTAAACTTATAGAGTATCCATTGCTCTTAGCTATATCCTTAATTTTGCAAATTTCTGTTTATTCAAAGGGAAACTTAATAGATGATAAATCAAAAAATTGAGACTAGCCATTTTGTGCTGGAGACAATGGTGTGAGTCATTAGGGATATGCCTGAGAGTGTTGGTGTTTTTTCTGTATATATCAATTCCAACTTATTTTCACTATTCCTAATTACTAATTTATCTAAAGATGGTAGTTGTACATTGGCTTCTATTTCATATGTAAATTTTACTCAAGTGAAGCAGCTATTTAATTTCGAAACGAAGTTGTCTAGATCAAATGCGGAACGACGCGAGGATAAAATTCCAGTAAAGACTTTAAAATAAAAAATAAAATAGTTAGTGTTTAAAAACGTATTTTAGTCTGTTGTGTGAATAGTATCATTAGTTTACTAAATTTTGAAAATATTATTTAAAACTAAGTTAAAAAATAAAAGATGCCGTGACACTTTCCCGGTTTGAGAAGGCAACTTCTCACAACTAAATTATTGTTTAAAAATGGAACCTAATAGTGGAGTAAACTCGCTCCTCTATTTCGCTTATTTCTGGTAGTTTTTTTATTAAGTTGTAACTAAACAGCACCTTTTCCATCTTCTAGCACTTCATTTTATAGTAGACCGAATTTTGCAAAACATTATTTTCCTGCCGAAGAATTAATTCAAAATTGTGTACATACATCGCGATATGGATAAAAGCTATGATTTTGAAATTTCTATCAAATCCTTTAACGGTTTTTTTTTTTTTCGTTAAAAAAATGGTAATAAATGAATAACTTACAAACAAATTGAATAGTTTTCACTATTTTTCTGAAATATTTTTAAAAAAGCGATTTTTGAAAATTTAGATGTTGCCATATGACAATATTAGCCGGATACGGAAGACATAATATACATATAAAATTTTATTTTTTAGTAAATAACTAAAACTAAGTTACTCATTGTAGCCCAGTCGACGAAGATATTTACCCACAAAAAGTTGCAAACTGTGTAAACTTTTTTAAAGGAGTTCGTGAAAGTGTGTAGAATAATATCCTGAAAAGTTTACCTTTCGCTCGGGTGCAGAACATTAAAAAAAAAAAGTGAAAAAAAAAATATTTTTCATCTATTTTTTCAAAATTTTGAAATTAAATCAAGCTAAAAAAAAATAAAAAATACAGATGGATCATCACGTATTTATGAACAAAAAATGTCCTAACAAAATTTATCGTTAAAGCCCACGGTTTTCCCGGAAAAAAATAGTCAAGTGTAACGTTATAACTCGGAGCGAGATCCATGCGTGCACGCGCTTGAATACGCATGATGTGACACCGACTCACTGAATTACATGTCGCTAAATCAGAATTTGTTCAATCATATGAGTGTTGGTTCATTTAAAAAATGGAAGTTGTAGCTTTCTGATGCTTTTTTGTTTCAAACAATACAAGCGAAGGACGGGAAAAATATGCTTATATATATTATTTCACCCGAACTCAATCGTCGCAGTAAAAAATATAGAAAAAAATAAAAGCTCTTCAAAAAAATTCTTTCTTCATTGAGAACTGTTAAAAAATATGTACACTTCATGATTATTATGGTTTATTAAATTGTAGTAACGTGGATTCAAAAAAAGTACATACATTTTAATTCAATTGCTTGATGATTTTCTTGATAAATATATATATTGGAGGCTGTAACTTGCCGAAAAATTGACCCATTGGAAAAAATAAAATATCACTATTTCCGAAAAATGTATACTTTTCGAATGTTCAAACAGAAATTCGTTTACTTTTATGCATTTTTTCTAAAATATAATTAATCATATCACGATAAGAAATTGCGATTGCCACGATCTTATCCTTATAACTATGAAAATATCTTTGTTTTGAATATAAATTCTGGAACTTTTCCAATACATTAACAAATGTATAAGGAATTCAATGGATATAGCTGAAACGTGGATAGGTGAATCTGTAATAAATACAATACAGTAAAGGGCACGTAAAAATTCATGCGAGCGATTCAGCGGCTAGGTGTGGTGTCTGTGTATGCTTTCATAATTATATCATAATTATATATGTTCCCTCCAGACTCACTTTTTATCCTCTTAGTTACTTCACTATTTTTTTCCGGGAAAACCGTGGCTTTAGCGATAAATTTTATTAGGACATTTTTTGTTCAGAAATACGTGGTCTACCCACCTGTATTTTTTGTTTTTTCTAGCCTGACTTAATTTAAAAATTTTGAAAAAAAATTTTTTTAACTTATTTTTATGTTCTGCATCCGAGCGGAATGTAACCTTATCGGGATATTATTCTATACACTTTCGCGAACTCATTAAAAAAAAAATTCAGTTTGCAACTTTTTGTGGGTTTCACTATAAAATGACCTCTGTCGTCTGGGCTATTGCAAATTTACATTCATCTAGTATGAAAAATACTGTTGCAGCCTATACACAGTCTAACCGAACACTTCGGGCACATTGTGCGTACCATGGATGAGCAACCTTCGCCAGCACATATTTTTCTCCTTTTTCCTTCCGTTGAAGAAAGTAAATGATTTTGACCATCGTATCGCAAGTTATCTGATACTTTCTTGAGTGTCAAACTGGACTTGGACGTTGATATTCTACCTGGGCCCTTTGGCAAATTCACAATAGATGCGTCTATTAACCAAGTGAAGATCGACCACCACCACTTCTTTCGGTGAATACTAATTCTATATCTCGAGATATTCTCATTGTCATTCAGTGACTATGTTATTATCCATCCATTTCACAATAATGACGCCATCCTTTCTATCGATTGATGACACAAATTCTACTCTCTATTTCCACTTTTTCATAACTTTTTTATTTTTCTCATTATTATTGTGTCCATTAGGGTTGCTGCCTTGATGCATATCAAAATTCACAAGATAACCTGGTGCAATATTTAGACACCACATCTTGTAACCTCTGATGAATTGTTTACAGGTTTTTTACCGAAATGTTTGACCATAGATTTATCAAAATCCAATTGCTCTTCAGGTTCCCAATTATCCATAATTTTTTTTTATTTATCCATCAGAGGTCTCAATTTCCACATTTTGTCTGAAAAATTCAAGTGTGTATTGTCGGCACAATGTAAATAATAAATAATTTGGCGAAACCTATATCTTCGCAATGTGCTGTAAATCATATAATTTCTCATAATCTTCCAAACTCCAGTATGAATCTTTACTAGGAAATTCATTTTAGCTAGTAACTATCAAGATTGCAACAGTAACTTTCATCTCTGCAATGGTTACTTTCGGATCTGCATAATTGAAAAATAATGCATAGCTGTTAGTTTGTTCTACAAGAAAAGATATTATATCATTACCAATGATTTTTTTTTAAATATGCCTAAATTCGACATATCTTCTATTTCATAAAAATTTGGAGTTGGAAATATCCTATTTGGAGGCACAAGATCACCATATATTAAAGTAATTTCTTTGGTATCTGGTCGAGTATACGTCATATTATCTTCTAGCACAGCTTCATCCCTAGCTAGTATGGTATTATCTGCCATTCGTTGTTACAGCGCCTGGGCCCACTTACAAAAGGGGGCCCCAAAGGCTGCTAAACCTAGAACAAAAATTTTAATATTTTACGTGCAGTACCCCCTTTGCAATAGGCTAGTGAGGAGGGAGTCTCACACGGCCGACTAGTCAGGTCCTTGGGGGTGGCTGTAGGTGGTCGAATATGAAAGACAACGTCATTCTAATTAAACATATAATAAAATATCAGGGTACGTAGTACAAAATATTTCACAATTATCACCGATAACTCAGTACGCAGTACAAGTATCACAATATACCTTAATAAGTGAACTAATAAGTGGGGCCCACACGCTTAACCTAATATGCACAAAATATCTTACAAAATAATAAATCCTTGATAAATGTATAAAAGGTCATCTGCCAAAAGCGTGACAAAAAACTACAAGTGACCCAAGGTACGGTAAAACATAAAATTACTTAAAATTATTGACATCTATTTGTAAAATAAAGCAAAACTATTCAGTTAGTGAAGTAACGATACACAAAATATACCAAATATTACTGAAATCTAAAATGTTACTGAGATTTACGTTACGAGCAAAATATTACCAATATTCCTTGAAAATTTATTTTACTGTCCCGTGGACGTTGAGTTGATGTACCGGATCACTCGTTAAGAGAATATGATTCGGCTTACCTTTGGTAGTGTTTAAATACCTTTTCCCATCCTATCAGGGTAGCGTAATTCTAGGTGATAACAGCCGCAGGTGCTAGACCATCTACGTGGAGTCTAAGGTAACGTGCCGAGATCCCCAGTACCATACATACACAAGATGTCAGTCAATAATCCACCATCTAGACACCAAAATCTGGACTAGAAGTTGAAACCAGAGTCAGGCTGGAAGTCCCTCGTAAAGTGTAGAATGTGACATAAAAGCTCAAG
This sequence comes from Rutpela maculata, assembly GCA_936432065.2. Lineage (NCBI taxonomy): Eukaryota > Metazoa > Arthropoda > Insecta > Coleoptera > Cerambycidae > Rutpela > Rutpela maculata. Next base: position 179,523,279 of record OW386285.2, read on the forward strand.
TAGAATACGAGTAACAGATCCAAGTAAAATCATAAGGTATCAATCCAAATAGCCATAAACTAACAAATAGATCCCAATACTTGTAACATACTCAACAAGGAAACAACTAACAAACAAACAACAAACAAACAGCCCTGCAATAAAATAAATAACCTAAATTACAAACCTATTTCAACTTTAAGTGGGTTTTCAGAGACGTACCTGAGATGTGATGTGGGTTGAAAGAGGTCCTTTGCCGCCAAAATGGCACTCCAAAGTCTTGCATTCAGACGACGCCACGTGCTTTGATAATTGACTTAACCGGAAATCCGTAGCTGCATTTCCCTAAAACGATACTCAAAACCAAATGGAAATACGACTAATCTTGTCGTGATGAATACTAAATCCCATAAATGGAGCAAAACTTACAATATTGCTAAAACTCGTATTCAGACGACTCAATCTTCTAGCAACAAAAGGAAAAATGATCAAGAAAATGTCCCCTATCAAAATGTCAAGTTCTTGTCTTCCATCACAGTACGTTCAGAATTTCCACTTCACTTCAACTTCGTTTATATCCACAAATATTATCATAATACACTCTGAAAGCCGTCCCCTCATAAATCTACCCACCAAAAGAAGGTTTAATTAACAATACTAGCCATTGTAGAAGCTTTAAAAGGCGTTTTTGCAATGCACTCTCTTAATGAATATCTGAACGCACTCACCCGTACTTCTTGTAACAAAACGCATTCAATGGCCGACATGAACCATCAGGTAGTGCTATTATACAACCAGTTATACTCTGTTATTATCTATTGGCGAGGGACGGTACCAATAGGTTCAAATGCACAATAAAATTTGGGAAAATAACGAAAATTAGTACATAAATTTCTGGTCATTATTAAATGTGAAAATCGACTGCAACATCGTATTTCAGCCCCAGCTAGAAGTTGTTTCCCGTTGAGTTTAGATTATTAACAAGTCCTCCATCATATTCATCTCCAAAATCTTCATCTGTTAATATATTTGCATCAGAAAGCTCAATAAATATGTCAGTAGCACCCAAATCGTCATCGTATGCAATTTGAAGTGCTTCTTCTAGTGTAAATAAATGAGTCTGGTTGGGAAAAACTAAAAGAAAGATCATACCTGCCTGTTGCCATAACAAAACCTCCTGCTCCTGAAGGAATATTAGAACTAGTACATTGCTGCTGCAAAAAAGGTTGCGCTACAAGAGCTTGTGTAGAAGATGTAGAAGATTGGGTTGCAACTGCAATACAAAATGAATTATCAGACGAAAATGAGGACTCAGATTGTGATTATTTTAAGATAATTCCTATAAACAGAACAAAAATTCTAAACATTTTATTATTGTTTCAGATACCTAAAGTGATATCACCAACTCGCAATAACACATCTACATTTCAAGTAACCATATGGACCAAATAATTATTTAGTATCTAAGCCTGATTTTTTATTATATTAGCAGCTTATTTTAAGTAAAGATTTTTGTTCCAGCCTGGATTAGTTTATTTATACATTTCTATAGTCTTTTTCTTACGGGACAAACAATTTAGTACGTACAATTAAGTACGTTTTGGATATATTTAATAATTATATTTTTTCTCTTCAGTTCAGTACCCACAAAAACTTGTTTGTTCGTTAAAATTGGTTGAAGAATAGCCGATATATGATTTATTTTCAAAACAATCGGCCATCTTGAATCCGCTATATTTTTTTTCGACATCACTTGCGGGGATACCAACCTCAAAAATCCTGAAGTAGTTAAAGGTGTTTATTGATTTTTGAAGAAATCTAAATCAGCACAACTTCCAAGCGTGTGTTCTAACTGAAAATGAACTAAATTGTGGCAAATCTAAATCGTTTTAATTTATTGCAACAGAATTAACCAAAAAGTGCAGATAGTTCTAGTTTTCTTCGTAGTTCTATAACGAAAAACTTATTTTTTATATGAGCCATGCAGCCAGAGAAAAAAGAACAATTTTGAAAATTAACTTAGGTAAATAAATGTTTCCTTTTGCTACACTTCTTGTAATATTTAAAAGTTCCAGCAAAAAGCAGGCCAATTCTTAATGTATTACACCATCCGTGTAATATTAGTCTAATCAAATTCTATCACATAACATGAAATTCAATTTTTACATTTTGAAAGGTTGTTCATTAACATTATTAACTGTATCAATAATTATGCGTCTTTTCTATGGGATGCATATTCTCATGCTTACAGCATTCTGAAAGTTAGGTTAAATATTATAAGCATATATAAAACACAGTAAAGCGGCGAAATACGCGCAGTGCAATATAGACAATAGGTTAGGTGAATATTTAATTCAACCATATTTAACTAAAATTATATACTTACATGGTTACCCAGAAGAAAAACTAGGACACTACCAAACCAAGGACAACCATGCTTATAGGTACCCTTGTATCTTTGCGAGTTTTCATATTTTCTTGGCTCTTCCGTTTACACCACTGCACTCCAAATTATTAAGAGGCATTCAAAATTTTTCACAAAAGTGATAAAAAAGACACAAATGTTACAAATTTTTGTATCAAAACAAGCAACATGGCGACATGGTGCATGATGCCTTCCATATCGTAAAGTGAAGTAAATATTTATAAGTAAAATTATGTAAAAGAAACCGCTGTCTTAGGAAGCACTACTTCCACATCCAGATTCTCTATCCAAGTCACTCACAACGAAAAAACTTTGTATGTGTAAATAATTGTTTATGGAACTTTAATAATATAATATTTGAAATCCTCTACCCCAAAACCCATGAAACTATACCCCACATCGGTAGTGGGGTGGGGGTGGTGATGGGGGTGGTAATGGGGGTGGATGAAATAAAAAAATATTTTGAGGTTTCTGGTTCTTGTACATACACTAAATCACAATTTTTTTCATCCCCTTTAATAAGGGGGTGGGGGTGGTAATGGGGGTTGGCTAGTGCCAAAAAATTTTTTGAAACCCTAGCTTCTCTTGTATATACTAAATGCAAATTTTATCGATTCTTACCTGCTTGATTTACCCATTTACCCCAAATTTACCCCAATTTACTCCCCAACCCTTCGTCGGAACAACATGAAAATATAATCTAGTTCCAGATCTCGTTAAGGTACATACGTGTACCAAATTTCAAATCAATATAAATTAAAAAAAAAATTACAGACAGACCGACAGACAGAATTTTTTTTTTTTCGCTCAAACTTAAAATCTCGACGTTTTATGACATTTTAAGCCTATTTGAACAAAAAAAGTTATTAAACATTTTTTTGTCATTACTATATTTCCACTGGATGTCCAAGTAATATGTAAACTTGTGTATAAGTATTTTTACAATTAATTATTTTTTACTTATTTGCTTTTATCATGAGAGAATATTATTTAAGTGTTATGCAAATCACAATTTACACACTTTTTTATTTATTATAAAAATACCTACACACAAAAAAAAGTATTTGTTCAGGAATTTGAATGTATTATTTGCCCAAAAAAAGAGATTTTTCTTAATTTCAACTTAAAAATGCATTACTCTTGGAACAAATATTATATACATTTGGAACAAGAATATAATTCTTCTTTTGAATATATGCATATGATCAGAAAATTGAGAATATCATATATTTAACTTAAATAGAGTATAATTAAAAGATTAATCTACTTACCAGTAGGAAGATCAATCTTAATTATTCGAATAGTTTTGTCCGAAATAATTACATAACCATGTAGTTTGCAACGTCTTATACCTGAACTGGGCACATTTTTTTAAAGTTATATAAACTAACAGTCTTCTCCCCGCTCCCATATTCTCCGTACCAGTGCTTTCTGTTGTAATTGCAATTATTACGTGACTGCTTATGCAGAATCAGATCGCAAGGGGGTTGAAAAAAAAAACCGTACGTGGTGGGTGGGATGTAATTATTTCGGACAAAACTATTCGTATAATTAAGATTGATCTTCCTACTGGTAAGTAGATTAATCTTTTAATTATTCTTCATAGTTTTGTCCTCAATAATTACTTAACCATGTAAATGTTCAGAGAATTAGTTTGCGATCTGAAAAATATTTTATAAAAATGACAAAATTATATGTACGAAGAAAGTGTATTTCAAGTTATCGTAATAGTACATTTATCAACATAATATACATCCTGTATATTATTTTCAATTAATTATGTAAAAATTTTATCCATATAATAGTAAATATAATAATTAGATCAATTAAGTTCTAAATAATATTAATTTTTATTCCCTAAACCTAAAATGACATTTGCAAAATTGGTGGAAATGGCCTATTGTTAAAAAAAAATCAGTATTATTTTGAAACTGCAACAAAGGCGTTAAAATCTTTATTAAACGGGGATACAGTGGTGCAGTTGGCTGAATTGCGGGTGTGTGGCAAATTCGATTTAGTTGCTGTCATAGAAAACCTAATAATAACTAATGACAGTTATTATTAGGTTTTCTATGGTTGCTGTCTATCTCTCCTAGAGAATAGTTGTGTATTGCATGTCCAGGTTGAGAGGTGGAATACCTAAATGCTACACTGCTATGACATTAACATAAAACTAGTGGTCAAACAATACTTACTACCTACTTCTCATTAATCTTCCTCTGGTTTGCAAACCGGAACCAATTCATCACTACCATTTCAAAGTTTTTATCAGTCGTATGAGCAAAAATTCGTTTAACTGCATCGAAAATATGACATGAGTTACATTATGAAAAAGTCTAAATGTAAATACTTATTACTTTTGACAATTATTAAAGCATTTTAGTAAGATGACTAATAAACTGTAGCAAATGACTTTGGCCGTCCCCTATTTAATTGAAGTTTTGTGCATAGGTTATTAAATTTTTAATAACAGATTTTTCTCTCAGTTTATACCACTGGATTCAGAAACCTCTCAAATGAGTAAATCCCAAATTTCGTGAAAAAATATTGAATAATGAGAGATTTATGACAAAATTAATGTACGCACTTTTAGACGATTTTTTCTAAAAACCCAAAATGAAAAACAAATTAAAAAAGATAAATTAACTTGCTAGTTCTAAATAACTAATATTATTAAATTTTTAATTATTGAAATTAAAAAATAAGTAATTTGTCAATTCACCAAGGATAAAAACCTAACACAATGCCAGAATGGTTAGCGAATGGCTTAATAATTTGCTTTTCCTTTCCTAACCGATGGATAGGTTGAAGCAGCCCGTTCCTTGAACGGCCACCTCTGTCCTCGAATTTAATACCGCTGGACTTTTTTTAGGGGTTTAGTAAAATCTAAGGTTTATAAATCACACCCGGGTAATAGAGAGGAGCTGTGTAAAAGAATAATATTAACTTGTGAAGAAGTTATCACAGACACAGATTGCAGAATGTCGTAAAAAATATTCATTCACGATTCGACAAGTGCATCGACATAAACAATTAATTTATCTTTTTCTTTTCTCTTTATTTTTAACGGGCACTGCTTCCAAGGCTGCTTCGAGTTTTTAGGTAAAATCATATAAAAGTAATCACAAAATATTGCCCACATTTATTTTGTCATAAATCTGTCATTATTCAATATTTTTTCACAAAATATGGAATTTACCCATTTACCATTTACCCAGTGGGAAAGTATATAATATAGTTAGATTTTTAATAAAAAAATTACTGATCAGATTTATCCATCTCTGACATCATCAAAAATCATAATAGGCTTTGAAAATTTAAGCATCTCTAAATTGTTGTTATAAAGATTTTAGTGTATATTAAAAAAAATCCAGTTAACATCGGATTATAAATACATTTTTACTGGGGTGTTTGCATTCCAAGTGGGTCACATTGTAAATATAAGAATATTAGTTTTTGTCAGAAGCTGGAAGGAAGCCGAAAATTTTTAGGTCTTTAAATTCTACGTTTTGAAAATAGTGGTTACCTAGAAGTTTAACAATATTTCTGTATTTACTTATGCCTCACCTGGTGTTTACTGTGAAGTAGGTAGTAGGGTATTTAATATCAGATCAGTCAGTAGCAAATAAACATGCAACAAATACTAAATTAATTAAATTAAAGTTGATTATTATTATAATAGGTAATAGGGCCCGTGCAGCTTAAATTAGGATTCTATCAGCTCGGGTTTGACAAATCCGACTATGATGGTATTATGTCATATACTGGTAACAAAAAGTAATTATCAGTATCTAACTGCTAAATAACTAGAGAGACCCTATAATACAATAAATCCTATACATTAGTTTTGCACAGGTACAAAATAACTAAAAACATAAACAATTTATATATCTCACAAAATCAATGGATATAATATAGATTAAGGCACAACATAATAGGTATGTAAAGATAAATTAAATGTAATGTAATTTTTTTAGCACAAAACTAGCAAAATAAGTCACAAAAGAAAAGCTGTGAATTTCAAATAGAATAAATTGAAGTGTGCCTTTCAATTGTCGACTATCAAATGGTACAGGAGACGACGGGACCCTGTTTAGTTTTAGACATAACGGGATTTTTTCCAAAAAAAGAACTTTAATTATGTGCAATATAGACATAACCTTACTCTTACTAACTACTACCAAACCCACGCTGCAATCTATTTGAAAATTCCTTGTATATGAAAACATAATACTTACATGATTTTGTTCCATTTTATCCACATGCGACACGTATGTACAAAATACAAAAACTTATCAATAGCTAATTATCTTGCAACACTAGTTTATATACGCAGCACAAAACCGACAAAAGAATAGACATTCAAAATGGCAGTTACCACTTACCAGCGAGATAATAAGTAATGTGTGAAACATTAAAATTACATGTATAAAATGTTTAATTATGGATATTTCTGGAACTTGATGATATGATGACGATATGATGACAATATGACGTTAGCACAACATAAAATTTATCACATTATAAGAACTATTAGATAAGACATGGGATGAGGCAATGTTATTTGACAAACGTTAAAATTACAATAAAAAAAATGTTTGTTTAACAATTACTCTTTACTTAATTTTTACTTTCAATAAATATTGAAAGAATTTTTTATAAATGTTGTTTATCAATGTTAAAATTCCAGAAATTCATAACATAATTTAAATGTTCGCGAACAGAATGTTTTTTAGAAAACGTTTATGAGATAATATGAATGAGGTTATTGAAATACGTTATAAGTATTACCTGTTTAAAACGTTACAAAACGTTATTCTCATGTTTCATGTTTAGTGGGTCATAGCCACGGTCAATAAACGATACGGTTGCATCAATCAGCAGCTTTAGGACGAGAGAGATGCGGGGGGCGGGAAATCGAATGAAAGAGACAGACATATCTGATTTCCGTGCAGAAGACAGAGACAAAGACTCCGGTAGGGTCTACAGCCTACGTCACCTGTAGACACTACAAGCATCTTTGTCTCTGTCTTTTGCACGGAAATCAGATATGTCTATTTCTTTCATTCGATTTCCCGCCCCCCGCGTCTCTCTCGTCCTAAAGCTGCTGATTGATGCAACCGTATCGTTTATTGACCGTGGGTCATAGCTACCACTTGCAGCAGTACAAATAAATTCTGTGTTTATCGCTTTACCTGAGCGTTAGTCCGGATTGACGTTTGTATAAACAAACTTTACTTGTCAATCTGCTGAATTTTTTGAAGCAAATTAAGTTGAAATTGATTGATTCAGATATGGATATTCCATCTGATATACTTAAAACAATCGGCTTTAGCAGTAAATTCAATAATACCTGGTAAATCAAAAAGCAGGTATGAAGAACTGTATAAGAAATTAGAAAATTGGTGTCAACAAATAGGTTCAATAATTAGTTACGTAAAAATTTTTGTACATAACTAGTTATGTAATGAAAATGAAAGTTATGAAAAATGTGACGTTTCGTCACGTCAAAGATGCCTTTAAAATTTGACTTTTCATAACGGGGTTAGATAAAATTCCTTTTTATCATTAAAAAAGGAGAGAACTAATATTGGCTGGTATTTATTTGATCCTGATATTTTTATTTTTTCAGAGATTTTTATTTAAATTCTCAAACTTGTTAAGTTATCTAAGCTGATTTTTGAAAATGTTTGAACACGATGAGCTCTCGTAAATGCAGTTAATATGGCAAATTTATTCGTGAGATTTTCTAGACTTAATGAATTTAATGGATGGTGGTTTGCCTAAATATTCTAGTACTGGACTAGGGTTCCATGTAGAAGAGTAATGTTGGTTTTGCGGGCCTGATGTTATAGACCCCTCGTTGAAATCGTTTTATGAGTGGTTTGCGTTTTTTTTTTATGGTCAAAACTAAGGACAAAGCAGATCTAGGCATGTTTAAGAATTAACAGGATGCTCCTTCATTCAGAAAATGTTTCAAAAATTTAAATAAGTTACGTATTGAGTACGAAAAGGAATGTGGGCCTTCTTGGCAACAGAATATCCATAATTTTTGTAGCACGAATCATATTGTTTCATAGTATTGTCGCTAATTACTGAAATTATAGTTGGAATGCTGTCTTCTGGGGCCGATTTTTGAAGAAAAGCAATCCCGAGTTTCACAACAATCAGGGTAAGGTGCTCGTGCAATGGGTGATGCTCTCTCAAAGGAGATAAAAGCTGGTTTTTATCTGGCCCTGATAACGGTTTTCTTGCTAATAATTCAAGTATTTGGGGTACCATGGTTGGCTGACCAAATGTGGAACAACAAGTATACCTGTTGTTTTGTTTTTGATTATTTTTTCAAAAATTTTCGGCATCAAACAAAATGGGAGAAATGCATAAAAAATGAGGTTAGACCAGGATACCGTGGAGGCACCTGTATATACACAATTTTGGTCGGGACCTCAAGAAATTTATTTTTACATTTTTTATTTAAATTTGTAGCACTAGGGCTCCAAACTTTTTTCCTGATTTCCCTGAAGGAAATATCATTTAGTTCATATTCGGTGGCTACAGAATGCCTTCGAGATTTATAATCAGCCTCCATGTTTTGCAGGGTATTATATAATATAGTATTATATAGTATAGTATTATATACGAGACGGAAATAAATATGTCACGTTCCTCACACCACTGCATTATTATTCGGGTTATATTGTTTAATTTATGAAATTGAGTGCTACCCATTTTGTTCATAAATGCGGTTGCAGTTATGTTGTTTATTTTTAAGAGAAAGGAGCACTTGTTCTCGTTTTCCTTTTCGCAAAAGATTTTAGTGCATAAAATTCAGCTAATAGTTCTAAATAGTTAATCTGATTTACTTTTTCTACCTGACTCCAGAACTAGTGGACAGCCACGTCATTACAGTGCCCTCCCCACTATGTGTTAGATGTTTCCGACAAAATCTCTAAAACAGAGTTTAGGGAGCTCATAGTTTGGTTTGCTGCCCGATATGATGTAACCACCAAACAAAATTAATTTTGTTCATTTTGTGGTTATAATCATTTTGATTAGTTTTAGGTAACATATACTTTGGCTATTTCAAAACCTTTTAAGTAAAACCATCCAAACTTAATAGCCGGGCAACTGTCCCATAAGTTTTGAAAAACTTATTTTTCATTTACATTTTTAACTATAAATTTTCAAGTTGATGGGTAATTTCCCGCTTCTTGTCCACTGTCAGACTTATTGTTAAATATTGTGAATAAAATAAAAATCCAAAACATTTTATTTCTCTGGAAGGAATTAATTTACTTTTTTCTTTATTCATTACAACCACTAGAGAAGTTAGAACATCCGTGTATGTTATGACATGATTTTTTCGTTAGATTAATAAGTAATAGGTCTTCGAGGTAAGTCACTGATGTACCTATGACCCATTTGTCTTAAATATTTGAGGATGTTTTGGTAAACACAAAAGGTTTAATCGAAAAGGTAGAGTCAAATTCATAAAGATTTTTGTTAAATTCGAATCTCAAAGATTTCCTGCGATCTTTTCTACGCGATATTAAGAAATAAGCCTCCTTTAAGTCCACAGGGGCTAAGAAACAATTATAAGAAATTAAATTTTTGGCAGTTCTATAATCTTCTGATTTAAAGTGGGGAGCATTAACAATTCATTAAATTTTTAAAATTTAAAAAGTATGGTGATATAAATTCATTTTTAGAATGTTTACATAAAGAATTGCCATTTACTTCTATATTTATTAATTTAGAGGTGAACTCCTTAGATAATTTAATTTCAGACTGACATATTCTTATATTTGGCTTACTTTTTTGTATACGGTGTGACCTAAATGGTATGGCATACCCTCGTATACGTTTTTAAAAATGGGGATTATTTGTCACCCCTTTTCAATTATTTAAAAAATTAACCAGTCGACCGGCACATTTTTCATTTTTCTTCTCTGCTGACAGGCACCGTCTCTGTTGTGGCTCCCTCCCTTTCCTCTTCTGCCTTCAAAAGCCTGTTTGTTTTCCTTCTTCAAGAGGGAGTTATGGTGTATCTTCTATGGTTGGACATAGAGTGATGAACAACTGTCAATATTTGGTTTGCGTCTGCCAGTTTCACATATCTGTTTCTGGGTTAAGATTTTCTCCTTGGTGACCTTTTTAGGCTGATATACACGTCGCTAGTTATTCTTGCAATTTGGCAAGAAACTTGTCTGGTCTTAGTGTATTTTCACTCAGACAAGTTTGACCTTCACCATTTAATTCTGGCAGGTTAAATCGTAGGATATTTTGTGGTAAAGGATATTTATCAATGATGTTCTAGACCATTCTCAAGGTAATTTGTCCATATGACAAATGCTTCTTCATGTACTATTGGCCCAAATGTATGGGCATTTGACGGTTTCCTTCCAATGCAATGGCAATTTTCTTCATTTCCGTCTGAGTGGTTTTGACTTTTCCTTTCCTCTTTATAATCTAGGAGGGAAACAAAAACATATTTTTGTTAATCTATGAACCAATTAGGTCATGTGTACGGCAAGTCATGCGACTGTCTTTGAAAATTTAAGTGAAGCATGTGACCACTTATACTCCTTGTTGGTCATGTGTATGGCAAGTCATGTGACCACTTGTACCTCTTGTATGCATGTTAATCTATGAACCAATTAGGTCATGTGTATGGCAAGTCATGCGACTGCTCTTGAAAGTTTAAGTGAGTCATGTGACCACTTGTACCTCTTGTATGTTATTTATATGAAATATATAATTGAGGTGATATGTAAACAGAAGGAGCCATATGTCTCCTACACATTTTTTCTTTTCATTTACATTTAGGTGAATCATATAATCACCTGCATATATCAATACCATGTATATTTTTCATAAAATTTGATGATGTCAGGTACAACATGCTTTGTTTTGTTAGGATCTTTTATAATTTCTGAAAGACCCCGTAAATTTATTTCAATTATAAGCAAGAAAGGAGAGTTAGCAATAAAGCAATCTAGCAAAAACCTTATCTGTGTTTTTAGCAGATTTATATACCTAGTACCATTTAACACAATTCATGCTTTGAATGGAAATATTTATTTTAGTTTAAATCACAATGTTTATAATAAATTGAATTAAACCTTTGTTTATAAAATATAGGCAAACGTGTGACTGCATTATATCATATTTATAATAAATTGAATTGAATCATTGTTTATAAAATTTAAGTACATATGTATGACTGCATTATAACATAAGAGGTACTTACGGTTTGCATCGCTCGCATTTTCTGATGACGACGGTCTCGAAGTATCCCTGTTACCCTTTTAATTTCTTGAGTCGAGATTCGTTTTCCCTCTTCCGGGGCATTTCACCAGTTTTTTCTTTTACTTTGTTCACTTTGCTCACTCTGCACTAGCACTTGTCCGTTCAGTTCAGGCACAATAATTGCAATGACAACAGAAAGCACTGGTACGGAGAATATGTGAGTGGGGAGAAGACTGTTAGTTTATATAACTTTAAAAAAATGTGCCCAGTTCAGGTATAAGACGTTGCAAACTACATGGTTATGTAATTATTGAGGACAAAACTATGAAGAATAATCAAGTTGAGACATCCAAATTCTTCATTGAAAACTATATATAGTTTCAAGTTAAAAATGTATTAGCTTTAGAATGAACATTACATGTATTTGAAATAAATAGTAGAATTTTTGGTTTCTTTATATGAATTTATTGAAAAATTTAAGAAGAGTAACTGCTTAACTTGAGAGCAGTATATTTAAATCAAGACATTGATATTCTCAATATAAAACTGCATAATTTCAACTAAAAAGTACTTTGTTTTTGGAACAAATATAATTTAAATTTAAAACGGGGCTAAAATTATTCTTTTGAATATATGCATATGTTTAGAAATTTGAGAATATCATATATTTAACAAATAGAGTAGGTATAGTCAAGTTCATATTCTACGTTGAAAACTATACATATTTTCAAGTTAAAAATGAATTGATCTTAGAATAAACATTATATAAGTTTTAAATAAACAGTAGAATTCTTTGCTTCATTAAATACATTTATTAAAAAATTTAAAATGGCAACTACTAAACTTAAGATAAATCTATTAAAGACATGAGATCCTTACTCTAAATAAAGAATTATGCATAATTGCAACTAAAAATGCTTTGCTCTTGAAACAAATGTAATATATATTTGAGACAATCTTTAAATATAACACATTTTTTAAATTTGAGAGTATCATATATTTAACTTATAGAGAGTATAGTGAAGCCCTCTCCAAGTTCACGGTAGATATTGGTAGATGGATCTGCTTATAATTCGCCGACTTAGTCTTACCACAGGTCTATGAGAGTATTCGCATCATATCATATATAGACAAGCGACATCGTATAGTCAACACGTACATTAAGCGTCAGTTTGTCTTAACGTTTGCATCCGTTGATAGTGCAACTAACTGTTAGATAGTCACACCGAGTGACAGCAAGATAACAACCTGATTACAAAATGACCAAGAAAAAGAAAAAGCCACCTAAAAACTACTCCATTAAACCCAAACACGATACATCACACACCGAGCAAAACACGTACACAACAACACGAAAAACTTCAACACCGATAACGGGCAGACACAAAAAGCACAGGTACACAATAATAACATTGAAACATCTAACTGGGCTGATACTTTAAATAATGAATTAATTGATAACCTAAAACATACTAACACTAACAATATTAGGAAAACTATGTCATCCACAAATTCCTTTTGTTGCTCCCCCTCAAATACACCATCCACTCAATCTCTACCCTACTTTACCACCACAGATATTAGTCTACCCCCAGAAAATTCACAACCCATACCAACCATCATTAGCCTCACTAGCACTACATCTACCCTATCATATTCAAGTACGACAACCACAACCACCACTGTCATGCATTCCACCCCAAAGACGTCACCCTCATATTACAATCAAAGAAGTTCTACACATACCTTCTTTAGTTTCGACATGCAATCCAGAAATAATACTAGTGAGAGCGATTCTGAAATTTCTATTGAATCTGATACCGCCTCCAACAGATCTTGTTCACCACATAGCCACAAATCGAGCACAAAAGTGATCTGAGTGATGAAAATCGTCCAGAAAACCAAAAATCTGGTGCTGCCCCCAACACCAACCTAAACCCTCACAAGTACCCCCGCCAATCCATATATACACCAGAAACCACAAAGAGACCATGCAATTAACTAACCAAAAGGCCACTAGTTTGCCGGATTACAAATATAATAACACATCTCTGATATGTCCAAAGGTCCAAGAGACACCACAATGTCATATTAAACTTATTGGTTAAACACAAAGTTGAATTTTATTCATACAACGTCGATAGCTTAAGACCACTCAAATTAGTATTAAAATATCTTCCAATCGATGTTACGTCAGACGATATCAGAAATGAGTTAAATCACAGGGAATTGCCATTTATAAATATAGCCAGGGTGATGGTACCCAGAAATGGACGAAGAGTAGTCTCCAACATCGTACTCTTAACAATACCGCGACAAACGGCAGACAAATATTACAATATGACTGAGTTATACCACTATAAAGTCACAGTTGGAGACTATTTTAGCTCAGATATACCGCAATGTCACCGCTGCCAGTACTTTGGCTACTCCTCGGCGGTGTGTAACCGCATCCCACGGTGCGTGAGATGCGGCAAAACGCATAACGGGGGGCCCTGCTCAGCGGAAAAGTGCAGCTGTGCCAACTGCGGGGCGGAGCATCCTTCAAACTACCGGAGGTGTCCCCAGCATCAGGCAGCTAAATAACGATATGCCCCTAAGTCCACTAAAACACAAAACAGACCGACAGACACACTACCAACGCCAGGACAAAAACCAAGACAGAACCCACAACCTCAGACTGCTTCCAACAACCAACCTGACATTAACCTACCCCCGCTTTCGCAAGAGACAGCAGATGCCTTGAACACACAGAATATCAGGGCATGGCAAAATTTCAGGGCCCGCCAACAAGCTGCCAAGCAAAGAGCGGCTAATTTCCCACAAACCACCGAAGATAATCCCCTGAGAGAAATCTTGGATTTCCTCAGGAATTACAACTTAAAAAATATTTGGGCGTCCATTAAATTATTAATTGCCGAGCTCAAGCATACTAGGGACCTATTGGAGAAAATATTTATCCTCTTGGAGCATGTTGTAAAGCTCTTCGATGGCTAGCATAACCAAAGACAAATTAATATGCCTACAATTTAATGCGAACGGCATTAAAAGGCAGGAAACCGAACTTGAGGAAATTTTACAGTCACAAGACGTAGACATCTGCTGTCTCTGCGAAACTTTCCTGAAACCCCACGTGCCTTTCAACATTCCTGGCTACACGGTGTATCGCTCTGACCGCCTAGCGCGGGGGGCGGTACAGATATAGTAGTCAGGAATGGTGTAAGGCATTCCCAAATCCACATTCCTCCCCTAACTTCCCTAGAAACTACTGGTATTCTTTTGTATCTCAGCAATAAAAATGTCATGTTAATCTTGGTATATAAAAAACCGCAGACAATATTAGATATATCAGACTTTGAAAAACTGTCAAAATTAAATACTCAATATGTCTTGCTTGGTGACCTCAATGCCAAGCATCCCGCTTGGAACACTCATAGTCCAAGCCAAAATGCATATGGACGAATATTTGGGCGTGTATCCTAAAATGAGCGTGGTTGCCACAAACTCACCAACACACCCACATCCCAGTCAAATCAATAAAACTATCATCGATATATGCGTCACAAATATTTTTTTTCATCCTAACGAGGCAAAAACCTTACATAAATTAAACAGTGATCACTATCCTGTACTTACCACTTTTTATCTAAAAATACCCTGCCCGCCACTAGAAAGGAAACCCCGAGAAGACGATTTTGACTGGCAGACCTTCACCAACTATATTAACACACACATGCCCAATATGTAATTATGCAACAACTGTGATGACATAGATCGGACAGTCCAGACACTTACCCAACATGTTGCTGATGCATTAGATGCCATCAAGAAACCCATCCAATCACGTCCCTACAAATTCAAACTCCCCAACAGCTAATTGATCTTATACAGACTAAAAACCGTATCAGGAAAAGGTACCAGATTACCAGAAATCCTGCTTTGTTAATACAAGTGAACTTTCTGAAACGACAAATAGACACCGAAATCAGGGAACATAGATAAAAAAGTCTGGAGAAATTAGCTGTTTCCCAACCTAATGATCCCTACTTTGCCACACGTCTCTTTACGCGTAAAAAAACGCAAATACCCCCACTCCAAACCCAAGCTGGTGTAGCTGTCACCGACAAGGAAAAGGCTGCATCCTTCTCACAATACCCCTCTACCCCGTATTCGCCCCAAATCCTATCCCTACACGCACCAAAAACCTTGTAAATCCCTATATACACCACCCAAATCAAACCACTCTCCCGACCGACGCGGAGCCATTGTTCTTTACCCCATCTGAGGTGCGCGCCTCTTTGATATCGTTGCATCCCAGGAAAGCTCCTGGGCTTGATAATATCCCTACTTATGCACTACATCACTTACCTGCAAAAAGCTATTTATTTTTAACCAACCTTTTCAACGCCTGTAGTAGGTTGACATATACTCCAAGCTGTGGAAAACAGCCAAGATAGTGAATATACCCAAACCTGGTAAGCTTCCCAACATCCCATCTAATTAGCGCCCCATCGGCCTAATACCCTGCTTTGCTAAGATATTAGATACTCTGATATTAAGCCGGGTTCAAGAGCACCTGGGCACCAACGACATCATAAACAAGCATCAATTTGGCTTCCGCGCCAGTCACTCCACTACCCAGCAGCTATTCCGAGTTGGTGAAATAGCCACCACCAATTTTAATCAAGGTCTGTTAACAGGGTTTGTCGCCTTAGACCTCGAGAAAGCCTTAGACAAAGTTTGGCACCCCGGGCTACTATATAAGCTCTCTATCGCGGGATTTTCGACTCGTATCATAAAAATGATACAGTCATACATTTCTAATCGCCATTTTCGAGTAGTAGTCAACGAGGAGTGCTCAATATCCCTATCAATCCTCTCCGGCAAACCCCAAGGGTCCGCCCTTGGTCCTATCCTTTTCAACATATACACGAACGACATATCGACACCTACTGACCATCGAACGACGATGTGCTTGTACGCAGACGATACTGCCATTCTCACCACATCCAAAAACCCCGAAATCATGACTAACTTACTACAAAATTAAACTGACACTGTTACAGAATTCTATTCTGACTGGGGACTTACGGTCAACCACAATAAAACTCAGGCTATATGTTTTACAAAAAAAATCACAAGGCAAACCAACACGCGCCTCAATGTCGGAGGACATAACATCGAGTGGCTAGATAGTATAGACTACCTGGGCGTTGCCCTTGACTCTAAGTTAACTTTTAAACAACATGTCAGTAACATCACTATAAAATGCTGGAAAAAAACAGCAGGTCTATTCCCGCTCCTTAAAACCTCACCCCCTCATATAGCCACCGTCATCTCCGATTTGGTTCCCCCTAATCACCCCAACCAGACAAAAATCACTACAAAAAATACAGAACAAAATCCTCAGAATAGCAAATAACTATCATAGATATAACCATAACTCTGGCACTCCCACATTATGTGACTTCTGCTTCCCAACCTGACAAACACACTAGTTAAATCACATAATCCAACTCTCCTCAACCCCCTCCTCCAGGCTCTTAAAACATCCTTCCCTAAACTATATCTACACCCCCCCCCCTGATTGAAATATTGTAAAACTGCTGAATGAAAAAATGAAAAAAAAAACCACTACTATTATCCAAAAAATAAAACACAAAAAAGAAGACAGATAATGCCAAAAAGAGCCATACCAAAACCACAACACAAAACAAACAAAGCATAACAAAGCAAATAACAACAAAAGAGCCATACAACACAGTCACTGTGCACAGCTAGCATATATATATTCCAAAAATACATAACAACCACTAATTACTAATCCTAAAAGAGCCTTAGCCGAAGAGCACATACTACGGAGAGAGAGAGTATTCGCCAGGAAATTCGTATAGGCAATCAAAATATAAATCCTCCATCGCAATATCATCAGACTTTCTTGAACCATCAAATGATGGATGAATAATTAAATAAGTTATATCTTGTTGTCGACCAAAATTTGACTTAAAAAATTCATTTCAAAAGGTAACAATCCTGATTTTCAATTTAAATAGATATTATTTTTTATTTGAACTACAAGAGATCATACACAAATAAATTATAATATTGATTTAAAAATAATCTTCCTATAGCAATAGCTATAATAAAATAAAATGTTTGTTTGAATATACGTATATTTAAATGTTTTTTAACATATTTCACATTTGATTCATGTACATATATATATATTTTTTCTTGTTTTTGTATTTCCGACTCCCAGAAACACCTGTCTTCCGTAGTAAGCGAGTGAGTGTGTGAGTCGCTATATACACCCCCAATTTATCACGTCGGGGTCACCAATTTATTGCAATAGCTATAATAAAATAAAATTTTTGTTTGAATATAGGTATATATATACATATATTATATATATTTTAAGACAACAAATAGAAGTAACTAATATCATTTTAAATAAAAAAATTGATGGGATAGTAGATAATTTGGAAAAACATATTTTATCTAAAGTAGCCACGAAAATTGATGAAAGGGTAAATAATATACAAAGCCACATAGAGGAAAATTGTGAGACTTCCATACAACAAATACAAGACAATGTGTCGAAAGATATTAAACAAATTGAAGGAAAAGTAATGGATATTGGTACACAATGTACTATCAATCTAGTAGGTACAAAAGTAGACGAAGAAAATAAAAATACAAAATCACAAATTAGTGAAACCAATAGCGGGAATGAAAATTTTTCAAAGGAAAAATACATTTTACAAAAATACAAATACGTTAGACAATTACACATGCATGTCAGATTCGGAAATTGTCAAATATTTTGCACGTCAATTTTACGTAGTCCCGTTTACTTTACAATCATACCTGACAGCGTTAATACTACGAGCATTTCAAATTATTTTCAATAAACATGATACATCTTATACACATCATATAAATAAGATAAAAGCAATTAGATGGAAATGGGACAGAGGTAAAAAAAGTATTTGTAGACTTACGGGCAGAATTTCATAAAAATTTATATTCATATATTAAATAAAGTTTGGATTATCTGAAATAAATCTGAGTATGACATTCATATGACGGTTAGATAAAATGACACAAATATCAACCGTATTTGAGTATTTTTATCTAGGGGGAGATATGTTGTGTAATATGCTCTGAGTTATTAAGATCTAAGATTTCACTAACGAACTGTTTATGTGTGCATTTTGATTGTATATTAGATAGTTATAAAGTTAAAATTGGAAAATTATTAATATAATAAAGGTCCAAAAGTTATTTGAATATTTAACTATTAATAAATATTAAAATTGAATGAAATTTAGAAATTATTAATTAAATTTCAAAGTTAATAAAATATGTTATGATTGTCTATGTAATAGGTAGTTAAGTTATATAGAAAGTTAACTAAGTGTGAACATTTTTAAAAGTGAAACTAATTTAAAAAAAGTGTTGGAAGGCGGTGGAAAAAAAGAGGTTGATAGAAAATTTGAATAATCAATAAGAAAAATATATGAAAAGGATGACAGAAAATTAAAAGAGAAAACTCTTAATAGAAAAGTAATTTATAATAAATATTGAGAGATATAAAAATAATATAATTCGAACAAGTTTTAATATAGCTGAAGAAGAAGAATTGTAGAATAACACAATCACAATCACAATCAATATATATATATATATATATATATATATATATATATATATATATATATATATATATATATATATATATATATATATATATATATATATATATATATATATATATATATATATATATATATATATATTGCTCTGTCTTTTAATAATATTTTAATTACTTTGTGTGAGATCTTTTTTTATGACATATTATCCTGCTGATTTGAATTCAATTGAGCTCGGTAATATCGTGGGCGCCAGATAGCACGAGGACTATCAAAATTTATTTAATTACCTACACACAATCAGACAGACATCTTCAGCATGACATCCGCACACGGCGAATTGACTCTTCTCAAGGTTGAAGTCGGTTCAAAGCTCATAAGTCAGGAAGCAAAATGATACACAGATTTTAAATGGAAAAGGTGAAAAGAGAGTTTTATTTTAAAACAATTTTTAACCTGGAATGTTTTTTTTAACAATGTGGTGAACAATAATCTTAAATTAATTATCCTAATTGGCCTTTTTATACGAATGAGATTTAAATTGCAATTTAATAGTGAAAATAATTATTGTTTCTTTATTTTTGAAATCAAATAAAAGTTTTTACCTTTGAAACATCTGTCCATGTTAGAGTTCGAAGTTTGGTTGCAACCACGCGACCGGTTCACTGGAGAGACACCTTCTAACTATGAATGGTGATGGTTTGTTTTCTTTCCTCTTGAAGTTCTTCGATTATTACTCTTGATATTTGACGAAAATTACGGTGCACTATCGCAGCATTTTGTTTAAATAAGTACTTTACCCCTCTTCTTCGAAACACAAAATTATTATTTGACTTTTTCAACGATAATCTTATTTTAACGTTTACAAAATTTTAACCCAGTGTAATTTCTGGTTTACAAATTATCAGATATACTTTGTTACGTGAGTTGTTACTACCTTTTAACGTTTCTTTTCAAAAAAACTTCTGTTATCTTTCCTACAAAATTCCGCGATGCAATCTGTTTGAGTGATCATTGACAACTCTCCTAGAAAATATGGGTCAATTTGTCCGTTTTAGCAAAGTTTGACATTTTTGAA
Organism: Rutpela maculata; assembly: GCA_936432065.2. Lineage (NCBI taxonomy): Eukaryota > Metazoa > Arthropoda > Insecta > Coleoptera > Cerambycidae > Rutpela > Rutpela maculata. The sequence continues at coordinate 179,543,662 of OW386285.2, forward strand.
AATTAAAATTTATTTTTGGAATTTTGTGTTTATGACCTTATTGTTAATAAAATGTTTGTTTTTCTTTTTGAACTTTATTTCTCGCTTTAAGCTGGTGGTTTTCATATGCAATTTGTTTAGTTTGAATGATTTATTTTGAAGTTGTCTGATAGGTTGGAATTTCTATAAAAGTTCTCTTAAAAACTACTTATGATTATTAAAAACGCTTCCAGGTTAATCCTAAAGCTATAATGAACATTTCCCTATATAATAAACATAACATAACAATCTTTTACAATTAATATGGATAAATGTTTTTTCAGAGTGACTAGCACCATACATTATGGAGTTCCCAGCCCTAAATATCGACATTGTATATAGCAAATTATACAAAAATAACAGTGTGGACCTTTTTCCAACTTCCTGTTGTGAAAATATTCTGACTTTCGAAACACTGCATTGTTAATTAAATTATACATAGTGATTGTCTCTACAGGTATGTTATCATTTAATAAATTATTTTACAAAATACAAGTTTCTTAACAAGTTATGGTATAACATTTCTAATTTAAATTCTGTCCATCACTTCACTGCTCCTGCAGTGTAGTCTGAGTATGAAAAAAAGTCAAAGCGCCATGTTAAGGACTTTCGTGCTCAAAGTGTGCGCCATTCGTATGTTTTAAAGTATTGGTAAAATTTTGAAATATTTTATTTATGATTATCACTTTATTCTGTAATCGAACATTGTCTCTTTATAGGTGGGACATGTCATGGCAATATATATATATATATATATATATATATATATATAGACATATGAAGCCTCAATACGAAGCCCAAAACAGTATATTCTGCCGCTTACTCGAAGCCCACAACACACATACGAAGCCCGCCTTCGGGCTTCGTAAAAATAAGCGTGTATAAAACCTAGACTATGTTATTCTCAACAAATCCCGCCAATTGGCAAAATTTCGCCCGGGCATCAAATTGCACCTCCTTTCTCTCAAAACATACGCGATGTAGTTCAACGAATTGATGTTCAGATGGCGCTACAGTTGTCGGTGTATAAGCGATATATACAGTGAATATATTTGACGCATTTTGCAATGCCCTATTTTATTCGATGCATTATACGAATCCCTAAGTCTTGGCAACACTGTCCATCTGCTTGGTAAATATTATGCAGCCAACTAATATGTCTGTATCTGCAATATTTTTGCTGTGGCAATGATAATTTTTGGCTATGATAATTAAATATTTTATGTTAATTGTGTTTATCTAATGGCTAGCTTAGAACCGGACTCGTAACTAAATAATATTTATATCTGCTATAAGATGACAAAAAAACTGTTGTTATTTAACAAAAAATCTATTGATACATTTTACTTTTTTACTTCACTAAGATTATATAGACTGTCCTTCTTTTCCGTGCGTTCAGCAGCAAAAATCGTAATTATAAATATAATTAATTTGTGATTTTAAGTACACCTATACAGGGTATTAACTAAAATGTTGAGGATATTTCTAAGTAGTTTCCTTGGCAAAAATTAAGGAAAGTTTCTAGTATTAACTTTTCCAAAATTAACCCTCCCTGGAAAGCTACCCCCTTTTAAAGGGGCGAGTCCAAATCTCCTCTACTTTATATTTGTTAAATATTTCCCACCTTCTTTGTTATTTCCGTTCATTTAGTTTACATTACTTTTAATCTGAATAATTTTGAGAGAAGGGTATTAAATACATATGGAAGAAAACGGCTTATTACTTCCACGTCCAGTAACGACAAAAAAATTTTTAAAAATTTTTATTGTCCAAATAGGCTTAAAATGTCATGAAACGTCGAGATTTTAAATTTGAGCGAAAAAAAAATTCTGTCTGTCTGTCAGTCTGTCTGTCGGTCTGTCTGTCGGTCTGTCTGTCTGTAACTTTTTTTTGTGCGCACGTTTACTCTGGAACCGTTTAAGATATTGACTTGAAATTTGGAACACATATGTACTTTAACGAGATCTAGACCTAGATTATATTTTCATCTTGTTACGTCGAAGGGTTGGGGGGTAAATTGGGGTAAATTTGGGGTAAATGGGTAAATCAAGCAGGTAAGAGTCCATGAAATTGGTATTTAGTATATACAAGAGAAGCTGAGGTCTCAAAAAAATTTTTGGCATTAACCACCCCCATTACCACCCCCACCCCATTATTAAAGGGGATGAAAAAAAAATGTGATTTAGTGCATGTACAGGAACCAGAAACCTCAAAATATTTTTTACTTGATCCACCCCCCACTACCAACCCCTATCACCATCCCCACCCCACTACCGATGTGGGGTATCGTTTTATGGGTTTTTGGGATAGAGGATTTCAAATATTATATTATTAAAGTTCCATAAACAATTATTTCCACATACAAAGTTTTTTCGTTGTGAGTGACTTGGAAAGAGAATCTGGATGTGGAAGTAGTGATTCCTTGGGCAGCGGGTTTTTTATGCATGTCAGGGTATTTTATTTTTTTTTTAAGCAAGAAGCAAAAAGTTTTAAAATTTTCTGATGAAGTTATAAGCTAAGTTTCAACCGTTAATAACTGTTGAAAAGTCATAAAGGATGGTTTATTTGATACATTTAAGGGATGCCACGGAGGATGAAAAGACTTTTGCATAAATATCATATTGAGTAAAAACTATTGATAAAAGCTTGCACTATAATGAGTCTGAAAAAAATATTTCAAACATTATTTTAATGCACGCTTTACAGAAGGGCGTAATTATTCAGGAAAAGCTAATTTTAAAAAACTTCATATGAAAGATCCGACTTTATTTTTGTCAAGTAATCTAGTTACTTACTTAATATATGGTAGATATATATTATTCCGTAGTGTGGAAATAATAGTATATTAAATATCATCAGAATGGTAACGGACGTTTACCGCCGGAGATTATAAGGTTCGCGATGCTTATACTGTTTTTGTACAATCGTATTAAATTGCACTTCAATTAAAATAATTTAATTTCTACTAAATAAACGAAAAGTCAAAAGTCACGTTTATATTTCGTGGCAAGTACAACTTGTCAAATAAGATATTTGTATTTTGACATTTCGTTTATTTACTAGAAATTAAATTATTTTAATGTCCTACAAGTCTGTTATTTTACAATAACCACCCTATTTTGAGATACGTTAAATGAAAAATAACGCCCTAGGGCGTTATGAATATTTATAACGCCCTAAGGCATTATAAAATTATAATACAACCCAAAACAAGCAAATTATGATAGCGTTATTGACAAACAAAATGCGTTGCTATGCAACGGCGGCGTTTACAAACAATTTTGATTTTTACTCTCTTTTAAATCAAATCGTTCTGAACATAATAGATGTCAAAATAATAAATCGTAAATGTCAAAAAAAAAATTTTGGATTAAATAACAGACTTGCAGGACATTAAACGTTGAAGGCACCACGGGTGTTATAGGATAATGACGCCCTCGGTCGACGTACACTCCCTCGGGCCAGAGGCCCTCGGGATTGTACACTGCCGACCTCGGTGCGTTATTATCCTTATAACACCCTTGGTACCTTAATAACTATAATTGAAGTGTAATTAAAAACAATCGTGCAGAAAATAATGTTATTTTTTTTTAATACAATAGAAATGACCTTATTTTTGTACTTATTTTTGTGAAATATCGGTAATATATATTATATTAATTTCACTTACCGGTAAGGAAATTACTTACCGACTTAGCAATCAGTAAATATAACCTGACGTCTTGGCAACAGATATTGTAAATAAACAAATAAGCCCGATCGTACAAAAAATAGATTTTTTTGAAATCGGAAAAAACCTCAAAATTGTCATTGAAGTGTTAGAGATAGTCACTAAAGTAATCAAACATTGTACGATTTCTTGTAGTTGGAGGAGGTGACAGGTAAACGTCAACATAAATTGTCCATTGCTTGTGACATAATTACATTACAAAAAATTATTGAGATTTGAAATTTAAATAATTGACATTTCTTAATGTCACTTAAACTTATTCATTAAATAGAGTTGATTAACCTTAATTTCACAATTTCAAGAAAAACTTAGTTATGCACCTTGGCACTAAAGTTTCTTTTTATCATTTATGTGGTTTATTTAACTAAATTCTACATCGTGATAAAATGTTTAACATTAGTGCTTAGTTACATAAACAATTATTATCGCGTGTTTCCAAATAATTAATAAATTATACCTACCTATTTTATTTATTACTTTTTCCGTTCATCCTGTATTTGTAGCTTTGATAAATATATAAAAAATCGTTCATTAATAACCCCTATTAATAAATGATTTTCTATTAATATACGATTTTAGTTTAGGTAACTAAGGACATAATTGAAAACAGTTAATATGACAATTAATGTCAAAACTCTAATTGTCAAACGTATAAAACGCGTATGAAACTTTTATAATTAATAAAAGAGAAGCAGGTACCGCGCTATTCGGAATCGGTGCTATTGGCATATTTCTCCGATATTACAAAAAGAGGCCTAATGAATTTGTAATTGTATTTTTGATATTTTTTAAATTCCATATGTGTTACCATAATTAAATAAATAAAGTAACACTTAGAATTCAATTTTGTGTCATAAAATAAAATTAGATTTTTTTCCTATTACTTCCACATCCAGTGAAAGTATAGTAACGACAAAAATTTTTAAAAAAATTTTTGTTGTTCAATAGGCTTAGAATGTCGAGATTTTAAGTTTGAGCGAAAAAAAAATTTCTGTCTGTCTGTCTGTCGGTCTGTCTTTCTGTCTGTAACTTTTTTTTGTGCGTACGTTTACTCAGGGACCGTTTGAGATATTGACTTGAAATTTGGTACACATATGTACCTTAACGAGATCTAGAACCAGATTATATTTCCATCTTGTTCCGTCGAAGGATTGGGGGGTAAATTGGGGTAAATTTGGGGTAAATAGGTAAATCAAGCAGGCAGGAGTCCATAAAACTGGTATTTAGTATATATAAGAGAAGCTAAGGTCTCAAAAAAAATTTTGACATTAGCCACCCCCATTACCACCCCCACCCCATTATTAAAGAAGTTGAAAAAAAATTGTGATTTAGTGTGTGTAGAAGAACCAGAAACCTCAAAATATTTTTTTACTTCATCCACCCCCCACTACCACCCCCTATCGCCACCCCCGCCCCACTACCGATGTGGGGTATCGTTTTATGGGTTTTTGGGGTAGAGGATTTCAAATATTATATTATTAAAGTACCATAAATAATTATTTCCACATACAAAATTTTTTCGTTGTGAGTGACTTGGATAGAAAATCTGGATGTGGAAGTAGTGATTCCTTGGGCAGCGGTTTTTTTTCCTAGATACAATCAACGGAAAATTTTTGTAACTTACTCGTGTGTTAATCGGCGATTAATAATCTCGACAAATAATGCGCTCGCTAGCGCTCGCACGTTAAAATGTCTCAATTTATCAATCGCTCTCATTAACATACTTGTTTGTTAAATAACTATTATCTTATAGGTGTGTATTGTCTCTAGATATATGGTGGAGTGAGGTGAGAACAAATAGCAAAATAGAACATGTACTTATTTTATTTTTAAATTTTTAATTAAGTTTATTTGAAAAAAAATTCTATTTGAAAGGAAATTGACAATATTTATTTTATATTTATTGCGGACAAGGAAAAGTGGTAGAAAACTTCATATTTGATTCTAGAAAGCCATTAAAAAAGTTTTCAGGGAAATTCATTCAAATCCAATCGATTTTCTAATAACTTTTTTCCACTATTAGTGGAGTGAAAATAAATTTTGAATGAAACTGTTTGGCTGCAGTAATTTTTGTTTTATGAATAATAACAAGTGCTATGAGCTGTTTTGGATTAAATTGGTCCATTGCTTCTTGTAATATTTTAACAATTTACCTATTTTTAAACATTGAAATTTGCTGTTATTTTCATTAGTATCTCCGGTCCTAGTAATCGTATCGTAAAAATAAAAATAGCGAATTATTCGCAATAAAATCTTGAATAAGACTAGGCCTATGCAAAAACTAGATTATAGTTTGTTAATTAGTAAAAAAAATAAAAAACACCAAAAATTGCCTTTTTTGATAATAATTTAATAAAAATATAACATAATAATGCATCAATTTTAACGAAAGTCCGTGGAACTAAGCTTTTTATTGAACTAAACCTGTGCTAAATTTTAGCGCAAAATAAATATTTTTGAACAAAACTCAAACGGCTAAAAACCAATAATAATTTCGAAATTTTTATCGCTTGTTGTTTAAGTGCAGTGACTCGTGTGCGGTAAATTTTTGTTGAAAATGTAGGTTTTTACATGTATTTTCCAACAGTGTTAAGAAAAAAGAATACTCACTTAAACGGTTTTTGCTTGAAATTTATTTATTATTTTCAAAGTTACAGTTGTAAACAAATTCAAATAACTCTGGATTTTTATGAAACCAAAAGCGGGAAACGAATTATGAAAATAGATGAAATATCTAACATTTTTCTAAAGAAATTAATGATCTATTTGCATTTGGGGCCGTGAAACGTCAATTTTTGTGTTTAGGTCACTTATAAATAAACAAGTCGATATTTTTTCTAGAAATTTGGACTGATTGTTTTTCGATGCTTATATTTTTGTCTCCGCTGTTTGAAAATGAGTCAAAAGTACAATTACTTTCACATCCAGTGGATTGTTGAAATAGGCTTAGAATGTTATGAAACGTCGAGATTTTAAGTTTGAGCGGAAAAAAAATTTCTGTCTGTCGGTCTGTAACTTTTTTTTGTGCGCACGTTTACTCTGGAACCGTTTGAGATATTGACTTGAAGTTTGGTACACATATGTACTTTAACGAGATCTAGAACTAGATTATATTTTCATCTTGTTCCGTCGAAGGGTTGGGGGGTAAATTGGGGTAAATTTGGGGTAAATAGGTAAATCAAGCAGGTAAGAGCTCATAAAATTGTTATTTAGTATATACAAGAGAAGCTAAGGTCTCAAAAAAAACTTTGGCGTTAGCCACCCCCATTACCACCCCCACCCCATTATTAAAGGGGATGAAAAAAAAATTGCGATTTAGTGTGTGTACAAGAACCAGAAACCTCAAAATATTTTCGTACTTTATCCACCCCCACTACTACCCCCTATCACCACCCCCCCCCCCCCACTACCGATGTGGGGTATCGTTTTATGGGTTTTTGGGGTAGAGGATTTCAAATATTATATTATCAGAGTTCCATAAACAATTATTTCCACATACAAAATTTTTCGTTGTGAGTGACTTGGATAGAAAATCTGGATGTGGAAGTAGTGATTCCTTGGGCAGCGGTTTTTTAAAATTACATCGAATAAAGCGGCTTTGAGATTATAACACACTTAGTCAATTTTTTTTTACTTTCTTATTCATTTTTGTCGCGGAAGGGAAAACAAACCTAACCTGAACAGTTATTCTTATGTCTATGTACACAGCTTTGTAACTTTTAATTTTACTGATACAATAAAAAAAAATCGCAGTTAGGATTTGAACCAGAAACGTTGCGTCCAAAAAAAAAGTGTTGGTCGCCTTACACACTGAATTATCTTACGAGTGAAGTATGATCTGTAAAACCATAATATCACATTTAGACTATTTGGCGATTTTTGGATCTCTAACATAATCGCTAAAAGCCCGACTATCGGGCCTCTATCTTTTTTAACAATTGTGCTTCTGGATTGTTCTCAACTAGGTGAGACTAATATTATTGAAGAATAACCAGTCCAAATTTTAAGAACATATATCAATTTGCTTATTTATAAGCGACTGAGGCGCAAACACTGACGGATCTCGGCCCCAAATGCAAATAGATCATTATTTTTTTAAGAAATATTTCATCTATTTTCATAATTCGTTACCTGTTCTTGGTTTGATAAAAAAATCCAGTTATCTGAATATGTTTATACCTATAATTTTGAAAATTATAAACATATTTAAAAAAGGTTTAAATGAAGATAATATCATTGTAAAATAGATGTAAAAAACCTACATTTTGAAAAAAAAATGTTCTACGAATCGATGCACTTAAACAATAAGCGATTAAAATTTCGAAATCTTTTTTTATTTTTAGCCGTTTGAATAAATATTTTATGCTAAAATTTGGCACGAAGGTTTAGTTCAATAAAGTGCACAGTTTCTCCAACTTTCGTTAAAATGGATGCATTATTACGTTATATTTCTTAAATTGTCAAAAAAGGCAATTTTTGGTAGTTTTTATTTTCTTACAAATTAACAAATTATCAGAAAGTATTTTCATAGCCACTCGCTATTTTTATTTTTGCGATACGATTATTAGGACCGAAGATAATAGGAAAAGAGCAGAAAATTTCAGCGTTGAAAAATAAATTGTTAAAAAATTTTTACGCTGGACCGATTTAATTAAAAACTTCTCGGTGGCACTTATTATATCTACGACAAATTAAAATAATAAAATTGCTGCAGCCAGAGAATTCCTTATTCACCTATTTTCTTACTTAATTTGACTTCACTTGATGTGATTTAAAATGTTAACATATTTAAAAACTAAATTAAATAACTAAAAAGTCAGAACGTGAAAAATTTATAATACTGTACATTACAGCAAATTGAGAAAGTATAAGTCACATATTTAAAATTACTAACTATAACAGCCCATTGTTGTGTCTGACCCACAGATGTTGGGGTAGGTCGACACTCTCTATCCAATTCCCGCTAAATTTAGGTACCTGTAAATGGTCAGTGCCACTTGTTTACGGAATGTTAAAATCCACTATTTTAGAAATATTGCCATATGTATCAAATTTCGTTTTTTACTTCCCTCGCTAACCGAAGGGAAGTAGGGTATTGTAATCGCAAAAAAATTATCCTCCGAGATTTCTTCGGATTTTCGCGTTTCAGACTATGCAGATTACGAAAATTAAAGCCATTTAATTCCATCAGTCTCTCTGTCTGTCGGTCTGGTGTCTGTCTGTTGGCGCTATATCTACAACTATATCTACAAGAGCCAGAAGTACTTATCTATTTCTAACAATACATGTGTACACATAACAATTATTGTAGTTTATAAGATATGTAAAATATTACAAAACCATTTGACGCAGAAGAAAAATATTTGGTCGTTAATTGACGCTACTGTCAAAGAAGAACAGTGGACACCTGAAAAAATAATGAGGAAAAAATGTGACAAAAGACAGTTATATTTTGTGTGTAGTTAACACAACTGTCAGGGGAAAAATATGAAAAATGTACAGGGTGTTCACTCTAAGAAAATAATGAAAAAATGGATTGCGGACAATAATGTTTCTCATATAGTTAACACAACTGTCAAAGAAAAATATGAAAAAATATATAGGGTGGTCGCCCCAAAAATAATAATAAAAAAATGAGATGAAGGACGATATTATTTCGCATGCAGATATCACAACACAACTGCCAAGTAAGAAAAATATGAAAATATACAGGGTTGTCACCTAAAAAAAATAATGAAAGAAGATGTGGCGGAGATTTCGCATGTAGGTAACATAACTGTCAAAGAAGAAAAATATGAAAAGTTTACAGGGTGGCCACTTTAAAAAATAAGAAACGACACAGTAAAATGATATTTGAAATGTAGTTGTCCGTCGCTATTGCCAGGAAAAAATCTGATATAGTTTTTATAAGAAAAATATGCAGGGTCGTCATCCAACAGAAAAAAATAATTCATAAATAAAGGATGTCAATCAAAGGGGGAAGAAAATTTTAGTCCGTTCCAATATGGTAAAAAATTGACCGAGAAGTGATTTTTTTTAAGGTTTAGTGTTTTTTTACTGCCCTTCAAAAGTCAAATTTCGACGCTCGTTTTTCGCGATTAACTCAAAAAAACCGTTGCCCAAGGAGTCAATACTTCCACATCCAGATTTTCTAACCAAGTTTCTCACAACGAAAAAATTTTGTATGTGGGAATAATTATTTATGGAACTTTAATAATATAATATTTGAAATCGTCTACCCCAAAAACCCATAAAACGATATCCCACATCGGTAGTGGGATGGGGGTGGTGATAGGGGAATGATAATAGAGGTGGATGAAGTAAAAAATATTTTGAGATTTTTGGTTCTTGTACACACACTAAATCACAAATTTTTTATCCTCTTTAATAATGAGTTGGGGGTGGTAATGGGGGTGACTAATGCCAAAAAGTTTTTAGAGACCTGAGCTTCTCTTACATATACTAAATATAAATTTTATGGACTCTTACCTGTTCGATTTACCTATTTATCCCCCATTTACCCCAATTTACCACCCAACCCTTCGACGGAAGAGGATAAAAATATAACTTATTTCCAGATCTCGTTAAAATACATACGTGTACCAAATTCTAAGTCAATATCTTAAACAGTTCCAGAGTAATCGTGCGCACAAAAAAAGTTACAGACGAACCGACAGACAGAAAATTTTTTCGCTCAAACTTAAAATCTCGACGTTTCATGACATTCTAAGCCTATTTGAACAATAAAAATTTTCAAATTTTTTTTGTCGTTACTATACTTATGTGGAAGTAATTAACGCTTGAGGAGAAGAACGTTGACCACAATGTTGAAAGATATTTTAATTCTCTACAATTTCTATAAGTTATCTTTGTCCAAAAATTTGTTTACATGAAAATCGAATTTTGCGAAAATGTTTTCCTCTCGGTTCTCCTTTAAATTGCGTTCTAATAAAAAAGTTCATTTAAAGTTTTTTTTTTAGCTTTTTAAATGATTAATTAAATAGTATAGATGCCTACATTATTTTCCTTAAAAATAATTTATAACCTAAAAAATCCAACCTTATTGTAAAACAACATTTTATCCATTTATAATGAAACAAAATATTAGAAATTTTTGTTGGAAAATAAAGTTTATTCAATTACCTTTCAACTGGGACCAACCGATTACAGCGTCTTCTGTCAACACCACCTATAGACAAGGCCGACGCACAAAATCGATGAGTCATCAACACAAGACTGCAGTTTTGGTTGCTTCATAAAAATTTAAACAATTTATGTAGCAATATTAAATTTCTGCTATATTTCTTATTATGGTCTTAGTCTTCATATCGCAAATAATAAAAAAACTAATTTTGAATAAAAATAGACATTAAAAATTGCCCTCTTTGTATAACTGGGGTAAATTTATGCCATTTATTGATTTATTTTTCAAGTTATGTTTACTTACTTTTTTTTGATAAAATAATAAAGTTAAAAATATCGTGCGTCTATTCAAATAACAAAGAAAATAAAAATTGAAGATAACTGTATCATCTACAAACAATTTTTTTCGTAAAGTATGTATTGTTACGTAATTGAGAATTACTTTTTCTGCTCTAAAACATTCTTATAAACAATGACTTTCATGTTATTTTAAGTTTCCAGCTGATCAGGTAATTTGTTGTAATACGCAGTATTATGTATTTCTCATATCCTAATGTTTTGGTTATTAATTTTAACGAATTATAAAATAATTTTTCTGCTCTATTTATACATTTTTTTCGTCATAATAATAGGACAATTAATTTTTTAGATAGATTTATGACTAAGTACTGCCTTGCTTCAAAGAGGTGTAGCTTTACCATTGCCAACAGTTCTTTTGACATTTACTGGACTATTTACGAAACCACCATATGCTTTGTAAGCACGATAACTGAAGGACCAAGAGTCCGATCGTATTTAAATTTGGACAATAAGTTAAAATTAGCTAGAGGAAGAGCCACGTTGTTATTAAAAAAATTCCAATCTGCAAATACAACAGTTAAGACATCTTAAGCAAAAAATGCAAATATAAACTGTTGTAACTCTTGATAAGGTCTGACAATAACAAAAATTCTATAGAATTTAGCTAGAAGCTCTTTGCCAACCAAGCTGGCATCATCAGGAGACGATTAGAATTACAAATATAGCAATTATATCTAGAAAAATCAACTTATTTTCAACAAACTGTAGAAGGTCATATATAATGTTTAACAGTTATATAAAAACTTCAGTAAACTGGCGAACAATATTTACATTCAGTTATTTATTTTTGCTTTCTATTGACTTTGACTTTTATCATGTGGGTAGTTCCAATAGAAAAAAGAACAGTTACATTAATTCTTCAACGTTTTATATAACATTGTTCTATTTTCAAACTTCTCAAACAGTCTAGTTCACAAGTTCAAACCCGTGTTAATTCTTGATAAAGCTCGTAAAAATATGAGTGAGGGTTCATTGAATTCGGAATGACGTCTAGAAAAATGTGCAAAAGTTTCAAACCCGCACATAAACAATTGCAAAAGTTTTAAACAAATTAAGATTGAAAAAATAACGAGATTCGTTTTTTGCAAATAACTCGAAAACTATTAATATTTAAGAAATTAAAAAAAAAAGATTCTTAAAGAGGAAGAAATTTCCAATAAAAACTCCTGACACCCGGAACACTATCTCTATTATTAATAATTTTAATTTAATGTTGAAAATAGAGCTCCAATGCTCTGAAACCGACCGTAGCAAGTAGAAACATTTTTTTATATTTTTAAATATTAATTTAGAAATTAAAAAAAATTATGGTATTATTTAGACACTTAAAGGAACAATATCTGGTTGGAAAAAAAATTTTTCGCCGATTTTTCATAAAATGAGCATATTGTTAATTAATAAATTTTTTTAGAGTTTGCGTTTATATTTCAAGTCGGATAATTGTTAAACAAAAGCCACTAAAACTGTTTCGCTTCGTGGAGACCTTACGTCAACTATACTTTATGAGATTATGACATTGCGATGATTTTAATTGTTATGGTTTATTAGTTATTCATTATTTAAGGTAACAAAAAACTAAAAAATGAAAAAGGGAGGAGTTTTTATTAATTTTAATTATTATTACTGTTATTAAATTCAAAAATACTATAAGATTACATAAACTTTAAATTTTTAGTGCTATTTGCTTAAACAAATTTTATAGACAAATAGATAAATTACGTATTTTTGAAAAACATTTTTTGCCATTTTATTTGTTATAAAATATTAGGTGATTTAAAATTTTTTTTAACTGTTTATAATCAATTTTTTCCTTTTTTCATTATTTAAACATAAAAAAAATGATTCTTAAAATTTATTATTTGCAATTCTCTACAAGGGAAACATTTTTTTCGTTGTTAATTTATTTGTTTATTTATTAATAAACAATTTGTTATTAACAATCGCTGAACGTGTTTATATGTTTTTTGATAGAAAAAAAAACAAAAACAACCTTATACATAAACATGTAAAAAAAAATATATTTAATAACATAAAAAAATGTTTTTACTTGCCAAGGTCGGTTTCAGAGCATCACAACGGCTTTGCGTTCTCCGCGCGGAGCCCTATTTTCAACATCAAATTAAAATTATTAATAATAGAGATAGAGTTCCGGGAGTCAGGAGTTCTCTATTGGAAATTTCTTCCTCTTTAAGAATCCTTTTTTTAATTTCTTATATATTAATAGTATTCGAGTTATTTGCAAAAAAACAATTTTTCAATTTGAATTTGTTTATAAATTTTGCAATGGTTTATAAGCGGGTTTGAAACTTTTGCACATTTTTCTAGACGTCATTCTAAATCCAATGAGACCTCACTCATATTTTTAAGAACTTTATCAAGAATTAACATGTGTTTGAACGTGTGAACTTGTCTAAAAGAACAAGTACATAAAATAATTAATTTAATAATCCTCATAAAATGAAAAATGTTTATAGACAAGCTAAAAACTACATTTTGATATGCTTTTTATCCCTGTTGGGATGATTCAGTACCTTTTTAGCAGAGGGTCGTAGGATGACTCAGTACATTTTGACATGTTTCATTTTTCTTTTTTTTTTTTCTTTTTGTATTGACTAAAGTAAAGGCTAACTACATTTTGAAATACAGAAAGGACATCGTTTATATTGTTATTTAGTAAATGAAAATCGGTCAAATATTTATAAAGATAGAATTTTCCCCGTTATGATCTTTATTTTTTTTTGGTTTGGACACCTATAGATAATTTCGTGTATTATCAAAATAGAGACTTTTTCGAGAAGGGAGTGATTTCGGACTTACAATTTTATTTTCGGGCGGACTGCTACTCTGATACACCGGGCGTGAACATGCCCATCTTTGTAAATAACTCGTTTATTTTTAATTTTTCGAAAAAACTCCATTTCAAATTTTTTGTACAAAAAGATCCATGCCTTATACTGGTTATAGAGATTGATCGACGGAATATTTAATTTTCGATTTTTATTAGGAAACTGTTCGGTATTTGTAGAATTTATCAAAAAAATAAAGTTTTTCAGGATTTGTAGATTCGCTTTTGTTTTGTCAAACTTCTCACAAACGTCACCTAATAGACTTAATCGAGCCCTACAATCGCCATTTTTGAAAATCAAAATCAGACCTTCGTTTCGGGAGTTATTAATTTCTTTGGAAAATCATACTCGGCCTTGGAAAAAATACTTACGGTCAACGGATTCGAGCCTCAAGCAATAGGCTTCATTTGTGGCTGTGTACCTTCGATCCCACCAAGTCTTATCGAAATCAATTAATATCCTGGACAGTTATCGTGCTTCCTAGCCCGATTTCAAGAAAACCAGTTTTTTGCAAAAAAATTCAATTTCCATTTATTTTTCGATATAGTCTCCGGTATACTTATCTGTAGACCGTTGCCAGCGGCACCATTTTGAAATATCTCGATCTGACTGCCCATTACAGAGTTATTCAATTTTTCCCGAAAAACTTGAAACGTCTATATCGGGTATTTCCGGTTTCCGAATTGAGCCAAGCTTCCAGCGTTAAGGTCTTCTGAAGGCCTCCTATCAACCACCCAAGTTTCATCGAAATCCGACGGACGGAATTTTCTAAATTCGCTCTCAAGTCATTTCGATCCGACGTTTTTTTCGGGTTTCGATGGTCCACCGGAAAAATGCAAAACCTATACTACATCTTTTTTTCAAAATGTAGTAACAAGCATAGGCAGGGTGTGGACTTCAAGTAAGCGAGGAATATGCTACTTGCTTTATTTTGAGGCTTCATGTTTGTACAAAAAAACCTATTTTAGTCAAACGTCAATAATGGAATGAATACCTTATATCTGTTACCTATTTTGCATTATAATAAATATAAATTATATCAATGGAAATACTTTTAATATGCATACCCTAAACATAATTATTTATATTATAAATTATATCAATGAAAATACTTTTAACATGCATACCCTAAACATAATTATTTATATTAGGGCGGCCCCTTTGGTGCCATGCGGCCGTGACCTACAACAAAGCAATTATATTATTAACACATCGACTACGCAATTATATTGTCGCACACAGTTATATCATTTAGTTAAAGAATTAGAAGAGAAGTGGCAACTATGTATGGCTTCGTGTAATCTGAAACATCTATACATTTTATACAATGGGCTTCGTAATTTACCATAATTATAAAAGGCTTCGTATGACATGTCGTGTTGTTTTTAATTTGTATGTCCAAAAAAGTTCCCCCCTCTCATGTTGCTCGCGTTATTATTCCCACTTAAAACATTATTAACAGTTGTACACACTATTTAAATTACAAATAAGGCTGGGCTTCTGGTACTCTGTAGTGTGTGGTGGGCTTCGTTTCATGCGTACCGTACGTATATATATATATATATATATATATATATATATATATATATATATATATATATATATATATATATATATATGTATATATATATATGTGCATTTGTATCGTGTCCGCCTCTTTACAAATTTGTGGCGCCCGCACCTCCACTAGAAATAATATAGATAGATTAGTTAGTAGTATATATATATATATATATATATATATATATATATATATATATATATGTGCATTTGTATCGTGTCCGCCTCTTTACAAATTTGTGGCGCCCGCACCTCCACTAGAAATAATATAGATAGATTAGTTCTGTTTACATATACATAACCGCCGAATTTCACTTACCAAGGGCACGCGGAGAGGGGAAAGGATTTTTATCTTTTTTTACATACACTTTTTTGTTCATACGATTGGTATGTTTACACCTCGTTATATAAATAGTACCTCTCTGACTCAATGTATTTAAAACTGTTATACATAACGGTAGAGTTTGCCTCGTTCGAGGTTGCCAGACTTCTATAGTGTAAAATGCTCTAGCACTTGCGCAATTAGTTGCGCTATGCAACCGTATGCGTTTGTTATTATGATGATTAATATTGTGTAAGCAGTACTCTATCAGATTACTTTGGTGTTTTACCCGATAATGTGTGATTATCTGTTTTAAAATGAGCCGTTCCCGCTAAGTATCTATTGTAGAATAATGTATGTAATTCAAAATATGTTCTTAATGGAATTATTATTACTATTTAATATGCTTTTCAAAAGACATCACTGAATCAGTTCAATTACTTCCACATCCAGTGGAAGTATAGTAACGACAAAAACATTTTTTAAAAATTTTTATTGTTCAAATAGGCTTAGAATGTCATGAAACGTCGAGATTTAAAGTTTGAGCGAAAAAAAATTTTCTGTCTGTCTGTAACTTTCTTTGTGCGCACGTTTACTCAGGAACCGTTTGAGTTATTGACTTGAAATTTGGTACACATATGTACTTTAACGAGATCTAGAACTAGATTATATTTTCATCTGGTTCCGTCGAAGGGTTGGGGGTAAATTGGGATAAATTTGGAGTAAATAGATAAATCAAGCAGGTAAGAGTCCATAAAATTGGTATTTAGTATATATAAGAAAAGGCTAAGGTCTCAAAAAAATTTTGATATTAGCCACCTCCATTACTACCCCCACCCCATTATTAAAGGGGGTGAAAAAAAATAAAATTGTAATTTAGCGTGTGTACAAGAACCTATGGCCTCAAATTTTGTTTTACTTAATCCACCCCAACCCTCTACCACCACCCCAACCCCCACTATCGATGTGACATATCGTTTTATAGGTTTTTGGGGTAGACGATTTCAAATGTCATGTTACAAAGTTACTTCGAGTAATATGGATGCGCAGTAGGTTTCCCCGAGTATTATGGATGCGCAGTAACTTTCCTCGAGTACCATCGATGCGCAGTAGGTTACCTCTAGTAGTATGGATGCGCAGTAGGTTTCTTCGAGTACTTAGGATGCGCAGAGGCTTTTCTAGAGTACCATAGATGCGCAGTAGGTTACCTCAAGTTGTATGGATGCGCAGTAGGTTTCCCCGAGTATTATGGATGCGCAGTGGCTTTCCTTATATACCATTGTTGCGCAGTAGGTTACCTCAAGTGGTATGGATGCGCAGTGGGTTTTCTCGAGTAAAATGGATGCGCAGTGGGTTTCTTCAAGAAGTATGAATGCGTAGTGGCTTTCCTCTAGTAAATTGGATAAACAGTGGGTTACCTCGAATAGTATGGATGCGTAGTAGGTTTTATTGAGAAAAATGCTTGAAGTAGAGGCTCTACTTCTATCGTGTAGTCCACGGCACAAAATGACTTTTTATATCTTTGTCATGCTATTTTCTGCGTATTACTTCTACATCCAGTTGAAGTATACTAACGCAAGAAAAATTTTTGAAAACTTTCATTGTATGAATAGGCTTAGAATGTCATGAAACCTCAATATTTTAAGTTTGAATAAAATACATTTGTCTATCGCGTCGGTCTGTCTGTTAGTCTTGTATCTTTTTGGTGCTCACGATTAAGATATTGACTTAAAAATATGGCACACGTATGTATTTTAACGAGATCGATAGATTATATATCGATCTTATTCCGTTGCAGAGTTGAAGGTAAATGGGCAAATATGTAAATCAAGCAATTAGGAGTGCATGAAGTTGGTATTTAGTAAATATAAGAGGAGCTAAGGTCTCAAAAACATTTTTGGCAATAGCGACCTCTATTATTGAAGGGGGTGAAAAAAATATTGTGATAGTGTGTATACAGGAACCAGTCATCAAGAATCACCACCCCTACTACTGATGGGGCATATCATTTTATGGGTTTTTGGGTACACGATTTCAAATATTATACTATTAAAGTTCCATAAACAATTATTTCCAATTAGTGGAGTACAAATATAGTATTTTCGTTGTAAGAGACTTAGATATGAAGTCTTGATGTGGAAGTAGTGATTCCTTAGGCAGCGGTTTTTTGTAATACAATTGTTACATATTAGTCCACGTAAATTAGATATTTTAGAAGAAATAATTTATAAAGTAATAATATTTGGGATGCGTAAACTAGATAAGGTTAGAAATAGATACCCGAAAAGTTCTCCCCAATTTAGAGGTGGAACGTCCGTAATGATTATGAATAGAGCTGCTTCGGCCATATTACGGGGACCTAACGCTGGTTTTTCACTTTCATCTTGTAAACCGTTCGTCGAAAGAGAAAAAGTACACGAAATAAAACATTTGTCGCATTAAATTCCGCATAAAAAATGTACTATTAACCTTGTAGCTTATCCTCAGCTATTTCGCGCTAACAGCGTCCGAACAGATAGATAGTTTGGGGCGCAGAGGTAAAAATCCACCCTATTCCAAGTTTGACTTCGAATATTTTAAAATCGGTTACTTTAACGAGAAAAATGCTCAGGAATGAATTTATTGAGCAGCATTTTCTCTATTAGATGCATATATAGAAGGTTTTGTCGCAAGTAGTTTATGTATTTTCCCCTTCATTGCAATTATATTAGAGGATAATCTGTACTCGTCACTCAAAAGAAGATTTGGAGTCATATTTCAACTTTGAGCTTGCTTCAATTCCACTTCTTCTCTTCGATGAATGAGGAAAATTAAGAAATCGTCTGTATGATATTTTCAATGCTGTACGAGAGAGAGAGGTCAATAGATTTTTCCGATTGCCAGTTCTTTGTTGATGGCGGCAATTTGATTCATCGTGTAGTATGGACGAAGCAGCTTTATTCGTAAACATTACGGCCAAAAAGTGACTGTAGTGTTTGACGGATATGCTGACAATGCCTGCAGTATGAAGAGCATCGAAAGACAGCAGCGACTTTTGAAACGCATTTCACCGGAAATTATTTTTCATGAGAACACGGCACTGACTGAAACGCAAAATAAAATGATAAACAATCTCACAAAAGGGAACGGTTTATTTCGCAATTGGTGGAGAGATTTAAAGACGAGGGAATCAAAACAATTACTGCTGTAGACGACGCTGACGTACTCACAGTTCAAACCGCCTTAAACGAATCTCATGAAAACAATACAGTGGTCATCTCGGACAAGATATTGATCTTCTCGCATTGATTATCGCTCTCTCACCTGAAGATAAATATATCCGTTTCTTAAGAGAGGCTCAGAGAAGAATAAAAAATAAAGATTACAGATCTCGTGACTTGCAGTCCTCGGAAGTTTTAAAAAGCTGTATGGCCACACGTTCAGCGGATGCGATAACACTTCAGCTTTCTTTGGTAAAGGAAAAGTGCAAACGGTGGAATGCGTCAATAAAAGAAAAGATCTCGAAGAGGTTGTCCGTATATTCAACAACCGTAGCTCAACGAAAAAAGAAATTACAAGTGCTGGAGATAAATTCGCGCTAGCAGTATACAAAGCCCCCCCCCCAAAAAAAGACATCTTTGAATCATCAAAGATTCATTATCTTCAATAAGTTAGTCGGCCAATCTAGTACTACCGGGATTCTACCAAGACTGCCACCAACATCCGAGGCATTACGTCAACATTCTTACAGAGTATTTCTCCAAATTCATGTTTGGCGAGGAGAAAACTTGGAACCAACGGAATGCAGAAAAGCAGAAAATAATATAAAATATATGAAAGAGATATACTTAAAGAAGTAAAATGTTCAAAACTTAATCATTTTGGAGCAAAAATGTAAATATTTCCCTCCAGCAAGAGAAAACTTTTTGAAATGTTTAAAAATTTTTGAAAAGCATTCGAGATGACTCCAACAAACTATCATTAATTAGTATAGCAAAATTTCTGATTAACCAACAAATATATTCTAGAGTTTTGGTCTCGAATGCTTTTCAAAACATTTTTATTTCTTGCCAGAGGGAAATATTTACATTTTTGTTCCAGAATAATCTAGGTTTTTAAAATATCTTTGGAAGGTGGAAGATTACACTGGTCAACATTCAGTTTGAAAAATTACACCGGACTCTACCTAGGTACCCAGGGGTTTTTGGGGTCAATGATTCCGTTTCCGAGGTCGGTTAAGCTCTATCACGTCAGGTTCAAGGTCATTTGAAGGTCAACCTCGGAAAAGGTTTTTGAAAAAATCTAAAAAAATTCACACATAGGTTTTTGGGGTCGCTGAGTCCGAATTCGATGTCGGTTGACCTTTATTATCACCTCATGTTCAAGGTCGTTTGAAGGTTAAAGTAAGAATAGGAGGTGAAAAAAATTAGGAAATATTTATACGAATGCTACCTACTTATTGTCTGTTTATCTGTCTGCCTTTATACCTGCACACCTGTTTGTTTGCTTTTTAGTCTGTATTTATCATCCGCTTGCATTTTCTCTCTGTTCATCTATTTGACATCCTGCCTTTCTGTCGGTAATTCTGTCTATCTTCCTGTCTGACTGAATGACTAAATGTTTCTATCTGACAGTCTGCCTGCCTCCTTGTCAGTTTGTCTGACTTAAAAAACCATTAAATTACTTTGATCCTGACAGGATTGAGCTCAGGGCCGGTTTTAGGTAACCGGAGGCCCTAAGCTCTAGATATATTTTTCGTTGAAGCTTTCTCTTCCAATAAAATAAACGTGCATATCTGCGTATGAAATCTGAGTTCTGAGTCCCCCTAAATGCGAGGCCCTAAGCTGGCGCTTACTCAGCTTATAGGCAAAACCAGCACTGATTGAGCTCCAAGTGAGTGAAGCCAACGCCCGTGATTCTCGCCGAACTTATATCTCTCTTCTGCCCCAACTCACTTGCGGTGGGCATGTGCCATCTATCGAATACTCAAGGTACTCTCTACATGCATGTTCGCTCTGCTTCTGCAACTATACCTAAAGGCTATCCTTTCACAGAAGAAAATAAGTAGGTGATTCATTGAGTTAAATATATTTGCACTGAGATAGCCGATGAATCTTCATGTGCAGCTAAAGCTGACGGACGAATGCCGGCTTGAAATGACCTCAGAATGACCTTGAAATGACCTCTTGATGCCTTTTTTTAAGGGTAAGCGAACACCGGATTCGGACTCAGCGACCCGAAAAACCTGTGTGAATTTTTTCAGATTCTTTCAACCACCTTTTCTTACTTTGACCTTCAAATGACCTTGAAACTGACGTGGTAGAAGTCAACCGACATCGAATGCAGACTATATAAAAAATTTTCAGATTTTTTTACAGCTTCTCCTCTGTTTTTCAAATTAACCTTGAAATGACCTCCGGATGCCTTTTAAGGGTAAACGAACACCGGATTCGGACTCAGCGATCCCAAAAACCTATGCGTAATTTTTTTCAGATTTTTTTCAACCACCTTTTCTTAGTTTGACCTTCAAGTGACCTTGAAACAGACGTGATAGAGGTCAACCGGCATCGGATACAGACTCAGCGACCCAAAGGGTAAGCGAATACCGAATTCGGACTCAGCGACCCCAAAAACCTATGTGTGTATTTTCTCAGATTTTTTCAACCACCTTTTCTTAGTTTGACCTTCAGATGTCTTTGAACCTGACATGATAGAGCTTAACCGACCTCGGCATTGGAATCAACGACCCCAAAAACCCCTGGGTACCTAGGTAGAGTCCGGTGTATTTTTTTAAACTAAATGTTGACCTGTGTTGTTATTATTCTTTTACATTCTGCTTTTAGCCCCCCCAATAAAAATCGTCTTCTAATTTTTTTTTTACTTTTATTATATAAGGCCAGCGGCAGTGACAAATAGTGGATTAAGGGCAACTAGTTACGTTAAAGAATGTTCGTATTGTTCGTGTCCTGTTAAATAAATACATTTTTAATGGGGTAAAGACCTTTTTTTAATTTGCTCTAAGCTATAAAGGGGTACAAAAATATTTCTTTCTGAACAAAATAAACGTTTTTTTATTCCCAAATTGAAAAAATTTAAAAAACCCATTGATCTCTATAAAGTATTATTTCTGCGTATAAAAGTTACCTATATTTTTAGTAGGATAATTTTAGTTACCATATCTACAGATGTATATAGGAATAGTATGCCTCTTTACTCTGTTGCCAAGTTTATGAGGCGATATCGCTACTTTACTATAAGGAAGTATTTAATACCTATATACATCAAATGTATAAAACAGCAGCGCCACCTGGTAAAAAATGTAGTGGACTATGGTGTATGTTTACATACATACATTTTATTTCTTGTTGTTTTCTAGTTTTTGTTTTTCCGTCTCCCAGAAACTCCTATTTTCCGTAGTAAGCGAGTGAGTCGCTATACTTGCGTTAAATTGAGACCAGCTATTTTTTGGATTAAACATATTATATATAATTTAAAAATATATGTATTTATAGATATTAGGGTTTGGAAAATAATAAATCTATAATAATTATTTAAAATTCATTTAATTAATGTATATATTCGAAGATAAAGTTTTAGATTAACATTTTGTATAATACATGTTATTATTTTTTAATTTTCAAAATTGTTGTTCTTTTTTGTTTCTTGATTCCCCTTGGATACTTGAAGTCCTTGAATTTTATATTTACTAGTAAGTGAACTGATCGCCACATTACTCCCCCGCTAAGAAAAAGAAGAGTCAGTCATTTAATTCGTCAATAACAAAACGAACTTTCTTAATCGACGGTGTAGTGACATCGCATTTGTCAGTTAGTAAATATGCTGGTTTAATCCTATCAATATTTACCGTGACGAGTTTAGTTCCTTTAATAAAAGTAACCAACTTATCTGTACGGGACAAAGCTTTATATGGTCCATCGTACAGAGGGGAGAAAGATTTTTTAAAACGTTCTTTCCTAACGAAAACAAAACTACAAGTCGCGATGTCTGAACTGACAAATGATTTGTAATTAACGTGGTGAAAAGGTGGAATGAACGTCAAATTATTGAAAGAGGTAGGTAATTTAGTAATAAAGTAAGGAATATTCGGACAAGTATATGACTTAATTTAAAATTCACCAGGTAGTCGTAAAGTTTGACTAAAAACAAATTCTGCGGAGGAACATTGCAAATCGTCTTTGGGGATCGTCCTCAAAGCTCAAAGCACGAGAAAGCTCATCTACCCAAAGTGGCGTGGAAGCTTTAGCTCTTAAAGCGGTCTTAAGAATTTTGTTAAACCTTTCTATCATTCCGTTGCTACTCGGGTGATCCCAAAAATTTTGAAAATTCTTAGAATAATTTTGATTCAAATTGAACTCCCTGATCCGTTGTCACTGTGACAAGGACACCGAATCGGCAAACATAATTTTGAAATAACGTACGAGCTACAGTTTCTGCAGTAATATCATGAAGTGGATAAGCTTCGGGCCATCTAGTAAAACGTTGGATCACAGTCAGAATATAAGAACAACCTTTAGAAGGAGGTAATCCTATTAAATCTATACAGTATCGACAAGTGTACGTATTGAGTTGGCAACAAGAGCAAACGAGAGCGCGGCAAGCGAGAGCGAAGCATGCAATCATATACATGCCTCTTGATGGGTGTGTCCACTCTTTACCTCGGCTAGAGTACTGGTAGACGTCTTTATTGTGGGCGGTCGGTTAATAGCGCAATGCCAAGCGAAGGACTTTCTGAATCTGTATGTATGTGGTCGAAGCGTCCTTTAGGAATATCGAAGTTAGCTGTGGGACTTTTGGTATGTTGTGTCATTTTATTAGTTTGACAGCTAATACAAGTTTTTGCCCAGAGGTTACAATCTGAAGTCATTTTAGGCCAAAAATAATTTTTAGAAACTAACGTTCTAGTCGCCTAAATACCAGGGTGAGATAAACCATGAAATGTATCAAAAATTGTCCGTCTATAAATAATTGGAACATAAGGACGTAGTTTAGGGCGCGAAACGTCACACCAAATAAACTCGTCAGAAAATGGAATTTTAATTTAAAAGTTCTCTTTGTGTTCGATGAAGTATCTGACAATAAAAACTTCTAAATTTGAATAAATGATTTAAGTATTTTCAATATAATTTTTGCTTTAAAATGCTAAGAATCCTTTCATGTAATTCAATACTTCGTCAGTATTAGCTAAAATAGTAGTTGTTTTGATTGATTCTCCAATATTGAGTATTTTAAAGTATTTACCTACTTCGATATTCCTAACTAGGGTTCCCAGATTAGGGCAACAATATACAGAAAGTAGGTATTTTCATATTAAATAAAAAAGTGTGTAAGTTGCAATTTGCATAATACCTAAATAATATTCTCTAATTGTGTATAAGCAAATAAGTTAATATATTGACTTAAATATGATATTATTTTAAGTACGTGTTATGTAACATGATCTGTTATGTGTATACTGGGTAAATACACGTAAATTAAACTACTGGGACTTAAAGAACTTACTGTCTCTGAAAGGCTTATTTAGGCTAATTTAAGAACATATATATCGGCAATTCACATTTGAATTGGTAAGAATCATTTTTTCCGATAATAAGTTAGTTACAGATTTGGATAACCAAAAGCCCAATTTGTTTGGTATTAAAAAGATACAAGTGATTTTCTATAAATTAGCGCCATCTATGGGGTGGTGAAATCACTATGTTATTGAAATGCATTAAATGGAGCAAGTAGTTTTTCTATTTCTCAATTTGGCGCAAAACGATACAAGTGTATTTAAAAAAAACTATACTGACTTTCAAAATGTCGCTATTAAACCTCAAATTGGTACCGTTTTTGCTATCAATTGTTGAAGAAATATTTAATCAAGCATGCTTCCAAATTTTTAGAAAATGTAGAAACTTTGAAGCTATTTTCTCCACATTTAATTTTTGTATTTACTTATATTCTTTTCCTTTTTACCTTAATTTATATTTAAAATTAAATATAATTACTGATTATGTTATTTTTAGTTTTTGTTATAAGCAGATATATGTAAACATATTTAATCATTAATATGGCGACAATTTTTAAATACTAACACATACAATGAAACACAGTGAATACAATTTTTTTAAATGTTCTATAGAATTTTATCTACTAATCAATAAGTGAATGAATTTCATATCCAATATTGGAATGTGTCATTCTTTTTAACATTTTCGTAAAATGTTTTTAGAATTCTTAGTTTTAAAAAAATTGGGTATTCTACAGATTTGTCAGCTTGTGATAAAGAGACATTAGCAGCTGCTCTGCCCCTTGTATCATGCGCATGAATGACTGGTGACGTCTATTGTGTGTACAGGAATGTTAACGTCGCTTTTCAGAAGAGTTATCCAGATATTTTTTAAGAATCATATTTTTGGGTTCAGGGAACTTAACTACGTGTAAATCCATCAAATACTTGAATTTTTGGGCGATCTCAATACTTTCCATATAATACCTTTTATGTGAGAAAGTAAGAAAGTACTCTACCGCTATAAAAATCCATCAATTTCTATTCAATCTAATGATAATTTAAAATAATACTTGCAGCGTCACATTTATAGAAAACAGTAACACCTCTCTTGACAGTTAGATAAGTCATGCCTAGATGGCGATTCAATACATATTGCCATTGATTTTATTCTTTATACTTTTCATCATATGTAGTTAGGAATTTCACCTAGAATTAATAAATATGAGCGTAGAATGCTTCCTCGGTAAACTTATTTCTAAATCTCAATTTAATAAATATAATAACAAAAATAAATATACTTACATAAGTATTTAATTTATTAAATCACTAATAAATAAAAACATATACAGAGTGTTTCATAAATATCCCAATAAACTATACGAGGGATAGAACTCATCAAATAAGAACGTACAAATAAACCTTCGTTCGAAACTTTATAATTCCCAAAATCACGTTAAAAATTAAAAAAACGAAAATATGTTTGTAGCTCCGAAAGAATTCTAAATTTGCTGTACTTAAATATCATGAAAATATTTGTATATTTGAGGAAAAAAGGATTTTTAATATTGTCCAGTGGGTAAATTATACAGTATTTCATTCCGTAATTTCTACGAAACAGCATCACTGGAATGGCGAGATTTAACAGCGATAGGCTTACTATCATCCGTTAGATTTGGAATGGAGATGAAGGCGTTACATGGGGCTAAAGCTAAACTACATATTGAAAGAGAAAGTTTTGATCCTCCAAAATAAACCTCAACACTGGAATATTGCTTAAGAATATCATGACTCATGATCATCTCTGCGCAGAGTTCTTGAAGTACTAGTATCTTAAATTTTTTGTACGATTAATAGTTACGAAATATTAGCAATTTCTTTTATACGCCAATTACATCTATAAACTGATCATAATATGGCACTGGCCGCCTAGCCGATCACTAGTCTAGCTACTAATCCCCTCCCGCGGTATTAGAAGTATCTGCTCTTGAAATCGTCCATTTTTAAGTACTCTTTGTTTATAAACATAAATTAGATCAGACATCCTGAATTAAAGTAGCATTTAATAAGTGTAATGCTAGTTACTTTACGTGTAGTTTAATTAGAAATTACAGTTTACCGTCAGTATTAGTATACTTACAATGGGTATAGTTATGCAGTTAGTTGAGGTTACAACTGGTACCGACCTATAAATTTGAGTTTGTACCCAATATTAGTACCTTCGTCCATTTTGCTGCAGTTCCGTAAGTACAGAAACACTTACATTTCTCCCTTGTGTGTACCGGTAACTGGCGAAGTTCTTGTAACTTTCCTTTTACATCGTGACCAAAGACGCATATACGGTGCGACTTTTTGTGTTTTGTGCGGATATTTCATTGTTTGCTTTTACAAAATACATCATTTTCGCGAGTGTACGTATCGTCTCTTAAAGACTGTTAATCAGATTTCTAAATAATTTTCTGTGCAGAGCGCATTACGTTTTTTGTATGTATCTTGTAGCCTAAAACGTTACTATGTATTTCATTTCCTATGTTATTACCTTCATTGACGTTTAGAGATTTGTTTATGATATAAAATATCAAAATTTGTTTATTAGTAAAACGTCGTTTAATCTGTTCATTTAGTAATAACTACATTGGCCAACTAATAATCTAGGTATCTATGTTTTTACAGTAGTTTTTGTATATGGTGGCCTTCTGCCAATTATTATGAATGTATCTTCTTAACGATACAAGTTACAAGTACAAGTTACCGTATAAATTTACTTTCTTAGTATACCTATGATAAATCAGTCTCTCTGCATATCTTTCATTCTATTTGATCGTAATCATAATCCAAGCACGTATTTTATTTGCCCACCCCTGATTTGACAATTGCTCTACCACTACCTTTTATATTTACAATACATTTTGTTATTGTTAATTAGTTATTTTTTATTTCAAAGTCCCTTAGTTTATTTACGAATTGTACCTTATTATATCCCGGACTAGGATTTATTCTCTTTATTTGAAGTAATAAGCTAAGTTTTTTATTTAAATTAATAGATTCACTTTTGCTCATTTTTACCTTTAAAATATAGTTTTTTATAAAATAGCCGGGCTATACTTTTTGTCTCTTTTTGGGGACTTTAATAAAAATAATTCCCTTACAGAACATAACAACGTTATAATATCAAATGAAGATGCAGGGGGGCACGATGAAGGTCGCGGTTTTTTTTTTGCTCATATCTCGAAAACGGTTAGCCCTAATCAAAAAGTAGCTATATGCAAAATTAAAGCTGATTAAATTTTCTACAATAATGTTTTTATTAATTTTTTTCGTACCTGTTATAATTCAGTAATGAACTGTATTCTAACTTTATTATAAATTTATCATAAATTGAATAAAAATTTTAATAATCATCATAGAAAAAAATTTCTTGTTCAGATAACCGCCTCACAGCTTGCTGAACTCAAATATCGAATAAAAAATATCTTTGGGTCTGTAAGTGTGTATGTGCGTGTATATGTATGTGTGCATGCATACCGTTTCTTGTAAATACGATAACTTCTGTTGGATTTAAAATATTTCATTACAATTTGGAACATATGTAAAACAGTATATTACAATAATCCCTAAGGAAATTGGGCCATATTTGTAATACACGATGATAACCAGAGGACCAAAAAAATCTCATACGTAAAATATGTTTTATTTTAATTTCAGAGCAAATATTACTAAGGTTTTGATTAAGCATACAAAAATAAACCGCAATATACCGGGTGTATGTTAGGCAAACCAACTTTGTTTAAATTGGATGATATGACAATGTTATCCTAAAATTTGGACATGGTATTTTTAATAAGATTATTATGAAGTGAGAGTTTGTAGGCCACTGGTTATCACTATGTATTTCAGATATGGCTCAATTTCAATAGGGATTATTGTAATATGCTATTTTTCGTATGTTCCAAATTGTAATTAAATATTTTAAGTCTAACAGAAGTTATTGTGTTTACAAGAAACGGCATACACGCACACATACATATACACGCACACACATACTTACAGACACAAAAATATTTTCTATTCGATATTTGAGTTCAGTCTGCTGTGAAACAGATATCTGTATAAGACATTTTTTTCTACGATAATTATTAAAATTTTTATTCAATTTATAATAAAGGTAGAATACAGTCAAAAGATACACAATTCATTACTGAACCGTAATAGATACGAAAAAAATTAATAGAAACATTATTGTAGAAAATTTAGTCAGCTTTAATTTTGCATATAGCCACCGTTTTCGAGATATGAGCGAAAAACCAAAAACCGGGACCTTCTTCGTGCCCCCCTGCACCTTCCCACCTCCTACGTTCGGGGACTTTAGGTATGTTTACCTCCTACATAGTCCAAACACAGCCTCAAGTCAAAAATTATGATCTCGGCATTTCCCTCTAGAAACCATTCATTGACAGGACTATTGGGAGACTTTAGTTATTCACAATTTGATACACATTGAACACATGACATATTTTTATTTATTTTTTTTAATTTTTATGGCAACTAGAAGCCAGGTAGAGATGAAATAGATGCATGCAAAAATGTAATTAAACCCCACAAGTAATTTACAGTTTTCCATACAAATGTACGTAGTATAAATAAAAAAATCGACAATTTCTCACTTCAATGATGATTTGGACTGCATTTGCTTATCTGAAACACACAAAATAGAAAACCTTGATAACTTTAACGGAGTACTCTTGTTATTAAATTAAATGTTTTTACCGTCACGGTAGCTCAGTGTGACGAATATGCTGGTCGCACTGTCTATCGTGTACTAGGTTCGAGCCCCAGCCCCAGCACTAACAATGCCGGTGGGTGTGTCTTGATTTTTCCAAATGTGTAATCCCGGTCCAGACAGCCTTGGTTTTGAATTTGGTGTGGTGTTATTTATGTTTGTCAAATAAATCGTAGTATTGGAGTAGTCATTTATATGAAAAGAAATAAAAATGTTGAAATTGTAGCATTAGGCAACATCAATATTCTAAAAATTGACCTTTGCAGCATAACATTATTGTAATTTCTCTTATGTTACGGGCTCCCTTTACAAATGAGAATGAATTTATAGCTAATCTAAAAAGTAGAATGGTTCACTTTTAGCCAGCAATAAATTTCTATTAGACCCTGCTAAATTATATTCTTTTATATTTTTTATCAATAAAATACCCATCGCCGTCACTGCTTTCAAGGCGCTTTAGACATTCCGGACTATTAAGCGGAGATAAATGCTGTCTCAGTGGTCTCAATGTTCGGCATTCCTCCAATAAGAGGCACAAATATGACAGCATGAATTGAGATTATTTTGTAATCCTACGTTCCACTTGCATACATGTCCATAAGACAGTGCGGGAAATGAGACATATAAAATGACGACCTAATGTTTTTGGGTTACTTTTCGCCGGGCCTTTGGTTCTGGAAGTTGTCTACCTGTGTGTTATCTAATTAACTATTTTGATGAATTTTACCAATTAATTTTGAGAAGTTTAATACGAGAATTTGTTTAGTATCGACTTGCAGAACTACATGATAATTTGATATTGTAGTTATAGCTGCTCTTAATGCATTTTAACAATAAACTACCTAATGGTACAGTGCTCAGTTTGCCTAGTAATGGTAAAGATCGCAATTTGCTCGAGTTACACCTGATGACAACCTATGAGTTGTTTCTGTAACCATTATACAGTGTATCCGATGGTTTCCAGCAGTTTCTGTAAGTACAAAAACATTTATATTTCTTCGTTGTGCCTATCAACGACTTAACATATCTAAGTCTTTCCTCTGGATATTGTAGCTGGAATGCTGTACGTGGCATCATTCAACATATGTTGTACATTTTTCGTTTAATTTCACGTCGTCATGTAATTATGTAATTTTCGTGTCTATCCCGTTATTTGAACAGACTAACAAAATTGTCTTCGAGAGTGCGTCGCATTTCCCCCTAAAAACATACGTAGATATTTCTTGTTTAGTCCCCGTAAAGTAATCTTTATGTATGTAAATTTTAGTTGAACATGCTACTATGCATTTCATTTCATTTGATAATATCTTTACCTACTTGTAAAGGTCTGTTTGTTGCTTTACAGTATCACAACATATTTGTTATTTACTAACGTAATATTTTGTCGAACTCCCCTATACATTTCCTTAAATATACAAGGAATAAAAAACCAGACAGCAACCAACATCTATTCTCCGGACTAATGCCCCGCCGAGC
The DNA here is from genome assembly GCA_936432065.2 of Rutpela maculata. Taxonomy (NCBI): domain Eukaryota; kingdom Metazoa; phylum Arthropoda; class Insecta; order Coleoptera; family Cerambycidae; genus Rutpela; species Rutpela maculata. The sequence goes on from OW386285.2 coordinate 179,574,385, forward strand.
GCTGGATTACAAATTACAAGCCTAGCCGCGTTAAATGCAATAACTATGTTTTGCCACAAAACGCTAAATCTTTGATTGCAACAAACATCAGCCGAAAGACTTATTCCTACTCAAAGAAGCTGTCATGCCAACCATTCCACACCACTTGCAGACCACAGCTTGAGCTGTTGGTTCTCATCAGTTCAAGGTAGGTCCGGAATGGCTGTAACGAGAACATTGATTACTCTTGGTACATTTATAAAAGCACGACATGCAACAAAAATGGTAGGCTCCAACTAGCGGCCAATCTCCAGTGGAATAGAAGTAGTAGTAGCCCGGACATGGGCTAGTTGGTAAGTATGCTTTAAAGGGCAGAATATGCACTAACGTAATATTTTGTCGAACTCGTCTATACATTTGCTTAAATATAAGGAATAAAAACCAGACTGTAACCAACAGCTATTCTCTGGACTAATTCCCCGTCGAGGGCTGGATTACAAATTACAAACCTAGCCGCGTTAAGTGCAATAACTATGTATTGTCACAAAATGCTAAAGCTTCGATTGCAACAATCCAGCGCTCGGCGAGGCATTAAACCGGAGAATAGTTGTTGGTTGCAGTCTGGTTTCTTATTCCTTATATATTTAAGTAAATGTATGTTGTATCACGATTTACATTAGTGACTTTTTGAAAAGATTTATTAAATTAGTGGGAGTCAACGTTGACTCTTCGAAATAAAAATGTAGTTATAAAATGAACTGTTTAATCTGACATAAGAACTGAATACAAAAGGTTATCTATCTAATTTATATCCTCGGTTGGCTGTACTTAGTCAGCATTAGTATTGTTTTCCAAGACAAGCCAAAAGGAAATATGATATTACATATCAGCGATAAATAATATGAGGGAATTCGTTATCAACTCGTAGCTGAAATATGATATGCTGAGATAGTTTAAAAGGAATAAAAGTCACGTATAAGTTTCTATACGGTGTACCAAATATTATATAACAACTTCCCCCTTATTAAAAAAGTTGGTGATTATACAGCAACTATTGTAAAATATAAAAGCAAAATAATACTAAAATTAAAAGAATAAAATTGTAAAATATAAAAATTGAAATAGTATATAAGAATATTAAAGACGTACATATAACATAAATTAATATTAATCATGAAATCAAAATTGGTAACAATGTAGGATGTTTTTAAGTTAGTTCGACTTCTTCGTGTGATGCATGAACAAGGGCTTCTTTTTCTGCATTTGCAGAACAAGTAAAGAAGGATAATGGAAATTACTAAGGTTATAGTGAAGTACGTGAACCACGAGATGTGTTTTGTCACGTAGGGTTCGTTAATGAGGTCGTCCTTGGAGTACTGATCTAATTTATGTTTCGCAATTTCGAGGTCTTCTGTGTTCAAATTATTTAGCTTCAATGGTTTTAAATTTGGTAGTTGAGTTTGGTCTGGAAGGTCACTGCAGCAATCGTACGGAATTTCGACTGGGTGAGTGTTATGTTTAACATCTAGCACTTAAATGGAACTGGCCTGAATTTTGGTAATACCAACAAAGGTGTAACAGCTGGGTTGTAGTTTTATAATGGAATTTTTCGTGATGATTTCTGTTTTTGAATTTCTCTTCGGACAATTAACGGTAACATGTAATGATTCTGCGTTGATGACTAGCCAGGTGTTTTCTTGGAGTTTTTGCACGTTGTATCCTTGACTGATTATGAATGAAGTTTGATAATTTTGGGGTAAGTTCATTAGGTTTTTGAAGAGTCTTGCTTCACATATGGCATTGTTATCTATCGGGCAGGTGAACAGGTTGGAGCATAATTTGGTTCCCATGCAAAGTTGTTTGCACTCATCTAGATCTGGGATGGGTAAAAACATTAAGGAATCATCATCTCTCGCTATACATTTTTGTGATACCGATAAAAAGTGGTGTAAACCAGTTTTATTATCCAAAATGGGGATAGGATATGATAGGCTGTGTAAGTTTGTGGGTCTACTAAAGGTACCTTTAAAATGAAGATTAAACTTGAATCAGTTTGAAAAGCTTGGAGTTCCATAATATCTAAGTATTGAGCAACTTTTGATAGCTTTATTGAGAGCGGTAGATTATTTTTATGCAAATTTTGTGAAATTTCCTGTAAAGTTGAAATTAAGTCTATTGGAGTGATGATTGACGTATGGATGATTTTTAAACGTGCAAATGTTATTGCATTTAGAACATCATTTAAATTATCTTCAATGTATAAATAACTTGCCATTAATTGTTCGCAATAATGTAAGAATATTAATTTGATTTCAATGGCTTCGATGTAACTTGTCATAGGATTGAATTGTGCGATCGATTTCTTTGATATTTTTGTTAAATGTTTCTTCGTCAATTTGAAGTTTTTGAATAGTTGAATTGAAGTTTTTGATAACGGATGTAGTAACTGAAATTTGATTTTTAACTAGATTCTCCAATTTCCGGTTATTGATTTGAAGGTTGTGCCGAAACCGTTGATTATTCCGCGCTTATATCGTTTTGTATCCAAAAAGATTTCGTCAAATTTTGATTTTATAGTTTTAGATATTTGTGTTAACAGATTTAGATCTGTTTTAACTTCTCCTGAAAGTGATCGTCTTCTGATCGGCGGCGTCCAGGGTGTTTAGGATAAGATCTAAAATTTTTTCGTTTCTGTCAAAGGTTGTTTTTAGGGAGGAAATGTTTTTGTGAACCAGTAATGTCCATTTGTCGTTGGTTACTATTACGTCAGTTTTTTTGTGGTAGTATATTCCTATGGTGTTGTTTATAGGCGTGATTTTATACTGAGAAACCACTAGTGTTGCTGATCCGAACAGCAGGAATAACCTCAAAATAAGGTTTCATTCTGTCAAAATTGACTTTACTAGTTTGTTTAGTTTCTGGTTTTTGGTAATTTCGAATGGTCCGTTAAATTTGTTTTACAATTTATTTTTAATCTGTGATTCTTTTACGTAAACTTTGTCTCCGACGTTATATTTAGTACGATTTTCGAGGACGTTTTTATCGAATCTAATTTTAGCTTTTTGCTTTTGAAGTTCCGTTCGGTCTCTAGAAATTTTATAATAATGAGAGATACGATTATTTAAATGTCTGACGTATTTGGTTATTAATTCCTTTTGGTTATACAAGGTGGTCGAACTGATGTATGACCAAAAACTAGTTCATATGGCGTAAATCCAGGTGTTTTATTAACAGAGTTATTATAGCAAATTATAGCGTAAGGTAAAACAGTGAACGGGTGTTCGTTCGGATTTTCTGTTTGGTTAACTCTTATCATTTCTGCTAACGTTGCGTGGAATCAATTGAACCATTCGAATGCGGGTGTCCTACAATTGAAAAAGTTAATTTTATATCGTATAAAATACATAAATCTCGTAATAATCGGTTGTCGAATTCTCCTCCGTAGTCGCAATGTATTCTCAGAGGAGTACCATAGTGTTGGAAATATAGTAATAAGATATTTACTACAGATTTAGCAGATTAATCAGGGACTGCGAAAGCTTGTGTAAATTTGGTTAATTCTTCGCGTATCGTTAAAGCGTGTGAGGAACTCGAATAGGTCAATGTTAATTCTCTCAAATGGTGTCTTTGGTGTTTCGGTTATTACTAACGGACTGCTTAAATTTTTTCGACAGACTTTACTTTTTTGACAAGTTTCACAGTTTTTTACAAAGTTTTCTACATCTTTAGTTAAACCTTGCCAAGTGTATTTTTCTCTAATTCGTCGAATCGTTTAATTTATTCCGCGGTGTAGGTTATTTTTACCGCTACGATGTTGATCTAGAATTATCAGAATTTGATCTTCATCAGGGGTTTTGACAATGTCTTGGCAAATTATTAATTTTAGGTCCTTTTCCGCAAAAATGAATGACAGAATTTCAAGTATAGGGAGGTCTAAATTATTTTCGACAAAGTAGAAAGATCCAAGACGTCTTGGTTTTTAAATAACACCAGAAATAAGTGTTCAATTACGGATTCAATATCAAATGGTAACGGGATGTTAAAGTATCTCCTATGTCTGACCGTCTTGCTCGATACAATATTGATCTTGTCATTATGGAATTCTGGGTTTTCTTCAAATATGTCTTCGATAATTTTGTGATGGAAGTCTTGTAAATTATTTTGTTGAAAGAAAGTTATATTTTTGTCTTCTCGATACAATAGTTGTTTGTTCGAGGCTTTGATTTTTGAATAATCTATTAAAGATGTTGTTTTATACAAGTTGCAAAAGGTTTCGAATTCTTGGGCAATTTTATCATCGGTAAATCTAGTGTTATCGTCTCGGGTTTCATCATCAGATTCATCATTCGATTCATCGTCTCCGTTCGCGGCTAGAATTTTGGAATGAAATTTGGAACAATCGTTAAAGTGGATAATTTTGATTCGGAACAGGGCGTCTGCGTTATTGTTTATTTTTTCGGGTTTATATATGACTTCGTAGTCGTATTCTTCGAGTTTAAGGTGCTAGCGAGCCAATCTACTACCTGGGTCCTTTATAGAAAATAGCCATGTAAGTGGTCTGTGGTCGGTTATCAGTTTAAACTTTCTACCGAATAGGTATGGCCTGAAATGCTTTACTGACCACACTATAGCCAAAAGTTCACGTTCTATCGTGAGTATTTAGTTTCAGCGTTGCATAAAACTCGGGAAGCGTAAGCAATAGGTAAATCTTTACCAATTGGTCCTTGAGAGAGCACAGAACCGACGGCAAATGCGCTCGCATCGGTAGTTAGTATGAAAGGTTCGTCAAAATTTGGGTAAATTAATATTGGTGATGTAGTTAGTGTTTGTTTTAGGTCGGCAAAAAAATTTTGACAGTCATTATTAAAGTCGAAAGGAACATCTTTTTGCAGAAGCTTTGTCAAGGGTTTAGAAATTTTAGAAAAGTTTGGAATGAATCTTCTATAATAACCTGCTAGTCCTAAAAATGATTTGATTTCTTTTTGGTTCTTAGGTTGTGAAAAATTTAGAATGGCGTCGATTTTGGTGGGATTTGGTTTCACGCCGTCTTTTGTGATGAGGTGTCCTAGATAGGCGACTTCTTTGCGTAGGAATTCGCATTTTTCTGGCTGAATTTTGGGGTTGGCTTTTCGAAGGCGTTTGAAAACTTCTGTTAGCCAAGAAATGTGTTCATGAATGGTAAGAGAGTAAATAATGATATCGTCCATATAGACGAGACACCGTTCATTTTGGATGCCTAATAGAATATTGTCCATCACTCTCTGAAACATCGATGGAGCATTTTTTAGTCCAAATGACATTCACAAAAATTCGTAATGACCGTTTTCAACCGTAAAAACAATCTTTTGAATGTCTGCGGGGTTCATTTCAATTTGGTGAAAACCGGAAGGCAAATCTAGAGTTGTGAAATATTGGCATTTGCCAAGTTGGTCTAAGAGATCGGAAATGTTGGGCAGAGGATATTTGTCACCGATTGTGACCTCGTTGAGTTTACGATAGTCAACTACAACGCGCCATTTCTGTTTGCCAGAAGCGTCCAGTTTTTTGGGGACTACCCAAACAGGGGAGGACCAAGGTGAGATTGAGGATTGAATGATACCTTGACTTAACATTTTCGATACTTGAGACTTAACTTCTTCTTTATGGACCTGGGGATAGCGATACGATTTCGTAAATATCGGTCGGGAATTGTCGGTGTCAATAGGGTGTTTGATTTCATTGGTAAATGTCAAATTGTCTCCTTCTAAATAGAATATATCTTGAAAATCTAAACAAAGCTGCGTTATTATTTCGGCCTCTTCTTCGTTTAGATGGTCCAAGGGCAATTCGTTCGTAATTTCAAAGGATCTGTCCGTCGTTGGGTGTGAGTCGGAGTTTCGCGTGTTTAAGTTAAAAATTGGCTTAAATTTTTGTAAAGGTTCTAAATTTAAATTAGAAAAATCGACAGTCTTCGGAATAACGTTAGCATTGATTATTGTCGTTAAAAATTCTCCGTTTTCGTTTACTTTAAGAAGAGTATTAGTTAAGAGGACTTTTTCGTTTTCCTGCGCTTACAAGATAGCGTCCGTATTTCTAAGGTTACATTTTAATTTATAAATTTTTTCAGTACGACCGTCAATTTGGATTTTATATTGATTAGAGTTGTGGTTTGATTGAATTTTGTCGCATTCGGGCTTTGACGAATCGTCGGTTACTTTGAAAAGTGGAACCGTTTTAAAGCTGGTTATTAAACGTTTATTTTTTATGTCTACGATACAATGATAGTGCTCTGGGAAATCAACTCCTATCAGCCCATCAAAACTGATATCTAGGTCGTATATGTAAACTTTATGTGGGTCGTTGTCCGTAAAGGGCATAAGAACAGGTTCACTAATAGTAATTTTCTGATCGGTTATACCTTGTATAATTACATTTTCTGAAAATCTTCGTTTGTAATTTTCCGCTGTTTTTTGGTTTAAAGATAGAGATACCTGCACCAGTATCGATTAGAATTTTGAATTTGTTTGTGATGTCTTTAATATAGTATAAATTTTTTGAATTTACAGTCAACAATGAGTGTGATAGGGTTTCTACATAAACCCTTGTCCCGGGAAGTCCAGGAACGGATTGAAATTGTCGTTTAGGTTCATAGCTTGAATTTGATTTGATACTTGTTCGAATTGGTTTCCTGGGTTGGAGTATCCGCGGGATACTCCGGACCTAAACAAAAATCCTGAGAATTGGTATTATAATCTTCTTGTGGCGTTTGAGAATTAGCAGTATAACTCTCGTATTCATTTTGCCAAATATCGGTGTGGTTTGTTTGTGAATTTTGAGAATTACCAATATAATTCTCTTGTGGTAAATATTGATCGTTAAAATCAGTTTGATAATTTTGGAAATCATTGTATTGCTGATTGTTGAAATTATTGGGTTCATTGTAATAATTAGTATGTTTAGAGGATCGTAGTAGTTGTCGAAATTAACGTGATGCGTTCTTTGTGGATTTCGACGATTGATATTTGGGTTATGTTGTTGATTTGGGAATCTTTGTTGGAAGTTGGGGTTCGGTCTTATTACCGAAGGTCTATTTTGTTGTGGATTATTTGCTGGTTGGAAATTTTGCGGAGAAAATTGCCTTTGATTATTTTGGTTGGAAAAATTCTGGAAATTTGGTCTTGAAATTTGCGCTTGATTGGAATAAGCGTTTGGAATGAAACTAGGAGATGAAAATTGTTGATTTTGCCTTGTGCGGCATTCGTTAATTGTATGTCCGTTTCTTATGCAGAAAGAACAGAATTTTGCAAAAAGGACAGAATTTTTGTGGCATTGGAGGGCGTTCACTTGAATTTGAATAGGATTTTTATTCGGATTAAGTTTATTGAATTTCTGAGATTCAATTGTAATTCTCTTTTTACTCGGAGAGTTGCATCGAGTACAGTAGCCGGGTTTCCAGCTCGGACTATCTGGCCTAATTTGGGTTCGAGTCCGATTAACAAGGTGTTAAGGGTCATAATATCAATTAAGCGTGTTTGCGCATCTTTCTGTTCGTTTGTCATAGCTCTTTGTTTGTTTACCGCGAAAAGCATTTTCGGGTTATGAGTTTGTAGCCTAGAGATAAACGTTAATGGTGATTCGTTGCTTAGTTGATGGAGTCGTTGCAAATCTTGTATAAGAGAGGTTAGATCGCGCGCGTCTCCGAAATGAGACTCTAATAAGGCTTTTGTTTCGCCCCATGAAGTTGGATTTCTTGAGTTTATTATCTCGGCAGCTTTGCCTTTTAGTTTATTTTTTATTTGTAGCGAGAGCAACGTTGTTTGGTCTGCTACGGCCATGCAATAGGCCTGACTACAAGCATATAAGAAAGTTTGTAAAAATCGTATTCGGGGCACAATGGAGAAAATTTAACTTAATTTATATGGTTCAAGAACCGGTGCTGGTGCTGCACCTTGAGTTACCTCATCGGGCATGTTGCTCGATATTTAAGGAGGTAAAACGAACTGATTAGAATTAAGAAATGTTTTACCTTTGGTAGATCGATTGGATTTTTAATGATACGAATGTTGCATTAACAGTATAATGCACAGTATTTTTAAATTAAATGTTACGATTCTAGTCGAGCATTAGCAGTATAATGCTGTAGATTAAACGTTCGTGCTTAACGCCTAAGCTTTAGCTAAGGGGTTATAATTTAATATTTAGTTCGTTTGTAAAAATAACAAAAAAATACAAAAATAAATGGGAATTGGATAATAGAGATAGTTTTTTCTGTGTATTAGCAGTATAATACACTACGTACAATAATAAAAAAAAAAACAATATGAGAAAAATTGCGAGATGATTCGTTAAAGTACTTACAGTATTAAATTCTTCATTGGGTGTAGGTTCTTCCAGTAAGGGACTAGGATCCGCCACCACCAGTGAGGAAGGTCTCCTTGTTCCGATAGATAACTTTGCACTAGTTAGGCACCTCCTGAAGATGTTCTCCTTATTTTTGTGGGTCACTACCGGTTAGGCTTCTTGTTCTGTATGGTGTTCACGGAATCCTACCAACTGCGCCAATTGTTGTATCACGATTTACATTAGTGACTTTTTAAAGAGATTTATTAAATTAATGAGAGTCAACGTTGACTCTTCGAAATAAAAATGTAGTTATAAAATGAACTGTTTAATCTGACATGAGTATAAGAATTGAATACAAAAGGGTATCTATTTAATTTATATCCTCGGTTGGCTGTACTTAGTCAGCATTAGTATTGTTTCCCAAAACAAGCCAAAAGGAAATATGATATTACATATCAGCGATAAATAATATGAGGGAATTCGTTATCAACACGTAGCTGAAATATGATATGCTGAAATAGTTTAAAAGGAATAAAAGTCACGTACAAGTTTTTATACGGTGTACCAAATATTATATAACATGTATAGAGGAGTGCGACAAAATATTACGTTAGTAAATATTCTGCCCTCTGAAAGCATACCTACTAATGTTCGTTACTTGTAAACTTTTTTTAATGTTTTCTTCAAGTACTATGCTACGATGCATTTAATTTCATATTCTTTGCCTACTTTTGGGATTTGTTTATTGGATAAAATATGCTTCAGTATCAAGTATCAAAACATTTTGTTTATTAGTACCAGTTTGTGTAATTTTTTTGTAGAAAGATATTACGTTGATCAACTAAGTATCTATTTTTTGTTAGAGAGTACCTTGTAGTTTTGATATATTGTGGCCTTTTGCCAAGCACTAGTGTCTTACATTTTTAGATTACCGTGTTCCAATACTTTTCACGTCTATCTGTCTCTCTATGTAATATTCATTTTGTATAAATTGTATAAAATAAATTGTTATATATAACTTCAATTTCTTAAGCACAAGTTTATTTCCCCGCACCCTGATTTGTCTCCTTGCTCTACCGTTACCTTTATCTTTGCAGCAAATTAGATTATTGTTAAATAGTTATTTTTTTATTTCAAACGTCCCTTAGTTTATTTATTAGTTTACCTTTTTATATTAGTGGATTGCTCGCGTTGACAAAAGTCGCTTAGTTTTTGTTCCCGTTGGCACTTTTAGAGAAAAATGTATGACCTTGCCAGATATGTGGCTGACACCCTGTAGATTAGGAATCCACTTGTCATAAAAAAATCGTAATGAATATAAGGGCACAAATCGAAATTTTCTAACTAACCACACCACGTGATAGAGCCAATCATGAAGCATATTTTATCCAAAAATCTTTAAATTCTCTGTAGAATTTCTATTTTTAAAATAAATAAATAAATAATCGTTTACGTTGGCTTATATGACAGTAAAAAACAAAAATCCCCATTTTCTCCGTTCGACTACAGCAGAAAATGAATTATTTTTCGAACACTTTTTCTTTCCGACGCGATATCTCCCAAACTATTATATTTATCAAAAGAAATTATTCTTTATAAAATATTCCCTATATTTTCCAGATTACTAAGGTTCTTAAATAAGAATTTTTGAGGATCTAATAACCGAGATATTTAATAATATGTAGTGTGATGTCAATTTTCGAAGCATATCGGCGGCATCACGTTCGCTGTAAATGCTCGCTATCCCACTACTTTAAGGCTGTTTCAACAACCCGCGTTGCCTCCCGCAAAGGCCTATCGTTAAATAGATACGCGCATTGTAACTCTTGTGGTTGGTGCTATTTTTAAATTTTTTGTCTTGAAAATGATTAATATGGAATAAATATAAGTATATTTGTTGATTATATTAATTCAGTGATATATGGACCTATATAAAATTTGTATGTAATAGATTAACACGTTATAAGAAACTTCCTAGTTTACTATTTGCAAGATACTTTCAGCTGGTATGTATTTTTTCAGTAGAATTTTCTACCATATGATGTATGTGCTTTTCAGAAGAAATTAAAATGGAAAGTACTACTGACGTCACAAGTTCTAAAAGTGAGGCAGAGACAAAAATAAAATTTAGTGTAAAAGAGAGTCATAAGAAATTATGCTTAATTTGTAGGAAACCGGGTCCTGTAATCCTTCCCGTATCAACAATTATACATTTTGTGAGTGTAGTGCCAGTGCTAGTTTTAAGTTTTATCAAGTAGTTTTAGGCTGATATGAGCACATTTTTATTTAACAACCTAGTTTTAAGTCTGCCGCGGCGGACAGGTATCCTTAGCTATTTAAACATTGTCGTCAAGCCGAACCAGACCCGTCCCACCCAATCACACATTCACCACGGCGACAAGCGACGTGTTTGTCTGGTTGGCACCGGGTCGGGCTCCGGCTAGGCGCATATTTGTATCTTAAATAGAAATAAATACTTTTTGAATTGAATTGAATTGGGTCCTGTAATCAAATGTTCTGAGAAATTATTTGCAACATTTATTGATTGTTTAAAACTCCATGAAAAAAAAAACACCAAAAAACCAAAGAGAAGATGATCTATATTCTATACCGTTACTACTTACTAACTATATCGTTTCGAAAAACAGTTTTGACGGTTTGGTTTGGCACCGAAATTGCTATTCTAGTTTTACTAGCAAAAGAAATATAGAACATTTAAGGAGAAAAAAAAATAGAAAAAGAGAAAGAAATTGAAAACAGTTCAGATTGATCCTGTGCCTGTCCATCAACTTCTTCAGGTGTGCCCTTGCATAAAACTATTTTTTTTTTATAGAGAAATGTATTGTTTGTCAAAAGGCATCAACATTAAATAAGGTATCTCAAGTAATGACCACAAACACAGAAAGAAAAATAAGACTAATAACAGCTCACCAAAATCCCATAATTTTCGAAAAAATTGGTGCTAACGATTTAATAGCTATGGAATGTAGGTATCATGTTTCACGTTTTTTTAAGTCGCAATAGGAAATGCAAAGGTCTATCTAACAATAAAAATAAAAGTAGAAAATCTAAAATCAAAAAAGATCTGGGCATTTACCAAAATATGTAAAATTCTTGAGAAAGGTTTTTGAAAGCAAAAAGAGGTATGGTATGTCGTCTATTTATGGGAAATATTTAGAATCGGATGGATATGAGTCCAAAAGACAGATCAGTAGACTACTTAAAAATACATTTACTGACAAAGGAAAGGAAAGGAAAATATACATATTATGGGTTGAAAAGAACGCTACTTGCACACTTAATTCAGTATTACGAACTTATACAAGTCGTTAGATATTTGATGTTTTAAAAATTCATAGGGAATTATTTTCTTTTAGATTGAGGCAGTAAGATTTGTTCTTGAAAAAAAGAATGTACCATGCATCTATATGCTCCTGCATGGGGAAAAAGTCCTGCAAGAACTCCTCGTTCAGAAGAAATAAAAAACTACTTAAAGTTGACTACGCAATTCTTATACGTGTAAAAAATGTCTGCTTCTTTGGCAGTGCGGTAAAGATCAAAGACGCCGACATTTTTTACACGTATAAGAATTGTATAATCAACTATATCAATACAAATGTATTTGAATTAGATGAAGAAAGTGAATAGTGTATATCTTTAATTGGCATTTAAATTTTGTTATATTGTTTTTTATTTTTCATGACTTGTGTTATCTGCCAACATTGTACTTTAAAATTAATAAAACTTGAAAATCAATTAAACTATCAGTGGCGGCTGGTGAAATTTCAATATTTTTTTTCTCGTCTGTGGCGCATGGGACCCATACGAAATATGGGAAATAACATCTAGAGAAGCAGTTCTCTAATGACCCCTAAAAAATTTTGAAAAAGCAGTTTGCGAAAAAAATTTTGAAAATTCGTTAGCCTCCCCTGGGTCTAGGGACTACTTTTTTTATTTTTTTTTGTCATATGCATTTGACTTTTTATAAAAATACAACAATAGATTTTGGAGTTTGTGAAAATATTTTAATTACTAACTGAAATACAATGAACTGAAATTTTGTAATTTACAATTTAACAAATTACAATATTTCAATTCGTTGTATCTCAGTTAGTAATGAAAATATTTTCATAAACTCCAAAATCTATTGTTGTATTTTTATGAAAAGTCAAATGCATATGACCAAAAAAAACAAAAATAAACAGGAGTCTCTAGACCCAGGGGAGGCTACCGAATTTTCAAAAAATTTTTCGCAAACTGCTTTTTCAAAATTTCTTTATAGAGAAGTGCTTCTCTAGATGTTATTTCCCATATTTCGTATGGGTCCCATGCGCCACAGACGAGAAAAAAATATTGAAATTTCACCAGCCGCCACTGTAAACTATGTATACATCTATGCTATTAAACACAATATTATATAAATTAATAATTGGTAAAAGATAAGTACAAATCAAGTTCGGTTAGATTCACCTCGACAGTACTTCCTCATCACATACGACAATAAATTGCTTCCCGAGTGCACTAAAGATACGCTTTTAAGTGATATTTCCCATCCTAAACAATTTTTATTTGAAATATTTTTAGATGCGACAATTGTTTTTAGGCTCCCTGGAGCCGCCTGGTGCACCGATTGCATTAATATTCAACAACGTTTTACCTTAAACCTTCCAGATCTTATGTCTAAAATTTCAGAAAGTCCATTTCGTAGTAATATGAAATTTGGATTTTTACACGTCAATTCAAGATGAAAAAGTAAAATCAATTAATCTGAAAAGTTCACGGTCCTGTGTACGTATTCATTCTAAGTGGAACTTGGGTGCTCCCGGAGTTAGAGGGTGTTGTTGAAGCAGAGTAGCAATGAGTGGGGGCTCGGAGCAGTAAACAATTTCAATCCGCCGCGCCGATAAGCTTCGAAAATTGACATCATGCTACACATTATTAAATATCTTGGTTATTAGATACTCAAAAAATCTGATTTAAGAACCATTGTAATCTGAAAAATATAATAAACATTTTATAAAGAATTTTTTTTTTTTGATAAATATAATACTTTGGGAGATATTGTCGTGGGAAAGAAAAAGTGTTCGAAAAATAATTAATTTTCAACTGTAGTCGAACGGAGAAAATGAAATGAGGGTTTTTGTTTTTTACTGCCATATAAGCCTATGTAAAAGTTCGTTTCTTTATTTATTTTAAAAATAGAAATTCTACAGAAAATTTAATGATTTTTGAATAAAATATGCTTCATGATTGGTTCTATCGCGTGGTGTGGTTAGCTAGAAAATTTTGATTTGTGCCCTTATATTCATTACGATTTTTTTACGACAAGTGGATTCCTCATCTACTGGGTGTAAGCCACATAACTTTTTACTATAAGTGCCAACGGGCTGAAAGATCGAAATTAAATTGCACTCCACTATATCCCAGATAGGGATTTATTATCTCTCTTTTAAATAAATAGCTGGGCAATACTTTTTCGTCCCTTCTTTGGGACTTATTCATTTTTTTAGCTTTATGAAAATAACGATGCTATATTTTGCTCCCAGTCGTGGAGATTTTCTACTTTATTTTCCTTTAAGTAAATTTTGGTAATATTTTTAATAAAGCAGAAATAGCAATGTTATAAAATTTAGGGAACATTGACTACGACATTATAATTGAAGACACAAGTGGATGAAGGGTCTATGTAACAACAAAGTGATTTTGAGATAATTGACCCCAAAGTTTTTAACAGCCTACCAACTTCAACAGTACATAGATGCTTTATAAATTTATAAATCAGATATTTTTGCATTAGAAACAAATGTAATGTGCCTGAGGGAATTTTGTGTACTTATAGCCTTCCTTCGTATAAAAACTCGTTTTTTTTCGAAAATGTCACATAGACCCTTCATCCACTTGTGTGTTCAATGATAATGGATGATTTTAAGATAAATATCCTATTGGACCATAATTACGCATACGAATACTTAGACACATAGTATGAAAATTAATACGAATACGATTAAGAAAGCTACGTGGCATCAAGGGCAACTCTCTAGTTGTATAGATCACACAGAGAAAAACGTAATAAAAATATAACATAAAAAAGAAGACATCTACATTGTAGAGAATGCCTGTACTTTTTTAGAAAATACATTGAAAATGCTCGAGCAATGTCAGCTGTAAAAGTAAAGCAAAAACAAACGAGTAGAAGTTGCAGTTGAGTGTAACCGACTACGAACACCCATTTTACTTCCACATCCAGTGGAAGTATAGTAACTACAAAAAATTTTTTAAAAATTTTTATTGTTCAAATAGGCTTAGAATGTCATGAAACGTCGAGATTTTAAGTTTGAGCGAAAAATAAATTTCTGTCTGTCGGTCTGTCTGTCTGTAACTTTTTTGTGCGCACGTTTACTCTGGAACCGTTTAAGATATTGACTTGAAATTTGGTACATATATGTACTTTAACGAGATCTGGAACTATATTATATTTTCATCTTGTTCCGTAGAAGGGTTGGGGGTAAATTGGGGTAAATTTGGGGTAAATAGGTAAACCAAGCAGGTGAGAGTCCATAAAATTTGTATTTAGTATATACAAGAGAAGCTAAAGTCTCAAAAAATTTTTTGGCATTAGCCACCCCCATTACCACCCCCACCCCATTATTAAAGGGATGAAAAAAATTGTGATTTAGTGTGTGTACAAGAACCAGAAACCTCAAGATATTTTTTTTACTTCATCCACCCCCGCTACCACCCCCACCCCACTACCGATGTGGGGTATCGTTTTATGGGTTTTTGGAGTAGAGGATTTCAAATATTATATTATAAAAGTTCCATAAATAATTATTTCCACATACAAATTTTTTTCGTTGTGAGTGACTTGAATAGAAAATCTGGATGTGGAAAGTAGTGATTCCTTGGGCAGCGGTTTTTTATAATATATTACGCCCAATTTATTTTTACATGGTGCCACTGAAATTAAGTACATAGCCAACATTTCTTATTATTATTATTGTTTAAATAGGCAGTCGTAGTCGGCAACCCCCTACCTGTTTCGTAACAGTCTTATTAAAAACCGCTGCCCAAGGAATTACTACATGAAGTAAAAAAAAAAACTTTGAGGCCTTTGGTACTTGTACACACACTAAATCACAATTTTATTTTTTTCGCCCCCCTTTAATAATAGAGAGAGGGTGGTAATGGAGGTGGCTAATGCCAAGAAATGTTTTGAGACCTTAGCTTCTCTTATATCTACTAAATTCCAATTTTATGGACGCTTAATTGCTTGATTTACCTATTTACCCCATTTACCCCCTATCATTTAACGAAATAAGATCAAAATATAATCTAGTTCCAGATCTCATTAAAATACATACGTGTACCAAATTTCGAGTCAATATCTTAAACGGTTCCAAAGCAATCGTGCGCACAAAAAAAGTTAGACAAACTTTTTTTTGCTCAAACTTAAAATTTCGACGTTTCATGACATTCTAAGCCTATTTCAACAATAAAAGTTTTCAAAATTTTTTTTGCGTTACTACCAGTGGATGTGGAAGTAAAATATATTTTAATAACATTGTAAGGTAAAACTGATATGGTCTAAAGTTCATTCGAATCTGAGAGACACAGTATACATTTTGCAGTTTCGATATCTTCTCCATACTTTCTTTTGGGTAACCATGCTATATATTTTTCTGTTCAGTAACAGTATGGTTTCCGTCCTTGGCAATTTTGTCAAGTAATAGTTTCATTAAAAACATAACAATAGTAAATTAAATTAAATTAATATATCTCTTAATCTACGTAAAGTTGTTTTGAACCTGAGAGACACACTGTACATTATACACTTTCAATATCTTGTACATTTTCCTGTTTTTGTGTGCTTAATCAAAAACCTTCGTAACATTGTTAAAAATTATTATTTTGGGTATTTAGCAGATAACTTTCAAAGAAAAACATTCGTTTCTTTCATATACCATTGGTGCAAGTCTGACCAAAATAGGACATCAACAAGAGTTCCCCTACGAAACGACTTGTCGACTTCTTTCTTACTATAGCTAACATTCATCATGAAATTGGTGAAAGTCTGACCAAAATAGAAGATCAACAAAAGTTCCCCCTACGAACCGACTTGTCGACTTCTTTCTTACTATATCTAACATTCAGCATGAAAAACAATAAAATAACTGCTATTTCTATATATTGATGATTCAAATCTGATCATGCCAATATAGTATAAGAAGCCTCCTTTACAAGAAATTCTTTCTAGTATCTCTACCTACCTACCTAGAGGATACTACATCACAATCAAACATTTGTTACATTTCAAAGTCAAAAAATATTAAAGAGAACGAAAAAGATTGTACAATGTTTAGAAGTTTTAATCAATCGAAAACATATGAAATACTTCATTTATTGGGACATGCAGGCGGTGATCGAAATTTTATACCTTTTTTCTTTGTGCTTTTTAATATTTCTTTTGACTTTGAAATGTAACAAATGTTTGATAGGTAGGTAGGGCTAGATACTAGAAAGAATTCCTAGTAAAGGAGGCTTCTTATACTATATTGGGATGATCAGACTTGAATCACCAATATATAGATAGAGTAGTTGTTTTATTGTTTCTTATGCTGAATGTTAGATATAGTAAGAAAGAAGTCGACAAGTCGTTTCGTAGGGGGAACTCTTGTTGAAATTCTATTTTGGTCAGACTTGCACCAATGGTATATGAAAGAAACGAATGTTTTTCTTTGAAAGTTAACTGCTGAATACCCAAAAAAAATAATTTTTAACAATGATGTAAGTAGAAATAATAATTATTTATTTTTTCTTCGTAACATTCTGCTCTTAAATTATAATATAACATAGTTTATATAGAACATGACAGTTTATACGTCTTTGGCGATTACTCTGTATGACGGATATGACTCAATTTTAATAGAGAATATTCTACCATGCCATTTTACAGACGAGCAAAATTTTAAACGAAAATCGTAACGTTTACAAGAAACGATTTACACACATACGTGCACACATGCGCATATACAGACACCCATACATTTCCTTATTCGGTATTTGAATTCAGCTTGTTATGAAACGGATTTCTGGGTAAACATTTTTTTTTACGATGATTATTAAAAAAAAATTTGTCCGGTTATAATATACCTATTTGACTTAATCAAATATGTATAAAAGCCAAAAGAATAGATTACGATAGGGTTAGTAAAGTCAACTAAAGGAAGAATTATACTCTGCCGATTTACTGGACTTTTTATATAGTTGTTACACATTCTAAAGGAGCTTTTTGTAAATGTAGTTTTAGACATTTTTAATTTTATCATTGGAGCTTAGTTGATGAAACACTCAGTATAAAATAAAGTACAAAAAACTACATACAAAACCTACGTGGGTTTCGAACCCGGGACCTTTGGGTTCCGAGTCAATCAATCAATCAAATCAAAACAAATTTATTAGACATCTCTTGGTACAAGAATGCGCCTCATCGGGTTTCGGCCCGGAGCCAACCAGACAGGACGAGGTGGGTCCGGTTTGGCTTGACGATAATAATGATTTTTACGGCTAGGACACCTGTCTGCCGCGCCGTAGGCAACTAGGTTATGCTAAGGAAATGTGCTCGCACGAGCCTAAAACTAATGAATAAAAAAAAAACTTAAAACTAACACTTGCACTGCACTCACAAATTTTTGGTTACTCATGGGTTCCGAGTCAAAAACGTAAGAACTACACCACCACCTGCCACGTAAAAAAATGTAAATTTATATATTATAAGCGATGAGTTGAAATCATATTTTCACGATTGGATATTATATTATGAAAATTATATTAGTAAAATATATAAATAAATATTAAAATCATTCAAAATATCATTTCACCAGATTTCTATTCAATTACAAAAACATAAAAATTAAAAGAATCAAATTTAAATAATTATTATCTTTTTTGTTTACTGATCGATTTTGTTGAAAGACAATAGGGTTCTTCCTTTAGCTAACACTAACTACTGTCCAATTTTCAATGCAATCTAACACTTATTTCTTAAGTTATCGTGCTTACAAAAAACGTGACGAACGGACGGACGGGCAGACAGGCAGACGGACAGACGCACATTTTTAAAGTCCTTCAGAATCCGTTCACTAACACAATAATATGAAAATTCTTTATCTACGATTTTAGAAATGTGCCGATCAAATGCAATAATACTCTTCGTTTCCGTATTTGCGAAGAGTATAATAAAACCAAGGGACAACCCCTATCAAGAAGTCAAATAAACTAAATAATTTAATTAAAAAGCCAAGTAAGAGCTGTTTTAAGAACAAGCTACCATAAATAATAGTTCACAAATCATTTGGCAGACAGTAGCGTAACTTCAGATTGCCCCCCTCCGCTTAAAATTTTTCTGAAACCTCTTCTTTTCTTTTTCAACAGAAAACGAGATGAAATAGACATAATATTTATTATTCATTATGTATATTACATTATATACAGGGTGATTCGTGAGGGTCACACTTTACCACAGTGGCAGATCCAGAAATTTCAATAATTTTTTTTCTCGTCTGTAGCGCATGGGACCCATATGAAATATGGGAAATAACATCTAGAGAAGCACTCCTCTAACGACCCCTAAAAGCGAACAATTTTTTCAAAATTCTTGCCCCCCCCCCCCCCCCCCGGTCAATGGACTCCCGTTTAAAATTATTCTTTTTTGTCATATATATTTTACTTTTCATAAAAGTGCAACAATTGGTTTTGGAGTTTATGAAAATATTTTCATTACTAACTGAAATACAACGAATTGAAATTTTTTAATTTGTTAAATTGTAAATTACAAAATTTCAGTTCGTTGTATTTCAGTTAATAATGAAAATATTTTTATAAACTTCAAAACCTATTGTTGCATTTTTATGAAAAGTAAAATGTATCTAACAAAAAAGAATAATTTTAAACGGAAGTCCATTGACCAGGGGAGGAGCGCAAGAATTTTGAAAAAATTATTCGCAAACTGCTTTTTCAAAATTTTTTAGGGGTCGTTAGAGGAGTGTTTCTCTAGATTTTATTTCCCATATTTCGTATGCGCCACAGGCGAGAAAAAAATTATTGAAATTTCTGGATCCGTCACTGCTTTACCAAAAGATAGAGAACATTGATGTGATCTCAAATCCACATACAGTAATGGCTAAAGCGGCCCCGTTTTCGAAATATAGGGTGTTTTATATTTTTTGGAAGAATTTTCTTTTTGCCATATATCTGTAATGCGTAACTCTGTATACTCTTTATAAAATTTTTGAAATTGAAATATTAATTTACACCCAGAAATGTAGAAAATCCCATAAAAAAATATTTTGTCATGATTTATTTGTTTAAATAAAAACATTAAATTGTTGATGGTTAAATTCTTTTTTAAGAGAAATTGAGAGAAAAAGTCACTCCAGGTATTAGTAACATTTTTTTGGCTCTCTATTTGCACTATCTTTTATTTATATCACATATAATAATAAAAATATTTTGTAGAGAATGTGTAATTAATAGACAACAAAGTGATAAATAATAAAAATTAACAATTTAGCTACAGCATAAGAAATCAGTCAAAATCCAGTTAAATTTTTTTAATCACAGTCTATTTTCAAAGTGACCACCGCCAATTCAGTACATTTTGTTGATCGATTTGTCACTTGATGTATATTTTTTCTAACAATCGCTAAATTGTTTTTAACTTCGTTGGAAAAGTGCTCAATTCTGGCAATCAGCTACTCTCTGGTATTAGCCCAGTCGACGTAGGTATTTACCCACAAAAAGTTGCAAACTGTGTAAACTTTTTTTTAATGAGTTCGTGAAAGTGTGTAGAATAATATCCTGAAAAGTTTACAATTCGCTCGGGTGCAGAACATAAAAAAAAGTACAAAAAAATTTTTTTTTCATCCTTTTTTAAA
Organism: Rutpela maculata; assembly: GCA_936432065.2. Classification (NCBI taxonomy): domain Eukaryota; kingdom Metazoa; phylum Arthropoda; class Insecta; order Coleoptera; family Cerambycidae; genus Rutpela; species Rutpela maculata. The sequence continues at coordinate 179,594,619 of OW386285.2, forward strand.
AATTTTGAAATTAAATCAAGCTAGAAAAAAATTAAAAATACAAATGGATAGATCACGTATTTATAAACAAAAAATGTTCTAACAAAATTTATCGTTAAAGCCACGGTTTTCCCGGAAAAAAATAGTCAAGTGTAACGTTACAACTCGGAGCGAGATCCATGCGTGCACGCGCTTGAATACTCTTGAATATATGACACCGACGCACTGAATTACATGTTACCAAATCAGAATTTGTTCAATCTATATGACTGTTGGTTCATTTGAAAGATGGAAATTGTAGCTTTCTGATGCTTTTTTGTTTTAAACAATACAAGCAATGGATAGATAGGAAAAATATTATCACGCCCGAACTCAATCGTCGCAATAAACAATATAGAAAAAAATAAAAGCCCTTCAAAAAAATTCTTTCTTCATTGAGAACTGTTGAAAAGTATGTACACTTCAAGATTATTATGGTTTATTACGTTGTAGTAACGAGGATTAAAAAAAAGTACATCTCAAATAATTTTGGTTTCCTTGCTTGATGATTTTTTTTGATATATATTAGTAGAGAGCTTATGCGTCCGAAAGTGCCTTAAAAAATGACTCTGTAGGGCTTTAAATACTAAAATCTGACAAGTGGATAAATCGATAGCATATATATAGGCAAACTCCTAAAAAAAGTTGTCCAAAAATTGTCCTGTGCAAAAGGGCGTTATTCAATTTTTTCGATTTATATCATATAGCCGAAGTACATATCTTTCTTTTGTAAAAATTGCATAATATTCTCTGTAGCTATACGGCTGTAAATGAATAAACTATATTCAAAAAAGCATTGCGCCTTATGGAAAACGCAAACTTTAAGTGCCTGTATCTCTTTTCGACCTTCGCTAGAAATTAATTCATTTTGCCATTTTTTTACATTAGACATTCAATTACTCGAAAATTAAATCTCAAATAAAAAATATATTGTTTATAAAATAAAGGCCTATGCTTTCTGACTACGACGGTACTTTTTAAAATATTTTTAGTGAAATAATAACTGAGTTATGAGTTTAAAACTAACGCGGTTTTTTTTTTTTTTTTTTTGTTCGGGAGCCGTCTAACTTACGTTTCCGGAATCACTGCAGCCTCTTGGGCTTATTGTGATATTCTCCCCTTAGTATTATGATAACCAATCCAGCACTCTGGTCCCTTGCACTAGTTTGTACAACCCCATCGCTGGTTTGGCTTCATATTCTTCTGGACTCAGTCTTGGTTGTCCATATATTGCCTGTCTTCTGTGATCCAAAGCCTCACAGTCGCACAGGATGTGGTAGGATGTCTCCGTTGCCCTATTGCATTGTCTGCATTTTAGGTCCCCGTTGAATAATCCCATTTTGTGAAGGTGTCCTTTCAGGGCGCAGTGCCCTGTTAGGAAGCCAGTAATTATGCGGAGCTGATTCCTGCTTAATGACAGCAGTTCTTCGGTCTTCCTTCTGGATGGTTCCTTAATAAAGGTTTTACCATGTTGTTGTCCGGTTATTTTGTCCCAGTGTTCTTTGTGTTGGTTCTTGATCCAGTCCCTCATTTGGCCCCGTACTGTGGTTTTAGGCACTCCCAGGGCCGGTTCTGGGCCAATATATGGAGCTGACGATCCCTTTCTCGCTAGCTCGTCAGCTTTTTCATTGCCATCGATTCCTACGTGTCCCGGCACCCACTGAAGGGTTACCTTGTTGTGGTCCGCTAGGGCTCTTAGTTCTTCTTGGCATTCCCATACCAGCTTGGACGTCACTTTGGGGTTTGACAGAGCCCCTAAGGCTGCCTGGCTGTCTGTTAGAATACTGATCTGCCTATTTTTATAGGCTCTCCTGTTGTTTTCTTTTGCGCAATCTAGTATTGCGTATACTTCTGCCTGAAAGACAGAAGTGTATTTTCCTAGCGATGTGCTGAACTGAGAGTTCCTCATGTCGCTATATATGCCGGCACCAGTGCCTTCCGCGGTCCTTGATCCGTCTGTATACCAGACCAAGTCCCGCGGTCTGGTGCTGTTACCGGTTAATGACCATACACTTCGATCTTCTATTTTTATTTCGAAGTTTCTGTTGAAGGTATATTTAGGGATCATGTGGTCTGTCCTCATCAGAGATGTTGTCACTCCCACAAGGTTCCTAATTCGATTGTGTCCCAGCGCGGCGTATTTGTCGCTGGGTTTGCATTGCAGCCTGAAGTGTCCCATCGCCCCCTCCCCCATTACCATCAGATGGAGAGGGGGGAGGTCCAGAAGGACCTCCATGACTGCTGTTGGTGTGGTTTTCATCGCTCCTGTTACCGCCAGACAGGCAAGTCTTTGTATCTTGCTTAGTTCAGCGGCAGCAGTGCGCTGCAACATCTTTGGCCACCATACCAAGGATGCATATGTGATCATGGGTCTAACCACCATGATATATGTCCAGTACATCATGCTTGGCCTTAGTCCCCATGTTTTCCCATGGGTGCGCCTGGCCAGCATGAGTGTGGTTTCTGCCCTTTTTTTGGTTCTGTTTAACTGTTGGTTCCAGGTAAGTTTGGGATCTAGTATTACTCCCAGGTATTTTACCTCGCCCGATAGTTGTATTAGATCACCTCGAAGTTTTAGTGGTCCCAGCCCCTCTAATTTCCTTCTTCTGGTGAATGCCATTATGGTTGACTTTGAGGGACTAATATTTAGTCCCTCTTCATCTGTCCATTTCGTTACAACATTTAGGGCCTGTTGCAAACGTTCCCTTATTGTGTTGTTAAATTTACCTTGTGCTAGAATGACTAAGTCATCTGCATAGCCTAGTGTTTTATGTCCATCTATGTCCAGTAGCGTTAGCAGCTCGTCCATGACCAGGTTCCACAGAAGAGGCGATAGAACACCTCCCTGCGGACACCCCCTGCCAACTCGAGCTACCAGCGTTTCCCCCATTATGGATGTGTATATCAGCCTTCCTCTAAGCATGCAGTCTATCCACCTGCAGCTGGTCGCATCGATCCCTTTTCTCCTCGTTGCTTTCCTGATAGATTGTAGGGATGTGTTGTCAAACGCTCCCTCAATGTCCAAGAAGGCACATAATAGTACCTCTTTGTTTTCGAGAGCATATTCAGCTTTATTCATTAGCTGATGTAATGCTGTTTCTGTTGACATACCGGCTCTATAGGCGTATTGATCTTGATGTAAGGGTTGGTTTACCAGTACATCATCCCGAATATGCCTATCCAGTAGTTTTTCTAAAGTCTTTAGTGCAAAAGACATAAGACTTATCGGTCTCAGAGATTTCGCCCTTTCCTGTTCCTTCCCAGGTTTCGGTACGAATATCACTCTAATTAATCTCCAGGCCTTTGGTATGTATCCAAGAGCTAGACTGCTCCTGAATATCATACATAGCCTGTGTAATAGGAGATCCGGTCCCTTTTGCAGCATTATCGGATAAATGCCATCTGGTCCCGGCGATTTAAATGGTTCGAATGAATTTATTGCCCATTTTACTTTGTCCACATTTATCACCGTCTTTGCTACCTGCCAATCCTCTCTGGATGCCCATGTAGGGCGATCCAGATCTGTGTTTTGGCAGTCTCCCGGTGTTAAATTGGTGGTTTCAGATCCAGGGAAGTGCACCTTTAGGAGTTCCCTAATGGTTTCCTCCCCTGTATTCGTGTATTCTCCGTTATCCATTTTCAGAGAATATATTGAGCTTTGTGGATCCTTTGAGAGAATCTTGTGGAGTCTGGCACATTCTGGAGTTCCTTCTATGTCCTCACAGTATCTCCTCCACGATTCTCTCTTGGATTTCCTCAGAGCTTTATTGTATACGGTGAGGGCCCGTGTGTAGTCGTCCCACACTTCCGTTTGCTTAGCCTTGTTGAACTTTTTCCTGACTTGCCTCCTCATCCGAGCAAGGTCCTCGTTCCACCAGGGCACATTCCTGTTGGAGCCCTTGCTCACTGTGGGGCAGTTTTCATGATATGCTGAGATGATGGCGTCCTGCACTTGCCCCGCCATCATCTCTAGATCTGTGCTGCTCCTTATCGTAGCCCTCGTCTTTCTCAGACTGACTTCTAGGTCTACCTTATAGGCTTCCCAGTCAGTTCTCCGAGGATTGCGATAAGTTTCATAAATTGGTGGATTTCCTCCTATTGTGAAGTTTATGTGTCTGTGATCCGAGCAACTTACCTCGTCAGACACATGCCAATTTTGGACATGGCTACTAACAAAGTTGGTAGCCAATGTGATATCGATCACCTCTTTTCGCCTTGAATTTACGAAAGTCGGTTTGTTGCCTATATTTAGTACATTTAAGTTATTAGTCATAATAAACTGTAATAAAGACTCACCTCGTTCGTTGGTGTCCGTACTGCCCCAAGTCGTGTGGTGTGAATTAGCATCGCAGCCGATGATGAGTTGTGGTCCTCCTCCCCCGCAGCTCCTAACCAGCTCCTCGACCTCCGTTGTTGGTGGTGGACCGGGTCCGTCGTATGGAAGATACGCCGATCCGAGAATTAATTCGCTCGACATATCCTTGCTCCCTGTTTGGATTTTGACCGCCGTTAGATCCCTGGAACAAAAATTAATTAACGGCAGTATCTTTAAGTCTCTCTTGACTAGTATACAGGTCCTGGGGATGTTGGAGGATCTACTGTAGATGAGTTCTCCCCCAACACCTCCTAACCCCCTGATTTTGCCCCCGTTTACCCAGGGTTCCTGAATGAGGGCCACTTCAAAGTTCCTCATTTGCGCAGCAAGGACTGCCGTGGCTCCCTTGCTGTGCTGCAGATTAGCCTGAAGGACCCTCATTTTCCCCTCCATTTAACCCCTTCAGGACTCGGAATTTAACCCTTCCGAGCTTGTAAAATGCTCGGAACTGGTCTCTTTCCAAGACCCCAAAGGAGGCCTCGTCGATAGAGTAGGCCAGGACTACACCTTCCTTCTCTACTTTCCTACTTAGGAGTAGCCAGCCTCCCACTCTCAGTCCGATGTTCTGCCTTTCCAAGCGTGTTCTGACTCGCTCCTCCGGTTCTTCTGGTCCAGGGATAAAGACCAGAACTCTTGGCCTCTTTGGAAGATCCTTTGACTCGACAGCTGTCAAGTCTGCGCCCTCCCATAGTCCGCCAAGGGTACTTACTGTATCCCTGAGCCAGCTTTTTGTCCTTGAGTTGTAGCAGGTCATCCATAGGACTCCTCCGCTCAAGGTTGTTCTGGTGAATTGCAGTGGATTTTCACTCCCTGTAGGAGTGGCATCCATTGCCTCCACCAGTAGGTTCTGGATAAGGTCCGCTTGCCCTTGGTCCAGAGTCACTTCCGGATGGCGTCTGTCAATCACCGCCATACGGAGATCTGACGCAATCTCGCTATAAGTTCCAGTCTGCTTGCTGGAGCTTCTGGGTCTTTTAGAAGATTGCGGTGGTGTTTTAGAGTGTACCCGAGGTCTCTTGTTGCCCTCCTGGCTCTCTACTTTTTTCCCACCTTTCGGTGGTATTGTCTTGCTTCGGTCCTTTGTGGGCGGTTTTTTGTCCGTCCACGTGCCCTCAGCAATTTTTTGTGCTTTCCGGGCCTTTCTTTGTTGAGCTCCGGAAAGTCTCTTCCTCTGCAGTCCGATATCAGTAACGCCTGCAGAGATTGTGTCAGTGGTCCCTTGGGTGCCCACTGACCCTTCACTGTCGTGGTCCGTTTGCACCTCCACGACAGTGTCTTGTTCTGGAGTTCCTTCCGAAGAGGTCTCAGATGCCCTCTTCTCCCTCCGTTGTTCTTCTTTTTTGTTTTTATTATTTGCTAACTCATCCATGTTCCCACGAGTATGGCGGAAGGGTTGGTCCGCACCTGCAGTGCCCCCTGTACAGGTGTAAGGCTAATTACTCTGGGAGGTCGCCTGGTATCCCAGAGGCTCCGTTCTTGACACCGTTTTTACCCCCGGTGCCATTCATCCCTCGGCACGGGTCGCATGACACCTTGGATTGGGGTTTTTTGCCAGAGCTCCTTTAGCCAGCACTGCGATTCGCCTCTGGTGGGAGTCTAAATACCTCCTTTCCATACGGCGGCCGCAGTCTGTTTCCACCCGACACCAGCGAGGAGGCGGAGTTGGACTTCTGAAGGGCAAACTAACGCGGTTACAAAATATAGAAAAATATTACATATTTTTTTGTCATTATAATTAATTTATGCAGCATTATATACAAAATTATTGTGCAATATTTGAAATAATCGAAAACTATGGCCTGACAAAAAGTTCTTCGATGCCAAATACCAACAATACGAAAATTTGTCATATTTTCGATGGGATGTTTATAGTACAAGCACTGGGTAAACCATCTAATGCCAAAACATTTGGTGAATATTCAAAAATATTCTCATATATTGTTTTTAGAAATTAATTTAGTACTGACAGAATTGATGTAGTTCTAGATAACTACCAAGAGCATTCCATTAAAAACAGAATAAAAGAAGTTCTAGTTCGTCTATTGACAATGTAATTAATTCAGGAGATGTACTTCTGCCTCAACAATAGAATTTATTCATTAATTCAACTTTTGACAAGCAACAATTAAAAAATTTTTTATCATTACAACTAAGTGAATTATCTAACACACAAACAATTCAATTTGTAACAGGTGGCGGATTTCTTGATGTTATGGAATACCGAAGCAATTTTAAGTTAGTGGATAATTTGTTAATATCAAATCACTAAGAAGCTAATACTAGACTTTTGCTTCATATTTTGTCAGCAAAAAAAGCTGGGTACATTAAATGTATCATTGATTCCAAAGATACCGATGTTTTGGTACTTCTTGCCCACTTCAGGGAGCACCTAACACCCGAAATTTGGGTAAAAGCTGGGAAGAAAGGACATGAACGATTTATACCAGTGCACGATTTGGTAATACATCAGGCATTATTAAATAACTTACCAGAGTTTCACACGACACTACTAATCAATTTTCTGATATGTAAAAAAGCTGCTAGAAAGTATACCTTACATATTACAAATTGATTGGTCGTATTGGAATAGTTAATTTTCACGATATTTTGTTTAGAGAAGTTCACACCTTTGTTCTAAAATTATATACAAGCAACGAAGATATATCGTCGGTGAATAATTTACGTGGTATCCTAGCAGCTTCGAAAACGCTGGATAAATTACCACCTACTGAGGATAGCTTAAAACAGCATTGTTTACGGGCTCATTACCAAACCATTATTTGGCTCAATGCTCTTAGTTCCATCATAAACCCCCTTAATGCGCTTGAATATGGTTGGCAATCTGTCAGTGGTAAACTGCTACCGCTATTTCAAAATGCTCCAAGTTTCCCACAAGATCTCACCATCTTAAGCAGCTGTGGATGTAAAAAAGGTACCTATAGTTAAAGATATCATTTCTTCAGAGAGAAATAAATAATGTTTATTTTCAGATTGCAGATATAATATAAATGGTGTAGCTGTAAAAAAAATAAAATGCCGTGCATAGGATCTTGCAATTACAGATCGTAGGCACCGCTCGACCGCGGGGAGTAATGCGGGCGACCGAGGTTTGCAGTTCTAAGCGCTTGGAGATTTTGTAACCGCGTTAGTTTTAAATCCATAACTCAATTATTATTTCACTAAAAATATTTTAAAAAGTACCGTCGTAGTTAGAAAGCATAGGCCTTCATTTTATAAAGAATATATTTTTTTATTTGAGACTTAGCTTTCGAGTAATTGAGTGTCTAACGTAAAAAAATGGCAAAATGAATTAATTTCTAGCGACGGTCGAAAAGAGATACAGGCACTTAAAGTTTGCGTTTTCCATAAGGCGCAATGCTTTTTTGAATATAGTTTATTTTTTTACAGCCGTACAGCTACAGAGAATATGATGCAATTTTTACCAAAGAAAGATATGTACTTCGGTTATGTGATGCACTACATAAATCGAAAAAATTGAATAACGCCCTTTTGCACAGGACAATCGTTGGACAACTTTTTTGGGGAGTTTACCTATATATATGCTATCGATTTATCCACTTGTCAGCTTTTAGTATTTAAAGCCCTACAGGATGAACATTTTGAATCTCCGAGCTCTATACTATATGTATTGGAGGCTGTAACTTGTCGAGAAATTGACCCATTGGAAAAACTAAAATATCACTATTTCGGAAAAAATGTATATTTTTCGAATGTTCAAACACTAAGTCGTTTACTTGTGTGCATTTTTTCGAAAATATGATCAATCAGATCAGGATAAGTAATTGCGATTTTCACGATGATCTTATCCTTATAACTGTGAAAATATTTTTGATTGTATTGAATACAAATTCTGGAACTTTTCCAATACATTAACAAATGTATAAGGAATCCATTGGACATAGCTGAAATGTGGATAGGTGTACCTGTAATAAATACAATACAGTAAAGGCACGTAAAAATTCATGCGAGCGATTCAGAGGCTGTGTGGTGTCTGCGTATGCGTTGATAATTATATATTTTCCCTCCATACTCACTATTTATCCTCCTATTCACTAAGAAAAATGTTTAAAACGTGTAATCAGAAAGAGAAAAAAGCTTTATTTTACTCGATAGAACAGCTAAGAATTTTTATAGGTTCCATAATATGCATTTAACCGTACGCTAGCCGCGCATAGTGACAAAGTTACTTCACTATTTTTTTCCAGGAATACCGTGGCTTTAGCGATAAATTTTATTAGGATGTTTTTTGTTCAGAAACATGTGGTCTATCCAACTGTATTTTTTATTTTTTCCTGCCGTGACTTAATTTTAAAATTTTGAAAAAATTGGTAAAAATGTTCTTTTTCACTTTTTTTTATGTTCTGCATCCGAGCGGAATGTAAACTTTTCAGGATATTATTCTATACATTTTCACGAACTCATTAAAAAAAAATTATTCAGTTTGCAACTTTTTGTGGTTTTCACTATAAAATGTTCTCTGTCGTCTGGGCTATATTTATTTCTTCTTTCTATACTTCAGTTTATAAATAGCCCCACAAAAAAATAGTCAAGGGCTATGAGATCTGATGATCTCAAGTGACTTGCAACGGGATCACCCCGACCAATCCACCTATTTGGATATTGTTTATTCAGCCTCATCATGTTGAAACCACATTCATCTTGTGTTTATATTTTTTAATAAATTTGGTAGGACCTTTTGTAAAAAATCTAAATAATTCTCACCATTTAAGTGACCTTCAACAATGTGACGACCTGTGAGATTATTATTGAACATCCCACATCACACATTTACAGAAAATCTATGTTGGGAATTCTTTTGAATTATTGCACGGGGATTTTCCTGACTCCAGATATGAAATTTTCGAGTATTATTTATACAATAACAAGTAAATGAGATTTATCTCATATATATCTGCTCATGGGAAATAACGATTTTCTCCTCACGAATTACCCTATATATTATGAATAGTACAATACTGAAGGTAAAAAATGTACAAAATTTTGAAATAATGCCATGAGTAACGATAATTTTTTCTTTGGGTGATTACTGTAATAATTATATAAACATAGTTCGTCTATGGAATAAAACCCAGCGGCAAAAAGTTAACCGAAATACTTCATCACCTGATCGTGGTAAAATTTGTATATGATAAGGATGCATTTGTTCGCAGTTCTCCGAACTCTGGTTTGAGGAATATTTAATGGACTCATTTAGCACTTTTTTTTAATTTGATTATCTGAAAGATCTTATCATTTTAAGAACCTGTGCAAAAAACTAGAATTTTATAAACCGTCTAAAAAAAAATCATAAAAATGGACCGCATCCGCGGTCGAGTATCGGCCGTGACGTCACTTGATAGGAACCCGCTAGCCGAAGCGGCTAGCTGCATCGCGTTATTATAGTTTCACAATATTACAAATTGTTAACTTAAGCAGTGTGTTTTGAAACTTATGCGTGTTTGTGAAGAATTTCGTTTATTAACTATTTTCACCGATTTATATTACTATCCTTTGACGTCACGATGTTGATCGCACCGTGCTCTTTAAAAGTCGTATATTTCGAAAACCACATATCGGATTCCTCTGAAATTTTCAATATCGTCTAATTTTAAGTAATACTTTATCCACAAGAAGTAACAACTACTAAATGAAATTCATTAAATGAGCCAATTGTCAAGCAATTCTTCTTTTGTTGATTTTTGGGTTTCTGGTCAACCATATTTAAAATCAAATATTTTTCTTGCCGAGTCTACCTAACAGGACGTTCTATTTTCTTGATTGAGGGAACAGTTCCAGTTTCAGAAAGATGTCTAAATACTAGGGATGCAACGGATAGTGTTTTGGCCGGATACCGAATACCGGATATCCGGCGTACTTCTTGTACCGGATACCGGATATCCGGCCAACTATCCGGCTTACATTGAAATTTGGATTGAAAACACGTTTTGGCAACATCGACGACAAAAAATACTTACTGGCAACTCTTCTAGACCTCAGATTTAAAACCAGTTTTTTTAATAAGAATCATGCTAAAATATCCCGTCAAATTATTCTGCTGGAGGATTAAAAAAATAGTTGTGATGATTCATATTCAAGCAGTGATAGTGAAAGTGGTACTTCTCCTTCCAGTAAACAAAGTAAGAGAAACCCGGTTAATGTTACTGCTGATATTTAAACACTTTCTGGGACTGTTTTGAGAATGTGGCGAAAAAAATAGTAGTTTCGGAGAAAAGTTCAATGGTCAGGGAGATTGATTATTATTTGAAAGGAGCACGGATTTATAGAAATAGTGAGCCTTACGCATGGTGGTGTACTCCAATCAGTATATACTTTCGTCAAAGTTTGTAGAAATATATCTTTGAGCTCCTTGAAGCAGTGTAAGTCTTGAAGCAATGTAAGCAGTCTTTTCAGAAGCTGGCAACGTATACCAAAAGAAACGCAATCGTCTACTACCCCTCTAAACGCTGAAAAACTCGTCTTTATTCACCATAATTTACCATCGGTAAACTTTAAGTATTAATTTAGTAACTAATCTATAGATATTTCCAGTTTGTAGTAATAATTGTATTGTAGGATGTGAAAAACAATGAAACTGTTTCATTATTTATACTATTTTTTTTATCTATCCGGTTTTGGCCGGATATCAGGTCACTATCCGGTGCTCAGCCGGATAGTAATAAAGTGGCCGGATAGGCCGGATACCGGATAGTAATCGGATATCCGTTGCATCTCTACTAAATACTCTATAAAATGTTTTATAATCGGGTGCACGTTGATTTCTAAATCGAGGTATGTATTCCCTTTCAGCAGCTTTTACATTGCCATTGCAATATCCATAGACAAAAACCTTATTTGCTTTTTCTCTACTCGTACGTAAACGGCATGATTTAGAAATATTATTGTAACCAGTAAAAGCAACAGTGGTGACGTCACTCCTAAATTACAATATAACTGATTTTGACAGGTATACTAGACTGATTAGAGAATATTATTTAGGTATTATGCAAATCACAACTTACACACTTTTTTATTTATTATGAAAATACCTATTTTCATAATAAATAAAAAAGTGTGTAAGTTGTGATTTGCATAATACCTAAATAATATTCTCTAATCATGGTAAAAGCAAATAAATAAAAATAATCTATACTAGACTATTAAAAAAGTATCCATAACTTTTAAAACAAATGTAACGGCAAGAGCAGATGATTGTAACAATTAATTACTCTTGCAATGAAATTAAAAATTGATTGATAGAATAGTATAAGCCATATAACACAATTAAGAAAATATACTGAATTTGGCGTGGTCACTTTGAAATAGGTGATTAAAAAAATTACATTTACTTTAAATTAGAATAATAATAATAATAATCTTTATTCACGCTAGTTCATAAATACATTGAATGTATACGTAATAGAAGGTGCACATGAATTACAGTTTAACAATTCATGAGTGTACAAATAATTTAAAATGAAAATTGAAATTTATCCTCATAATGGAACCTCCAGTGAGTACAGTAATATGTTACTAATACCTAGAGTGACTTTTTTCTCTCAATTTCTCATTAAAAAAAATGAATTCTCAAAAATTAAATTTTTGTATTTAAACAATGAAATGGTGCCAAAATATTTTTTCATGAGATTTTGTATCTTTCTAGGTGTAAATTAATAATCGAATATCAGAAATGTTATAAACAGTATACAGTGTTATTTTTTAGGAATAATTAAAAAATATTTTTATTCTTGGTCCGGTCCTGATATTTTATTGAGATTTGATAGTAAATGACTACTGTAACCAAAATACAAATATTGGATTCCGTTTACGCATTACAGATATATGACGAAAAGAAAAGTCTTCAAGAAATTTAAAACACCATTTCGAAAATGGCCGCTTTAGCCCTTACTGTATAGGGATTTAAGATCACCTCCATGTTCTCTATCTTTTGTGAAAGAACGATTTTCTCCTCACGAATTACCCTGTATATTATGAATAGTACAGTACTGAAGGTAAAAAATGTACAAAATTTTGAAATAATGCCATGAGTAACGATAATTTTTTCTTTGGGTGATTACTGTAATAAAAGGTATCATCTTCAGTTTCCATATGGTCTCCATACTTGCTCTTACTCTAAGAGGTGAAAAATACGCTTCAATTTAAATATTTAATATTTGAAAAAATATTGCTAATTTATTTTTGAAATGTAGTATATTTATGCCTTTGGGATTTCCGATTACGAATTTAGTCAAAATTAAAGAATTTAAAATTGCAGCTCCAATATGGCGCATAAAATTTTTCTCTTAAGTAAGTGTTTTAAACGGACAAAAAAATTTAAACATCTAGGTGATGGTATATTAACGCAAAACAGTATTTGAGAATTATTTTTGCGTAATTACAGTAGCAAATTTGCGACTATTTTGTTAAGAAAGTGCGAAGATACACATTGTTCCGGTCAGTACAGAAACAAACAGAGGGTCATTTTAAAGGTTACTTCATTATCTTTAATTTTGGTTCTTAGTATTTTTGACGGAAGTGGTATAGTTTCGGAGATTTAAACTAAATACGTCGTATAAACCTTCGAAAATCATTTTTAAACTTCGAAGGAGCATTCAAAGATACTTATATTCTAGGTTATATGTCGACACTGAATGCAGTCTGCAGAGTCCACACTATAGAGGACATGTGCCCAAAATGGTGAGGAAAATGCGAGTAAAAATGTGTACTAACTTAATTCCAATATGCGCACAAAACTGTTTCTAAAATATGCCTTGTATGTGAAGTAAACTTGTAACGTGTATCCAAAACTTTACTATGATGGGACCACTATGTGTATATGGGGTTTAAAATGCTCCGAGCCTGAGCCCGAAATAGTTAGACAAATCGTTAAAAGCCGACACAATGTGCATCTTCTCAAATATATTGGGTAAATATGACAGACACAGTTAATGGTATGATTTGATCATGTAATATAAGTTACTTTGAGATAGAAATAATATATTTTCATATCTGAATAGATAAAGTGTATGTCCCAAAAATACAAAGCGAATTATTTTTCTCCGTTAAGAACGATAAGACACTCGTAAAACATAAATTCGCTTCAAAAGTAATGAAATTTGTTATAAATATTTAATTTCTATGATAATTAATACATAAATTTATAGTGCTTCTCTAGGGAAAAAATATTCCTAAAGAATTTTTAGCGTTACAAAATACAAACATTTATGTATTTCAGTATATATCGTGTATCAGAATGCATAAATCGTTAATTTTTAAAATTACTGTTTTTTATTACTCTTTTTCAATACGGATGCCCATTTATCTTAAAAAAAAATATAGCCGATTTGAATGACGCGTCTAAATGATACCACGTTTACAATTTGAAATGAATTTCATCCAAAATTTGCCTGTATTGCCACACAGCTACACGCAGATAAATATCAGACTAAAATTCCCTCTACTTGAATAAGCATTTACTTTATTGTGTTTATGAAGGTATATACTTAAATATACTCACATATTCGATGCAATTTGAACTTTTGTGTCTAATATTGGTATAAATAGTATAAATAGTTTCTAAGATATTAGGTACTCATACGAAGAAAAATTATAGATTAGACTAATCCCAAAATGTATCTGAAATATGTCTGTTTAGACATATATGACTATTTTGAGTAGGTACGTTGTAATTACTTAACTCGGCTATTCGCTCTTGTCAAAAATTACTTATAGTTAGTAGTACACACTTCATTTACAAAATGGAAAACGTGTTAAAACTTCAGCCTTGTGGAAACATTTGTACGTGCTGGCACATTTAAGGCGAAAAGGAAAAAATCTGTGTCTAAAATGAAAACATATGGAAACATAAGTGTCCCTATAGCGACTATAGCGACTCACTCACTGGAAATCGAGAAGTTCCAAAAGCGAGAAGTTTCCATGGAGTCGCTAAGAAACAAAAAGGAAAACTCGATCCATAATGGAGAAGTTTCCATGGAGTCGCTAAGAAAAATAAAAAACATTCGATATAAAAATATAATATCAATATACTTAAAAAATACTCAAATCACATAAAATATGAACATGTATTAAAAACAAATATACGTATATTAACTTCGATTTTAATTTTATTTATAGCGATAACGCTATAAATTTGGTGACCCCGACGTGATCATTTTATGTCCAACGTGATAAATATATGCCAGAAGTGAAAATTTTATGTCCAACGTCATAAATATATGCTAGAAGTGAAAATTTTATGTCCAACGTGATAAATATATACAAGAAGATATTCAATACATCAACTACCGTTATAAATTGATCATTTTTATGAAGAGAAGAATTTTCTCGATGAATTTTGAATAGAGGTTCCAAATTTGAATAGATGTTCCTATAATTTATGGTAATTTCCTAATTCAATCAACTGAAGTTGTACATTACAAGTACTGTCATCTGTCGGTGAGTGAGTTAAAGTACATTCCCTTTTTTATCTAAGAGAAATAATCAATCAATCAATCACAATCGATTAGTTATGCAAAGACAACCTTCAGACGAGGATTTTCCTCAAACCCATTATGTCACCTCTGTCAAATTACCCCCATTCTGGAAATCAAAACCAGAAATTTGGTTTACCCAGATCGAATCACAGTTTTCTGTTGCAAAAATTGTCAATGACAAGAAAAAGTATGATCAGGTTATAGCTAATTTGCCATTAGATGTGATAGATAATATATACGATATAATATCTAATCCCCCGGAAACGGATCTCTATATAAATTTAAAGAAAGTTTTAATCTCACGTTTATCATCGAGTGAGGAAAAACGTCTGAATGATCTGTTATCAGGTTCCCAAATGGGAGATCTGAAACCTTCAGATTTCTATAGATCCATGCTGAATATGGTTGGAGGATTCAGCATGGTTAGTCAAGATTTATTGATAAAGCTATGGAAAAGACGTTTACCTCAAACAGTATATATTGCCATTACAGCTTCAGGGAAAACAGACACAAAAGAGATTCTAGATATTGCAGATCAGATCTGGGAGTCCTGTCAAAATTCAATGGTTGCATCGTACTCCAAAAATCTTCTTGAATCTGAGTCAACCCCGTTATCAGATTTAACTACCACTATCAAAAATTTTTCAATCACTTTCCATGATTCAATTAATCAAGTATTACAAAAACAAGAAATTTTTAATTCCCGATTAAACTCTTTAGAATCCAGACTTTCCAATCAATCCTTCGAGCCTCAACCTTCTACTTCATGCTGCAACAATTGCAAAAGTAGAAGCAATTCACAAACTCGTACCACTAATCGCAATCGTTCACCCAGCCGTAATAATGTTTCCAATAAATTTGATCGTATAGACAATACTATTTGTTACTACCATCAACTTTATGGTACCAATGCCTATCGTTGTGGAGGTGAATGGTGCAAATTCAGTAAGAATTGTAAAAAATCTGATAATTCTCAAAGATGACTGAAGTTTGATAATTCTATGACGTCTGATTTCGACATTTCTAACAGCAAACGTCGTCGACTTTTTATTTACGATAGATCTAACAACCTGAACTTCCTAATTGACACTGGTGCCGATTTATCTGTGGTGCCACGCAATGCTTTCACAGATTTAAAAAAGAATTTCGATACGATATTAACCGCGGCTAACGGTTCAACCATTTTTACATACGGTAAGAAATTGTTAAAAGTCAATCTAAACTTACGTAGATTATTTCCTTTCGTTTTCAATATAGCAGACGTTGACATACCGATAGTCGGAGCAGATTTCTTGTCTCATTTTGGTTTTAACTGTCAAGCTGTCAAAGTCAGTCGACATACGCGAAGTGCTCTCGGGAACTTCACCATTCCGAAAATCAGATTCGACCACATCCACATAGATTTGGTAGGACCATTACCTCCATCCAAAGGTAACTCTTACATTCTTACGGTGATTGAACGATTCACTAGGTGGCCGGAAGCGTACCCTCTTCGCGACATCACAGCAGAAACAGTTGCGCGTACTTTATTTCAAAACTTTGTTTGTCGATTCGGTGTTCCCTTGTCAGTAACGACTGATCAAGGAGTACAATTCGAGTCAAGATTATTTAATGAATTTGCAAAGTTTTTAGGTTTTCATAGAATACGTACAACTCCATATCACCCAGAAGGCAACTCTTTAATTGAAAGATTTCATCGCTCACTTAAAACTTCCTTGTTAACTAGAGCCAATACATCACATTGGACAGATGAATTACCCATCATTTTATTAGCATTTAGGACAACTCCCAAGGAAGATCTGCAATGTTCACCTGCTGAACTCATATATGGTCAAACCCTTCGTTTACCTGGCGAATTTTTCGTTGAATCGTATAATTCCCCAGATATTCCTTATTTCATTGACAAATTACGCATTTATTTTAATAATTTAAAATTTGTTCCTCCAACTTCGCATGGCAATTACAAAACTTTTGTTAGTTCAGATCTTGCCTCTTGCGATTTTATTTTCGTTCGCATTGAACGTTTAAAACGTTCATTTACTCCTTTATATGAAGGACCGTTTAAAGTTTTATCTCGTTCAGATAAGTTATTTACCTTCAAGAAAGGAGCCAAAGTCATATCTGTCAATATTGATGGGGTTAAACCGGCTTTTGTATTAGTTGACAGATGTGACACTTTGCCTTCCCCGATTAAAAAAGTACGTTTTGCAATCGACACGTTGATTGATTGACTATTTTCTTTTTTAACGAGGGGGTGTATATAGCGACTATAGCGATTCACTCACTGGAAATCGAGAAGTTCCAAAAGCGAGAAGTTTCCATGGAGTCGCTAAGAAACAAAAAGGAAAACTCGATCCATAATGGAGAAGTTTCCATGGAGTCGCTAAGAAAAATAAAAAACATTCGATATAAACATATAATATCAATATACTTAAAAAATACTCAAATCACATAAAATACGAACATGTATTAAAAACAAATATACGTATATTAACTTCGATTTTAATTTTATTTATAGCGATAACGCTATAGTCCCCTTGGTTAAATCTCAGTAGCAAGATGGTACACATCTTTTAAATACATTTTAAATACAATAAGCAGTGCCGACATGATCTACCTAAATTGTGTCTACTGTTACAGAATAAGCCAAATTGCGAATTCTTTATTATATTCAATTATTTTAACAAGTCAAAGAGTAAGTCATTTATTTCATTTATTTCAGTTTAACAATCAAAAATAAAAATTACGTCTGAGGCGCAAAGTGAAGCAGCTGCCAAGTGTTGCCGCTAGAATGACTTTCGATCTTGTTTTTTGAAATTTATAATAGACGATCTCTAGTAAGTTAAACCGTATTTTAAGAGTAATATATCTGAGATTTCACATTTGATTCATTTTATTTTAATAAGTCGCGTTGAGATTAATATTGAATTGCACAAATTAGTGTTAGTTATAAGAACCTCAGCGTTTTTAAAAAAAATCGATCAGCACATATGAAGGTTATGAAATATTTTATGAAAATAATACATGTGAAGACGTGAAGAGTGTTGTAATCTTTGATAAGATCGTGGATTTAAGTGACATAGGTACTTGCAATTTTAATGATTTCCCGATAATACCATCTTGATTGTCCAAATGGTCAGTATACTAAGTATGTAGTATCTCTGTGTTTGTAGAATCTCATCAAAGGTGTTACAACACACTCTTCACATGCATTTTTTTTCATAAAATGTTTTATAAACCTTTATATTTACTAATGGATTTTTTCAAAATCAATAGGGTTCTTCCTTTAGCTAATATACTGTACTATACTGTCTAAATTTCAATAAAATCTCTTTTAAGTTATCGTACTCACAAAAGTGCCGTAAAGAGAGACAGATGGACAAACAGACAGACTGACAGACAGATATACGACGGATGTTTTAAAGTTATTCGGAATTCTAGAACCAACATAATATCGAGTTTTATTTTTTTTTTTTTCAGTGAAATTTCCGCTTTTAGAAATGCGTTGATCAAATGTAATTTTCTTATTTTAGAAGGTTATAATAACAGATATAGAAAAAAACTATATTACATTTTTTGTAGAGAATTTCGTAAGTTTTATTTTTTATAGGAGACATAATTTCGATATCTTTAATTAAAAGTTTAACGAGACGTAAGCAAATAAATTAATCTGAGCACCATATTTTCAAACGCAAGAAACAGAGTTGGGGACTTTAAGTATGTTTAATAGTGGGCCTTAATGAACATCTCTGCCAAGTTTCAAAACTTTATTAGTTTTTTTCCATCTAATTTTCCCTATTTGACTGGAATAATATAGGTATTTATAATTTTTTTTCTATTTTAGAATGTAAATCACAATTAAAACTATGTCAGTTCGTGGAGCTACTGGCAGCGGCAGTACAATTAGAGAAAATGCGGTAAGTTTATATTTTAAGTTCTAAAATCTCAGACATTTTGCATTTGAATTTTGTGAAAACTGCTTCTTTTACCAATTTTCTTTCTGTATATAATAAGGTTCTATAAGAAAGATTTTATTGCTTATTATTTCATATTGAAATACTTGTTTCGGTAATGAGAAACTTCAGTTACTTTTTTTGCCTAATTTTTAATTTAGTTTATATATAGTGTTTTATTTTTAGAAACTTTGTTATTTTGCTAGATGGAATTCAAATTTTGGTGTTTTGTAAGTCCACGAAGTTCAAATCATTTTAGAACCGTATTCTGCATGTCCTGCTAGAATCAAATTCTGAATTCGTATATGTATTGCTAATTCATGCTTTGCAAAATAGTAGTTTATTTTCAATCGTAGTAGCCTCGGCCTTTTTTAAAAAAATTTCATTAGTGTCAATGAAGTTGTTCCAAATTCAATTTAATTTTACTTTAATAACAAAAACAAGTGTGGTTGAACTTGAAATTTGATAATGTGATATATTTGGGTACTTGTCTTGTTTGTTTTTATTATCAAAAATTATTAAGTACAGAAAACGCAGTAGCAGGCTTAAAATGTTTAAGTGTACATTTCAAATGTTATTATGTACATAATGTGATCATGCATAGACTTACTATTACTATTACCTAAGTAAAACAGATTAAACGCACTTAAACAAAATCTGAAATACTAATACAAATACTGCCACTTTTGACCTTTAGCTGTGGTGTTTTATTAGTAACCCAAAAAAAAATTGAACGTTTGTATTGTCCAAATAGGCTTAGAATGTCATGAAACGTCGAAATTTTAAGTTTGAGCAAAAAAATTTCGTCGGTCTGTCTGCCTGTAGTTTTTTTTGTGGGCACGATTACTCTGGAAGCATTTAAGATATTCATTTTAAATTTGGTAACGTATGTATTTTAACGAGATCTGGAACTAGATTATTCGCTTTAGATTTGAAAATTACTGTTTCCATAATATTTTTTTTTATTGTTGCCTTGTAAAGTACACGTATTAATACCCAACCTTGATCCATTTTAGTTACCAATGGGCCAGTCTCTCTACTACCAATACTCAACTTTAACATTATTTTTACTGACATAAATGACATGACATCTTATTAATCATTTTTAAACTATGATAATTTATTTCTTATAAATTTTTAGATGTGGCATGAAAAGTAGTTCCAACCACCGCAGACTTTGAATGTGAACATTGTGAAAAACTTAATCCGTTATGGAGATCAAGATCAAAGAAGATCAAGAAATAAATAGCTAGGTGAATTTTTATTATAAGGTATATAACTGAAATCATATCTTGAATATATATAGTTTCGGAAATGTTTGTTTCATTGATCACTTCAAATTCATTTAATACTTTTTACATCTTTAAATCTAATTTCTATTATTTCACTTAGAGACATTTTTCTGGGGCCCCACTTTAGTGAGTAATATATAAAACAATTAAAATATCTAGGTATACGTGCAAGACTTATACGCAAATATCAAACAATTATGTACGAACTGCCTTTTTATATATTTTCCGAAGTCTCAAGAAAAATGTAAGGAAAAGGTAAGTAAAAAGAGTGTGAAATATACCTTTTGAGTAAAATTTCAGCAATATCAGGCTACTTTGATGAAATTTTTTTGTCTGAAGTAAGCCATTACTTTTAAAATGAATAAAAAGAATCTATTTTTCAACAAATAAATCTTCTTTTATATGACGAAAAAATAACTCAATGAAACATAAAAATCACTGATGAAAGATTTATATTTTATACCCCGCTCCAACAGAAAATGATGAATTTTGAATAAGTTATGTTTCCTCATATTGAATTTTTTGATAGTACTTTTTATCGAAAAAAATTATTTCATCAAAGTCGGCTGACGTTTTATACATAGTGTATGATTTTACATTCTGAACAACTTTTCTCCTTTTTTTTTTCCATTTTGAAAAATACTCATATTATTTCTTAAATATTTGCTTGCAAATCACCCTGTATACTTAAAATTATATTCTCATATACCGCACAGCCACATAATTATATATGTAACTATAAATATTATGTAATGAGAATAATTTTAGGTATACAGGGGGATTTTGAAAAAAATATTTAAGAAATAATACACTTTTATTTTGAAAATGAAAAAAAATGAGAAAAGTTGTGCAGAATGTAAAATCACACACTACGTATAAAATGTCAGCCGACTTTGATGAACTAATTTTTTTCGACATAAAACAAAAACAAAAAATTCAATATGAGGAAACATAATTTATTCAAAAATTTCGTCATTTTTTATTGGAGCCGGATATAAAATATGTCTTTAATCAGTGATTTTAAAATTTCAATGGAGTTATTTTTTCGTAATGTAGAAAGTAGATTTATTTGTTGCAAAATAGATTATTTTTATTTATTTTAAAAGAAATTGGGCGGTAACATTCAAGTTGTTATAATATACAGTATCGGAAGATTTTGGATTTGGGTGGCAGGCATAGTTTCAACGGCTTGACAGACCGCCTACAGTAAAGGCATGTACCAGTGCTCTAGTAGAGAGAGCAAATAATGACGCGCAATCAGGAAAACACGTACATCATTGCTATTAAAAATTTCAGTATGTACCATTTATTAGTTGGCTCTGTTCAGTATAGGTAATTTTATTACGTGCTTTAATAACTAAAATTATTTAACTCGTTATACTTTCAAAACGAGTCAAATAATTCTTTACATTTCCCGCAGACAGAGCTGCCCACGTACATGTGGTGGGGGAAGCAGGTGGCACGGGTAGGATGTGTTATACGATAAAAAAGAATAGCCTAGTTGCTTCGTTCTCGCTTGCTCTCATTGCCGACCCAAATGAAACATTTTCTGACACTTTATATTTTTTGTACACAATATGATCATATCTACATCACAAATGGGTGGTGCTGATGTGGCTGAAAAGTGGAATATAAGTAAGTCACTTTTGACGACGTGACTGAGGGCGGCCGTTCAGCGTCACTGTGACCGCATTACCACGTGGTTGCAAACAAGAATGACGACGTCACTGTTGCAAAAATCACATCAATATGATGTTAAAATGATGCGGTTTGGTTTGCTGGGGAGGTGCCTCATGAGTATTTTACCGAGCTGGCGGGATCAGCGGTGGTTGGTTTTGGCCGCCATCCTTGCGAATAGTTCAAACGCAAATATTTCTTGAACCACTGATACTACGACAAAAATGGTTTTAGTTCAACACTAAATTCTCTGCAAATTCCTTTACTTACAGGCTTTTTTCTTAGAACGTTTATTAAAAATTTTCCAAAAGCAATTTTTGATGAGTTGGTCGTACATTTGGAGGTCTTGAAGAGCACTAATTTCTCTACAATTTCTATCATGGAACTATTTAGTTTACGAGCTAGAGCCCGTCAAAATTCAAAAAAGATAGTTTTTTCAAAATATCTGGTTAGCTATTGATCGTATAGAAAAATATATAATTGCAAACTTGTAAAGCATTATGTTCTGTACAATTTTTCTTCAAATCTTTTTTACAAAAGTTATAAAAAATATTTTTTCAAAATATCTCGTTAGCCACCAGATCGAATATAAAAATATGTAACTGCAAACGTATAGAGCACTAAATTTTCTACAATTTAGTGCTCTACAAAATTGATAATAACATATTCGAATGCACGATGAACAGTTTCGGAAATATTTTAAAAAAGTATATTAGTATAACGTTTGACAGGCTGTGACCCGTATACTATATTATATTATAGTCCACTCAACGGAGCGCTAAAATGAACAAAATCTCTAATTTGAGTGCTAATGAATGGATTTTGATGAAACCTTGCGCAATGTGTTTGTAATGACGTTAATAAAAAAGTTGAAAAAAAGAAGGTGCCTCATGAGTAGGAAATGATCGGGAGGGGTAGAAAACAGTGTTCCGTAACTTGTAGAATTAGGTCAAAAATGAAAAAAAAAATATGTTTGCCTTTTTTGGCAGAAGATAAAATGTTTTTATTCCACTGAATTTTTTCGAAAAATGCATATTTTTCGAGATATGGCCACTCGAAAATTCCTAAAAGTGGTGGAGGGGAAATGTAAAAAAAATATGAAAAAATTTAAGTGAATGTATCATCGAAATACAAGACTTTTCCTTATTTGCAACTTTTCGGTTTTCACCGGGTTTTTTTCGGAAAAACATGAAAAACTAACCCCTGTCTTTGAAATTGTAGCGCTTTAAAAATAAGTAATTTGAAAATTTGCAAAAATTCAGACACATGCATTGAGGCCTTCTAAATATTTTTTGTCTCTTGGAATTTTTTTATAACCTGCTAACTTTCCGAGTTACAGGAAATTTTTCACGATAAATAATGTACTACATTTTTTGCTCATTAAAAAATTTGTCCGGAAAACTTTTTCATACAGGGTGTATTTGGTAGCGGACTGTAATAAGATCTTAGAGTCAATAGCTCCTGGTCTATGTAAATGTGCGCGGTGCGCCTCTAAATGTGTACGGTGAAGAAATACAAGCCAAAATTATTAAAGTACAAAAAACGCGAGCTGCGCTTTTCTTACCTTTGTCTAGAGTTGTTGATTTCACTACATTCCAAACGATACGTGCACTTTTAGTCTATCTGGGAGTGTATATTTTATATTCTATGATGCAACTCGAGAGGAAACAACAAATTGTCGAAAATATGAGAATTGTCTTTTTTATTAATTTTTAGTTTTCAAGTCGGCCTTTCCTCTTCAAAGAGAAACACTGCAAATACGCGAAAATATGTAATAATGAAGGGAAAAGCGCGACTCGAAATTAAAATAAAATCTATATAAAACTGGGAATAATAGCAATAAAGAGAAAAATATACAAGCCATTATGAACACACGGTGATCGTCAGAGGCATGCAAATTCTTGCCATTTATATAAACTATGTTTTATTAAAATCCTACAGCAACATTTTACTGAAATTTTTGAATAAGCACACAAAAGCAATGGTAGAATTTCTTTATTGGTGGAGTGCATTTAGGTTTTGACTTAGAAATCGACGCAATCTGAAATTATTAAAAATATCGTCCTATGCTGTTAAAAATTGACACAGATGATTTATTAAAGTTTAGTGTTTTTTTCACTCCTCTCCAAGAGTCCAAATTTCAACGCGCGTTTTTTTGTGATTAGCTCAAAAACCAAGCCTTTACAAGAAAAATTTTGATCACAAGATAATTTAATTTCCTACAATTTATTTTTTAGTATAACACTATGCGATAAAAATTGGCTAAGTTGTTGCTAATTGTTCCCAAAAAAATCATTTTTATGAAAATCAAAATTGCGAATTTATTCGTTTAAATTGCGTTGTAACAAAAAAGTTCTTCTAAACTCTTTTGTAGCTTTTTAAAAAATTAATCATATGGCATCATATGGCATTATATTATGGCATTTACCATACTTACAACGTATTCTATAGCGACCTGAATCTGATAAAAATTATGAAAAAAAAAAGCATTTTATAATTATTGTCCATTTTTAGTCATTAATATATATATATATATACCTTTTTTTTTCTCTGTTTCTTATTGGGATGCTCTGCCACATGTATTTTCTTCTAAACAGTGTCTGAAATCTACAAAATAATACAATTAACCAGTATTTTACTGGAAAATAACCTCTACGCCTGTGACTTTTACATCAAAGGATCAGTTAGAGATACAAATGATGAATAAGAACAAAAATATAAAATGACGTATTTTGCTGACATTTCGGAAAACGAATCTGTTTCCTTTCTCAAAGCATATTATAATGTTTGTGTCAAAAACCACCCTCTAACTGATCCTTTGACGTAAAAGTCACAGACGTAGAAGTTATTTTCCAGTAAAATACTGGTTAATTGTATTATTTTGTAGATTTCAGACATTGTTTAGAAGAAAATACATGTGAAAGAACATCCCAATGAGAAACAGGGAAAAATTAAGAAAATACCACAACCAACATTTTGACAATATATATACTTTCCAGTCTAGATATCGAGAAAAAATTGTGAAGTTGTTAGATTATCTCAAAAATGCTTTTTGGTTTGTTTAATTTCATTGAAAATTACAGGAGTAATTTGAAAAATACTGAGTGTATTTTCAAGCGCGATAAACCACGACCAGTCAAACTCACACGGGCACCCAGAAAACTCGATTTATATTAAAATGGAGGGTTCTGCTTGAAGCTTGAATCATATTTAATTTTGTTATTTTTTTCTGTATCAAAGTACAGGTCCTTGAAAATCGTTGTTCTTAGACAAAAATGGTGTATGTGTCCATTGAAACTGTATGTTTAAAAGCCTGTATTTAAAAGCCTGTACAATTACCATCTGTTTGGAAAATTCACCACTCCACAATGATTTGTAGTTTAATTTGGGGACATATAATATAATTCTGTGTAAGCTTTGTTAATTTAGGAGATATTATGATCTATTCCACAATAGGCTTCATTTTCCATTTCGTTGATTACACCAGCGCAGCGATATCATCGTCAGTAAATATAGGAAGGTAAATTAAGTTTAAAGAACTGATGAACAAAAATTGTGATCAAAATGTTTAATAATTTTGTTGCTACATACATATATGAGAAAAATAATTTGCAAGAACTTCATGCAGTTGTCTATTTTCACTGAAAATATGATTAATTATTATTCATGATCGAGATGTCAGAATTATTTCCTTGTTTACCTAAATTTTCATTTATAATTTTCTTCTATTTTGTTGAAGGCCGAATTAATTCTGTAATTATAGTATTTTACTTTCCGTAAAAATGAAAGAAAAATGTAGAATTTCATTTATGCTTATCTTTTAATCCTTTCTTACATATAGTAATTTTATTACATATTTTTTTAAATTTATTTCAAATTTATGACATTACACATTAGTTTAACTTGTATTAATTGAGTACTCATAATTATTACTTATAAATCGTACAATTTTTTTCTTAATTGCATGATTTTGGAGTTAAATCGGCTATTTTTAATCCGCCACCCTGTATTTCTGATTTTTTTAACGTCACTTTAGATATTAAAATTAATAAAAGCACCTATGCAATACTATCTAACTTTAATATAAAATGTTTGTTAATATTCATAGAATTTTGCGTGATTTTGATCTTAAAATCGGCTATTTTGGAGTCGCTATTTCCTTAAACTTTTTGAATACCAGATTCGTAATTAATTTCCTCGAAAACCTTAGTAGTAGAGAGCTGAAAATGTTCATCCTGTGGGGCTTTAAATACTAAAAGCTGACAACTGGATAAATCAATAGCATATATATATATATATAGGTGAACAAAAAAAAAAGTTGTCCAAAAATTGTCCTGTGCAAAAGAGCGTTATTCAAAATTTTCGAGTTAAGTAGTGCATCACCTAGCCAAAGTACATATCTCTCTTTGGTAAAAATTGTATAATATTCTCTATAGCTGTAAGGCTGTAAAAAAATAAACTATTTTCAAAAAAGCATTTGTTCGACCTTCGCTAAAAATTAATTCATTTGCCGTTTTTTTACATTACACATTCAATTACTCGAAAACTAAGTCTCAAATAAAGAAAAAATATTCTTTATAAAGTGAAGGCCTGTGCTTTCTGACCACGACGGTACTTTTTAAAATATTTTTAGAGAAATAATAACTGAGTTATGAATTTAAAACTAACGCGGTTACAAAATCTCCAAGCGGTTAGAACTGCAAACGTCGATCGCCCGCGGTCGAGCGGTGCGGTGCCTACGATCTGTGATGTGATGTGTATGTATCAGGTATTTTACAACAGTAATTAATATTATCATGAAAATTTTTAGCACAATTATCAATCCTATTAAATTCGTCCATTTCTAATCACGTGTGCTGAAACAACCAATCAGAACAGAATTACACTAAAAAGATCCCTGAGGGATCTTTTCACTTATGTCACCCAGTTTGACAGTAATGACAGTTCAATAATTTAAAATTTATTTTTTGACAATATCGATTTAGAACTGCAAATAATGATTTAATGAATATAATAATGGAGGAAAACACACCAAATAATACATAATACTTAAACTACATTTAATTTTACAAATTGCTCTTTTAATAATTATGTCTTTAATAAAATAAAAAAATTTTCTATGTGAATACCCCTCGAACGTTGATAAATAGCTCATAATTTTATCACAACTTCCTCAAGCACGTTGCTTTTAGGTAATTACCAAGCAAGTGCTTTCGGAAACTGTGATAAAATGATTTCGTATTATCAACGTCCTTGGGATATTATAGCTGAAAATTTCACACCACATTTTTTAACCAATCAGAGGCTTGTTTTTTGTTAAGTTACCATGGCAACCCAAAAAATTTCCGGAAATTTTTTACATTCTGTCAAATTAATAAGTGGAAATTTTTCTGTCATTTAAAATATCAAAGTAAAGACGCGGGAGTTGGAGTGCTTTTAGAATTAAATTTATTTGGCGACGCAAAGGAGGATATTCACAAGGATATTATAAGTACACAAATTAATATGTTAATATTTATTTTTTTGTTTAAAAAAACAAAGTGTTGGGTATTACAATAATATATGTTATACTAACAGATTTTAACACATGTAAGTAACTAAATATAAGTGTACTTGGAAGTCTGGCAAGAATTCTTCTCGTCTTAACGGAGAATAAATAGGACTGAAGACTGAACTTTGTAAATGTCTGTGTTTAAAATATATGAAATATTTCGACAAAACTTTATTTAATTTTAATTTAGATAGTCTACCCAGCAAACCAAACCACATCATTTTAACATAATGATGTAATTTTTGCAACAGTGACGTCGTCATTCTTGTTTGCAACCACGTGGTAATGCCGTCACAGTGACGATAAACGGCCGCACTCAGCCAGGTCGTCAAAAGTGACTTACTTATTTTCCACTTTTCAGCCACATCAGCACCACCCATTTGTAATGTAGATATGATCATATTGTGTACAAAAAATATATATTATAACAACTTGAATGTTACCGCCCAATTTCTTTTGAAATAAATAAAAATAATCTATTTTGCAACAAATAAATCTACTTTCTACATTACGAAAAAATAACTCCATTGAAATTTTAAAATCACTGATTATAGACTTATATTTTATATCCAGCTCCAATAAAAATGATGAATTTTGGAATAAATTATGTTTCCTCATATTGAATTTTTTATTGTTGTTTTATGTCGAAAAAAATTAGTTCATCAAAGTCGGCTGACATTTTATACGTAGTGTGTGATTTTACATTCTGAACAACTTTTCTCATTTTTTTTTCATTTTCAAAATAAAAGTATATTATTTCTTAAATATTTTTTTCAAAATCCTCCTATATACCTAAAATTATTCTCATTGCATAATATATATAGTTACATATATAATTATGTAGCTGTGCTGTATATGAGAATATAATTTTAAGTATACAGGGTGATTTGCAAACAAATATTTAAGAAATAATATGAGTACATCTTTATTTTTCAAAATGAAAAAAAAGGAGAAAAGTTGTTCAGAATGTAAAATCATACACTATGTATAAAACGTCAGCCGACTTTGATGAAATAATTTTTTTCGATAAAAAACAGTATTAAAAAATTCAATATGAGGAATCATAACTTATTCAAAATTCATCATTTTCTGTTGGAGCGGGGTATAAAATATAAATCTTTCATCAGTGATTTTTAAGTTTCATTGAATTATTTTTTCGTAATATAAAAGAAGATTTATTTGTTGAAAAATAGATTCTTTTTATTCATTTTAAAAGTAATGGCTTACTTCAGACAAAAAAATTTCATCAAAGTAGCCTGATATTGCTGAAATTTTACTCAAAAGGTATATTTCACACTCTTTTTACTTACCTTTTCCTTACATTTTTCTTGAGACTTGGGAAAAATATATAAAAAGGCAGTTCATACATAATTGATTAATATTTGCGTACAAATCTTGCACGTATACCTAGATATTTTAATTCTTTTATATATTACTCACTAAAGTGGGGCCCCAGAAAAATGTCTCTAAGTGAAATAATAGAAATTAGATTTAAAAATGTAAAAAGTATTAAATGAATTTGAAGTGATCAATAACACAAACATTTCTATAACTATATATATTCAAGATATGATTACAGTTATATGCCTTATAATAAAAATTCACCTAGCTATTTCTTTCTTGATCTTCTTTGATCTTCATAACGGATTAAGTCTTTCACAATGTTCACATTCAAAGTCTGCGGTGGTTGGAACTACTTTTATAGGAAATAAATTGTCATAGTTTAAAAATGTTTAATAAGATGTCATGTCATTTATGTCAGTAAAATTAATGTTAAAGTTGAGTATTGGTAGTAGAGAGGCATTGGTAACTAAAATGGATCAAGGTTGGGTATTAATACGTGTACTTTACAAGGCACCAATAAAAAAAATATTATGGAAACAGTAATTTTCAAATCTAAAGTGAATAATCTAGTTCCAGATCTCGTTAAAATACATACGTTACCAAATTTCAAGTGAATACCTTAAATGCTTCCAGAGTAATCGTGCGCACAAAAAAAACTACAGGAAGACAGACAAAATTGTTTTGCTCAAATTTAAAATCTCGACGTTTCATGACATTCTAAGCCTATTTCTATTTGGACGATACAAACGTTCAATTTTTTTTTGCGTTACTAATAAAACACCACAGCTAAAGGTTAAAAGTGGCAGTATTAGTATTTCAGATTTTGTTTAAGTGCGTTTAATCTGTTTATTTGGATTTTACTTAGGTAATAGTAATAGTAAGTCTATGCATGGTCACACTATGTACATAATAACATTTGAAATGTACACTTAAACATTTTAAGCCTGCTACTGCGTTTTCTGTACTTAATAATTTTTAATAATAAAAACAAACAAGACAAGTATCCAAATATAATAATAATAATAATAATAATAATGTTTATTCATCTCGTATAACATTTACAAATACATAACATTTAAAGTTGATATCCTAAATCTACGGGAAAAATACAATAAGAAATGTATATAGAAAACGACAAATAAACAGAAGTAGACCCACAAAGGAAACCCTGCGCATAGGTAGCATTCTATATTTATTTATAAAATATATCACATTATCGAATTTCAAGTTCAACCACACACTTGTTTTTGTTATTAAAGTAAAATTAAATTGAATTTGGAACAACTTCATTGACACTAATGAAATTTTTTTTAAAACAGGCCGAGGCTACTACGATTGAAAATAAACTACGATTCTAAAATGATTTGAACTTCGTGGATTTATAAAACACCAAAATTTGAATTCCATCTAGCAAAATAACAAAGTTTCTTAAAATAAAACACTAAGTATGTATAAACTAAATTAAAAATTAGGCAAAAAAAGTAACTGAAGGTGAAGTTTCTCATTACCGAAACAAGTATTTCAATATGAAATAATAAGCAATAAAATCTTTCTTATAGAGTCTTATAATATACAGAAGAAAATTGGTAAAAAAAGCAGTTTTCACAAAATTCAAATGCAAAATATCTAAGATTTTAGAACTTAAAATATAAACTTACCGCATTTTCTCTAATTGTACTGCCACTGTCAGTAGCTCCACGAACTGACATAGTTTTAATTGTATGTTTTACATTCTAAAATAGAAAAAAAATTATAAATACCTATATTATTCCAGTCAAATAGAGAAAATTAGATGGAAAAAAACTAATAAAGTTTTGAAACTTGGCAGATATGTTCATTAAGTCCCACTATTAAACATACTTAAAGTCCCCAACTCTGTTTTTTGCGTTTGAAAAATGGTGCTCAGATTAAGTTATTTGCTTACGTCTCGCTAAACTTTTAATTAGAGATATCGAAATCATGCCTCCTGTAAAAAATACAGCTTATGAAATTCTCTACAAAAAATTTAATATAATTTTTTTTACATATCTTCCATCATTTTTTCCATCCTTCTAAAATAAGAAAATTACATTTAATCAACGCATTTCTAAAAGCCGAAATATCACTGGAAAAAAATAAAACTCGATATTATGTTGGTTCTAGAATTCCGAATAACTTTAAAACATCCGTCGTATATCTGTCTGTCAGTCTGTCGGTTTGTCCATCTGTCTCTCTTTACGGCACTTTTGTGAGTATGATAACTTAAAAGAGAAAAGTTCAATTTTATTGAAATTTATACAGTATAGTACAGTATGTTAACTAAAAAAAGATCCCTATTGATTTTGAAAAAATCGATTAGTAAATATAAAGGTTTATAAAACATTTTATGAAAAAGATGCATGTGAAGAGTGTGTTGTAACACCTTTGATAGATTCTACAAACACAGAGATACTACATACTTAGTATACTGACCATTTGGACAATCAAGATGGTATTATCGGGAAATCATTAGAATTGCAAGTACCTATGTCACTTAAATCCACGATCTTATCAAAGTTTACAACACTCTTCACGTGTATTATTTTCATAAAATATTTCATAACCTTCATATGTGCTGATCGATTTTTTTTAAAAACGCTGAGGTTCTTTATAACTAACACTATTTTTTTTCCAAATTTCATTAAAATCGGACTTTTATTTTTAAAGTTATTTCTTAAAAGAGACATGACGGACATTTTGAAAGTTGTTGCGTATTTTATGACAATACGAAGATATATTTTTATTCCCTACGAGTGATATTTACAATTGTTGAAATGAGTCGATGAAATGCAATATATATACTCTTTGTTTTCGTATTTCCGAAGAATATAATAATAACAGATTAGAAAAAAATGCATATATAACACTCTGTAGAGAATTTTATAAGTTTTATTTTTTACATAAACATACTTTTGATATCCCTAAGGGTTAGAGAGATATGTATAAGAAATAAACTGAATCGGAGCGCCATTTCTCCAAGATGCCGGCTAGAGCGCAACAGTTTGAGTTGGGGACTTTTAGTATGTTTAATAGTAAATCCTAACATCCTTGCCAAGTTTCAACACTTTATCAGTTTTAAGGGTTAGAGAGATATGTATAAGAAATAAACTGAATCAGAGCGCCATTTCTCCAAAGTGCCGGCTACAGCGCAACAGTTTGAGTTAGGGACTTTTAGTATGTTTAATAGTAAATCCTAACATCCTTGCCAAGTTTCAACACTTTATCAGTTTTTTCCGTCAAACGTTGAAATTTGTTCCAATTTGACATAGTCCAATCAACTAATTTGAGTGCTAATGAATGGATTTTGATGAAACCTTGTGCAACGTGTATCGACGTTGATAAAAAAGTTGAAAAAAAGATTAGAGTACGAAATGATCGGAAGGGGTACAAAACATCTTTTTTATCGGTTCCATAACTTGTAGAGTTAAGTTAAAAATGAAAAAAAAACAATATACTTATTTACCTTTTTTGGCACAAATAAGACGTTTTTACTCTTGTGAATTTTTTCGAAAAATGCATTTTTCTCGAGATAAATAATGTACTAAATTTTTTGTCGTGCCTCACATCCACAAGAATTCTTATCGTCAGATGAATTATTCCTTAAGAAAAAAATTACATGATATATTTTTTTATAAATTTAACGATTTTTAATACTTATTTAAAGATAATGAAATAACGCACTTTTATGCAGTACTTTTTTACTGCATTCTATTCTTAAATGGCATCCGAAAAGGTACATCACGAATTTTATCTTCTTTATTGTTACGAAACAAATGCTTTTTTGAAAAAATCGCGCTTATGTTTCGAATTTTCATGTATTTTTGTGCAAAAAATGAAGTACATTATTTATCGTGAAAAACTGCCTGTAACTTGGAAAATTAGCAAGTTACAAAAAAATTCCAAGAGACAAAAAATGTTTAGAAGGCCCTCAATGCACACTTGAATACATTCAAATTTTTAAGTTAAATCTTTTTAAAATGCTGCAATTTCAAAAAAGAGGTAGTTTTTCATGAAAAACTCAGTGAAAACACACTTCTTTACAGAATTGCAAATAAATTTAAAAAAGTCTTGTATTTCGATAATACATTCACCGGAATTTTTTCAGATTTTTTTTCCAACTTTTACATTTCCCCTCCCCCACTTTCAGGAATTTTCGAGTGGTCATGTCTCGAAGAATATGCATTTTTCGAAAAAATTCACAACAGTAAAAAAATCTTATTTTGGCCCAAAAAAAGGTAAATATATTGTTTTTTTTTTCATTTTTAACTTAATTCTACAAGTTACGGAACCCGTGTTTTCTACTCTTTCCGATCATTTCCTACTCTAACCTTTTTTCAACTTTACAAACACATTGCACACATTTGCACATTGCACATTTACACACACATTGCAAACGCATTGCAAGGTTTCATCAAAATCCATTCATTAGCACTCAAATTAGAGATTTTGGAGATTTTAGCGCTTCGTTGACTGGACTAACTGGGGTATTCGTTATTCGGGTATTAAAATAATATACCTCTACTAGAGCAAAATAAATGAGGGTGAGTTTATAAATAAATCCCAGTCCTAACTTAGCCTATCTTAGTCTTAATTTTTTCCTAAAACATATCTGATATCTTAAGACTGGTTTATAAAGACTTGCCTTTGTCCTAAGTTGATCGTAAAATAAATACGCGAACTTTTCACGCCAATTGGAATTGATTTTTGATCTATTCTGTGGTATTAGCCCCTAGCAAAAATTTACCTAAAAATTTTGGATTAAGTTAGGAACAAGACAGGATTATAACTTTTATAAACGGCATATGGGTAACCTGTAACCTGTACATTTAACTTTTTAGGGAAAAAATTAAGACTAAGATAGACTAAGTTAGGAGTGGGACTTTTTTTATAAACTTACCTTGATAGGTAATAATTAAATCAAATGTGATTGCATTTTGTCGCCAATTGGAAAATACTTAATTAACAGTATTTAAATCTAAAATAAGCTAAATATGCTCCATATAAAAAATAAAGAACCAGTGTTAACCAACATATTAAATGATAAATTAGCTTAACTTTCTTTTTTCCCTTGAATTTTAATGGCGTCATGCATTCGGTGTCACGAAACATGAAAATTATAGGCTAAGTAAAAAATAAAAATGCATAATTTCATAGTAACAGTGAAGTTAAAACAAGCAGGTACACTTACCTTTACGTAAAAATGTGTTGATATTTAACAAACAAAAACTAAAGGCATTAAAGAAAAGTTATTGACATCAATGTCGACAACCAAACACAGACAAGTGTAAACTGGACACAGATCACGTAAACTAGATAAGTATGTTCTGTGTTGTAACCTGGAACTAACTTTTGCGCCACCTCTCGGTTGCGGGGAAAAGTAAACGCAACAAGCGGGTAATTTGAATATATGACATTATTGTTCTTGATGCTTCATTGAAAGAAAATGTTCAAAAGTTGATAAGGAATTAAATTACATTAATTTTATTGTATTTTAATTCCATTAAAATACATTAAAATTAATGTGATTCAATTCCTTACCAACTTTTGAACACTTTCTTTCAAAGATATTTATATTTGTGAGGAAAGAGTATTAAAAAAAAACAAATTCTATAATGAAAAAAAAAAAAACAAATTCTATAATGGAATAGAATAGAAAAATTTGTATTGCATTAAATATATACAACATATCCTTAAATAAAATGTCCATCACGCACGTAATAAGATGAATTTATTTCTTCCGGGAGCAATTCCTTCAAACGTGGCTGCTTAATATTGTCAACCCACCTTTTCAACAAATGAAAGAGATGACTTTTACTTGTCCCATCAGTACAACCCGGTACACAACACTTGTTTTTATAAATTAGGACTGTTGAGTACATAATAGCAAAGATAACGAAAACAACAATCACGTGTACAAGTTCAACTGCAATACAGACCACTAGCAAGGACAACAAACACCAACAAACCAACAGGTCAACAAATTTCGATTTTTCTTCTACACTTTTCACTACCACAAAACTAACAGGTTATGAAAAATATAAACATTGAAAGTGACATTTGAGAAGTTTGACACTACAGAATGACGGAGGTTGATAATGTAGTGTTACTTTGCAATCAACAAGTTCAAGACCTGAGGCACAGAGCCACTCTGTGGATGCAGGGGAAACTATAATCACAGACTTGAACCACCAAAATTTGATTCCAGGTGCTCCTTTCTCATCAAGTGTACGTGATCTGTGAAACTGGAGCACAGATACTGGATATGACTGTGGAGGGGAAACGCTAGCAGTAGTACTAGACTAGTGGCGCTGGCGGCGATGGTCACAATTTAGTATGAAATGGGGATATTAAAGTGAGTGGTGGATCAGTTAGTTACATCCACGTTATAAAATTTTTCATTAAAATGATGTGGTGATTGTGGACTTCCCAATCTCCACTCACATAGAAGTGGTTATGATGTGAACATTCTGAAACGGTCCAAAGAGTGTCATCACAGTGATAAGATGTTCTGCCATTCACAAAATCCACTAAAATGTGAGTGGCTATAATGTGGACGTGGCGGAGTGTGTTTACTGGGTATTAAATTTGCTTGAAGATTTTAGTAGATATTTTTGGATTCTTCTGAATAGCTTTACATCCAATATTTATTCATAATGAATAGGCTCAACCAATTGTAACAAGTAAGTAAGCTGACGATGATATTTTTCAATTTCTGAATATTTCTTGCACAAAATACACAATCCATGTGTTTTAGAACCTGGAGCCATTTTTGTGCTAAATGCCCATGCACTTTATTCTTTTGACTGATAATCAAATTTTGTTATGATTAGAATGTAAAAATTAATCTAATTGACGTCTGTAATTGCGGCAGCCATTACTATCTTGTTACCTTTTATTATTCCATGGCCGCCTAGAAGTTGTTAATTATTGTCTCGGCAACAAGAATGAATACATCCACTGTGGTCGCATTTTAGTAATATCAGAAATAAATTTTAGTAGACCAAAGTTAATAAAAAACGGAAATATAATATGTTTTTAAGTTATTTATAAAAGGTTCATGTAACTAAACTTGGAGAATGGTATGTTATTTCCATAAGAAATTTCGTATTTTATTAACCACCCGTTGTTATTTCATGGCTCACTATAATGAATGAATTTTTGTCATTCGTAATAAAAATTTTCAATTTTGGCATAATATTTATAAAATAATGGTGTGAAATTTTCTTACCGAATATCCCACGAGCTTAAATTAATATCCGGAAATTTTTCCTGAATATTTTAAGAAAATTCATGACCTCGAAAAAATTTCCGGAAATAATTTAAGCTCTAGGGATATTATAAGTGATAATTAAATGATGTTTGGAGTAACTTCTAAACTTATAGAAAATACTACTCTAATTACTACTGTAATTTCACAAAAATGTTATTCTAAATCTTCACACATATTTTCGTCAGTTATATTTTTTTCGAGGAAACATTTGAGGACGTCCACAAATGATGTCACGCTTTTAGGGGGGGGGGGGGGTCTGGTGTTGTGACACTTGGTAACGAGGGTAGGGGAGGGGGCTCAAGCAAATGTGAAGTCACAATATTAAGAAAATAATTTTATGCCTAATATTTTATACAAATAAACTAAAACCTGAGAAAGAATTTTTCCTTATAAAATATGTCATGGTTCAAATTAAAAATTTACAATTTTTATTAATTTACGTAAAAGTTAGTGTGACGTGACAGACAGGGGGTGAGGGATCCGGCGAGCGTGACAATGTGTGACACAGGGGGATGGGGGTCAAAAATTGGCAAAAGAAGCGTGACACCATTTATGGACGGCTCTTTGAACAAGATTTTTGACCCATGCAATTTCAAGATCCTATGCAAGGCATTTTATTTTTTTTACAGCTGCACCATTTATATCTACAATCCGAAAATAAAAATTATTTTTTTAAAGATTCTGTGGTGGAAGCCATTACTTTGTGACAGTCAATCATGACGATATATTAAAACACTTTACTTTGTTTCTATCACTGATTTATTATAACTTGAACGTTACTGCAGTTTCGATACTTAACGTACCATTATCAAACGTATGATTCAAATGAATGAATTTACCAAGGGATGACAGGCATTTATATACAATACAATCTGAGTTATGTAGATGAAATTAAATGAACGGATTTACAAAGGGAAGTAAGGTATTTACCTAAATTGTCATTTGTCGGTACTTTTATTGGATTTAATAATTTCTATTGCCTCTAATAAATTTAATTTAAAACATTTCTCTTTCACGTGTAATATATTTAGATTGTTTATATTCGGAAATGTATGACTTGTCTCTAAAAAATGGTTTGCAAAAGTTGAATCTGTTTTTTGAAGTCTAAAAGAGCGTAAGTGTTCTTTGTACCTGATTTCAAATGAACGACCAGTTTGACCTATATAGGAGGCATTACAATCCGGGCACACTAGTTTATAAACTCCAGATTTTTTAAGTTGGTTGGTTTCATCTTTGGCGTTATATAATATATTTGTAAGTTTAGATGGTGACTTGAAGCTAACTTTTAAATTATGTGATGACAAAATATTTTCAATTTTTTCCGAAATGCTGCCATAATACGTTAGGGATACATATTTATCATTACTATGATCTTTAATATGTGGATATATACTAGAGCAAGCTAATTTAAATTGTTTTTTGTTAATTAGATTTTCTATTGTTCTTCCTTGAAAACCATTATTCAGTGCTATTGTTTTTATGGTGTCTAATTCCATTTCTAGATGTTCCTTTGAAAGGGGGAGTGATAAAGCTCTATGTATCATGGAGTTATATGCTGCTAGTTTATGTGATATGGGGCTGAGTGAAAATTTTTTTTTTTTTTTTTTGAAATAGTTGTGTCTGTAAATGTTGGTTTTCTATAGATATTGAAATGAATTTTATCATCATCGTGGGTTAGGGTTAAATCCAGAAAATTGATTTTTTTATCTTTTTCTATCTCAACTGTAAATTTAATATTGGGATGAATGCCATTCATGTAATTTAAAAAGGTATTTAGTTGCCTCTCTGTCCCTGTGAAGCAGGCTAGCACGTCATCTACATATCTATACCAAAATTTGATATGTTTTTTACTTAACTGTGAATCGATTATTTGTTGTTCTAAGTGAGACATAAAAATATCGGCTAAAAGAGGGCTCAGCGGGGATCCCATTGCTAACCCCATATTCTGAACGAAAAATTTATTGTTATATTGGCAATAATTTTGGCTAATGCATAAGTCTAAAGCTAATATCAATTCATTTTTTACTACGGGATTTATATGGGATTTATCCAGAATATCAATTATTAAGGATTTACATTCAGTAGTGGGAATGTTAGAGAACATGTTTGAGACATCAAAAGATACTAATTTACTATTTTCTGGAATTACTTGGTTCTGTAATAATCTAGTAAGTTCTACCGAGTTTTTTACAATATGCTGAGGTTTGAATTTAGTAAGATTTTTGAAAATCGAGTTAGTTCTGGTGCTCAATTTTTGTGTAGGACTATTTATATATGAAACTACTGGTCTTATGGGGGCATTTTCTTTATGATTTTTAATGAGGCCATAAAGTTTGGGGGGTTGCGGGTTCATATTTACTAATTTATATTTATCTGAACTACTAAATAACGTGTTATTTAATGACAAAAAATGTTTTAATTTGGATTGAAAGATATCTGTGGGGTCTTTTTTAATCTCTTTTAGTTCAGACTGAATGAAAACTTGCATTTTGTCATCATAATCTTTTTTAGGTATAACAACAGTTGCATTTGATTTATCTGCCTTTGTTAGGATCAAGCTATTGTCTCTAATTTTCTCTCTGATGGATTTAATTGTCTGGGTATCACTATTTTTGTATTTTCGAAATTTATGTTTTTTTATAGTGTTAGCAATTTTTGACTTTGTGAGTTGTGCATTTTCAAGATTTTTTAGGGCTTGTTCTGTTTCAGTTATAAGTGTTACTACAACCGAATTGTTATTAATATGTGGGGAATGTTTCGGACCCATTTTTAGCAGTTCTAGTTCTTTAGCTGAGAATTCTGTATCGGAATAATTAATAATTCTGTCACTAAACTTAATATTCTGGACATTAGTAATTTTCTGTTTTTTAATTTTAAGTTTAACTAGATTTTCTAATTTCTTTTTCTGTGTAGTATATTTTAAATAAATTGCTCTACTAATTTCATTCCTAACGTAGTCATCCAGTAAATCAAATTCAACCGGGTGGAGTTTATAAGAGAGCTCGGAATGTATTACCTTAACATAATGAAGAATAATATCTCGTTTCCTAAAGAGTGACTTCGATTCCTCTCTTAACCAGATCTTCTGTGCACTGTTGATGGCTTTTCCGGCGGCTGTGGACTTGGACTTCGTTTTAAGTGAGATGTATTTTGGGATGATATCTTTTCTTAAGCACTCTTGATTAAACCAGATATTTTGACTGATGAACTTTTGTTTCTTCATTAATTTGAGGTACTGTTTGGCTTGGATTGATGTACTTGCATTTTTCAGAATGTCGATTGTGGAAGCTGTGACTTTATGATAGTCAATCATCAACTTTGGTTTCTTCATTGATTTGGTTTGTTGTTTGGCTTGGGGTGCTGTACTTGCATTACTCAAAGATTCTGTGGTGGAAGCCATTACTTTGTGACAGTCAATCATGACGATATATTAAAACACTTTACTTTGTTTCTATCACTGATTTATTATAACTTGAACGTTACTGCAGTTTCGATACTTAACGTACCATTATCAAACGTATGATTCAAATGAATGAATTTACCAAGGGATGACAGACATTTATATACAATACAATCTGAGTTATGTAGATGAAATTAAATGAACGGATTTACAAAGGGAAGTAAGGTATTTACCTAAATTGTCACTGAACATTACCAAGAATTATATGCAAATTAGTTTTCAAATTAAATACATTGAAACAGGATAGATTGATATAGGTCTACCTGGTCATTCAGAAGATTATTGTCGGTACTTTTATTGGATTTTATAATTTCTATTGCCTCTAATAAATTTAATTTAAAACATTTCTCTTTCACGTGTAATATATTTAGATTGTTTATATGTTTGTATTGTTTATAATCTTGAAAATGCACAACTCACAAAGTCAAAAATTGCTAACATTATAAAAAAACATAAATTTCGAAAATACAAAAATAGTGATACCCAAACAATTAAATCCATCAGAGAGAAAATTAGAGACAATAGCTTGATCCTAACAAAGGCAGATAAATCAAATGCAACTGTTGTTATACCTAAAAAAGATTATGATGACAAAATGCAAGTTTTCATTCAGTCTGAACTAAAAGAGATTAAAAAAGACCCCACAGATATCTTTCAATCCAAATTAAAACATTTTTTGTCATTGAATAACACGTTATTTAGTAGTTCAGATAAATATAAATTAGTAAATATGAACCCGCAACCCCCCAAACTTTATGGCCTCATTAAAAATCATAAAGAAAATGCCCCCATAAGACCAGTAGTTTCATATATAAATAGTCCTACACAAAAATTGAGCACCAGAACTAACTCGATTTTCAAAAATCTTACTAAATTCAAACCTCAGCATACTGTAAAAAACTCGGTAGAACTTACTAGATTATTACAGAACCAAGTAATTCCAGAAAATAGTAAATTAGTATATTTTGATGTCTCAAACATGTTCTCTAACATTCCCACTACTGAATGTAAATCCTTAATAATTGATATTCTGGATAAATCCCATATAAATCCCGTAGTAAAAAATGAATTGATATTAGCTTTAGACTTATGCATTAGCCAAAATTATTGCCAATATAACAATAAATTTTTCGATCAGAATATGGGGTTAGCAATGGGATCCCCGCTGAGCCCTCTTTTAGCCGATATTTTTATGTCTCACTTAGAACAACAAATAATCGATTCACAGTTAAGTAAAAAGCATATCAAATTTTGGTATAGATATGTAGATGACGTGCTAGCCTGCTTCACAGGGACAGAGAGGCAACTAAATACCTTTTTAAATTACATGAATGGTATTCATCCCAATATTAAATTTACAGTTGAGATAGAAAAAGATCAAAAAATCAATTTTCTGGATTTAACCCTAACCCACGATGATGATAAAATTCATTTCAATATCTATAGAAAACCAACATTTACAGACACAACTATTTCAAAAAAAAAAAAAAAAAATTTTCACTCAGCCCCATATCACATAAACTAGCAGCATATAACTCCATGATACATAGAGCTTTATCACTCCCCCTTTCAAAGGAACATCTAGAAATGGAATTAGACACCATAAAAACAATAGCACTGAATAATGGTTTTCAAGGAAGAACAATAGAAAATCTAATTAACAAAAAACAATTTAAATTAGCTTGCTCTAGTATATATCCACATATTAAAGATCATAGTAATGATAAATATGTATCCCTAACGTATTATGGCAGCATTTCGGAAAAAATTGAAAATATTTTGTCATCACATAATTTAAAAGTTAGCTTCAAGTCACCATCTAAACTTACAAATATATTATATAACGCCAAAGATGAAACCAACCAACTTAAAAAATCTGGAGTTTATAAACTAGTGTGCCCGGATTGTAATGCCTCCTATATAGGTCAAACTGGTCGTTCATTTGAAATCAGGTACAAAGAACAATTACGCTCTTTTAGACTTCAAAAAAC
Organism: Rutpela maculata; assembly: GCA_936432065.2. Lineage (NCBI taxonomy): Eukaryota > Metazoa > Arthropoda > Insecta > Coleoptera > Cerambycidae > Rutpela > Rutpela maculata. The sequence continues at coordinate 179,636,079 of OW386285.2, forward strand.
AGATTCAACTTTTGCAAACCATTTTTTAGAGACAAGTCATACATTTCCGAATATAAACAATCTAAATATATTACACGTGAAAGAGAAATGTTTTAAATTAAATTTATTAGAGGCAATAGAAATTATTAAATCCAATAAAAGTACCGACAATAATCTTCTGAATGACCAGGTAGACCTATATCAATCTATCCTGTTTCAGTGTATTTAATTTGAAAACTAATTTGCATATAATTCTTGGTAATGTTCAGTGACAATTTAGGTAAATACCTTACTTCCCTTTGTAAATCCGTTCATTTAATTTCATCTACATAACTCAGATTGTATTGTATATAAATGCCTGTCATCCCTTGGTAAATTCATTCATTTGAATCATACGTTTGATAATGGTACGTTAAGTATCGAAACTGCAGTAACGTTCAAGTTATAATAAATCAGTGATAGAAACAAAGTAAAGTGTTTTAATATATCGTAATTATTTTTTTCTTTGAAGAAATGATAACTTTAACTATAGGTACCTTTTTTAAGATGATGAAATCTTGTGAAAAAGGTGGAGCAGTTTGAAATAGCGGTAGCAGTTTACCACTGACAGTTTGCCAACTATATTGGAGCACATTGAGGGGGTTTATGATGGGACTAAAAGCATTGAGCCAAATAATAGGTTGGTAATGAGCTCGTAAACAATACTGTTTTAAACTATCCTCAGTAGATGGTAGTTTATTCAGCATTTTCGAAGCTGCTAGGATACCACGTAAATTATTCACCGACGATATCTCCTTGTTGCTTGTATATAATTTTAGAACAAAGGTATGAAACTCTAAACAAAATATCGTCAAAATTAGCTATTCTAATACTACCAAGCAATTTGTAATATGTAAGATATACTTTCCAGCAGCCAGAAAATTGACTAGTAGTGTCACACCCTGTGATTGCGTGAAACGCTGGTAAGTCATTTAAAAACGCCTGATCTATTACCAAATCATGCGCTGGTGTCGGGCTTCCCACATCAAATCATGGGCCCCGGTACCAAATTCACTGACGTGCCCCCGCTCCTAATAATTGGTGAGCGGGGGGGAAAAATGTGAAAAATTTTGGCAATATCTCTGGCTGATCCCCGCGCTTAATAACTGATGAGCGGGGGGAGAAATTTGAAAAAAAAAAAGAAAAAATTTTGTCAAGATCGATGGGCCCCCGCGCTTAATAATTGATGAGCGGGGAGGGGGGAAATGTGAAACAAAATTTTTGTCCAGATCTCATAATTAGTGAGCGAATATTGGGTTCACTGGTCTAACCTGGCCCCTAAAGTAGCTGAGCCCGGGTACCGCGGTACCTAGTACCCCCGGGGCCCTGCCTGGTATATATTTTCATCTCCTTTCTTCTCACCATTTACCCAAATTTGTTAGGTGCTCCTGAAGTGGACAAGAAGTACTTTCACTTTCTTCAATCATTGCTTTAACCCCTGAATATCATAAATGTTTGTGTTAATTGCAAAGATTTACAGAAGCAACTGTATAGTTAACAATTAATATTGAATTTTAATTGCACGTTATACTCACATTTAGGAAAAATTTCAAATTTCAAATTCCATGAAATTGTCTTGTAAAATGTCTAATCACTTTGTTGGTGATAGAGCTGGGCAAATACTTTGAAAAAGTATTTAAATATTAAATACTAAATACTTTCAGAAAATTGAAAGTATTTAAATATTAAGTATTTACAAAAGATAAAAAGTATTTAAATAATAAATAGCAAAAGTAATTAAATAGTTTAAACTTAGTATTTAAATACTTTCTGTATATTTAAATACTTTGATAACACTGAAATATTTTGAAGCATAGTAAAGTGTAAAAACAGCCTTTAATGGCTAAACTTTAGTCCAGTCGATGTAGGTATTTACCTACAAAAATTTGCAAACTGAATAATTTTTTTTTTAATAAGTTCATGAAGGTGTATAGAATAATATCCTGAAAAGTTTACATTTCGCTCGCATGCAGAACATAAAAAAAATTTTTTTCATCCATTTTTTCAAAATTTTGAAATTAAGTCAAGCTAGGAAAAATAAAAAATACAGATGGTTAGATCACGTATTTATGAAAAAAAAATGTCCTAACAAAATTTACCGCTAAAGCCACGGTTTTCCCGGAAAAAAATAATCAAATATAACGTTATAACTCGAACGAGATACATGCGTGCGCGCGCTTGAATACGCATGCCTGTGACATTGACGCACTGAATTATATGTTACTAAATCAGAATTTATTCAATCTATATGAGTGTTGGTTCATTTAAAAGATTGAAATTGCAGCTTTCTGATGCTTTTTTTGTTTTAAACAATACAAGCAAAGGGTGGATGGGAAAATATACTTATATATATTATCACGCCCGAACTTAATCGTCGCAATAAAAAATATACAAACGGGGCGAGCGTAGAGGTGACTTCAATGTGAATATCAGTCGATGTTCCGTTGAAGCAACGTCGAGCGCGGTTAGTACTTGGATGGAGACCCATCTTGGGAAATACAGCGTTCTCGTTCCACCTTCTAGCGGCTTGTATATCAGTGTATACACGGAAATTACGTCATTTCAGACGAGGATTACGTAGTAAAGCAGGTGGTCCCTTATCTATTAAATGTTAGGCAAGTAAAAGATCCCTACTCTTCTTAAGGGAAGAGGTTCGGCAAAATTTCCAGGTTGGGGGTAGCTCGTCTCCTGGCGTCGGTGATAGGCCCTGGTAGTGGAAATAGGCCGACGTTAAATAGTTAAAAAAAAATATACAAAAAAGTAAAAGTCCTTCAAAAAAATTCTTTCTTCATTGAGATCTGTTAAAAGTATGTACACTTCATGGTTATTATGGTTTATTAAATTGTAGTAACGTGGATAAAAAAAAGTACATTTCAAATAATTTTAATTTCCTTGCTTGATGATTTTTTTGAAAAATATATCTATATTGAAGGCTGTAACTTGCCGAGAACTTGACCTATTGGAAAAAATAAAATATTACTATTTCGGAAAAAATGTATATTTTTCGAATGTTCAAACACAAATTCGTTTACTTGTATACATTTTTTCGAAAGTATGATCAATCAGATCATGATAAGAAATTGCGATTTTCACGATCTTATCCTTATAACTATGAAAATATCTTTGATTGTTTTGATATAAATTCTGCAACTTTTCCAATACATTAACAAATGTATAAAGAATCCATAGGATATAGCTGAAATGTGGATAGGTGTACCTGTAATAAATACAATACAATAAAGGCACGTAAAAATTCATGCGAGCGATTCAGCGGCTATGTGTGGTGTCTGTGTATGCGTTGATAATTATATATTTTCCCTCCAGACTCACTATTTATCCTCCTATTCACTAAGAAAAATGTTAAAAACGTGTAATCAGAATGAGAAGAAAGCTTTATTTTACTCGTTACAACTGCTAAGAATTTTTAGAGGTTCCGTAGTATGCATTTAACCGTGCGCTTGGCCACGTAGAGTGACAAAGTTACTTCATTATTTTTTTCCAGGAATACCGTGGCTTTAGCAATACATTTTATTAGAACATTTTTTGTTCAGAAATACGTGGTCTATTCACATGTATTTTTGGTTTTTTCTACCCTGACTTAATTTAAAAATTTTGAAAAAATGGATGAAAAAAAATTTTCTTTCCCTTTTTTTTTGTATCTTCTGCATCCGAGCGGAATGTAAACTTTTCAGGATATTATTCTATACACTTTCACAAACTCATTAAAAAAAAATATTTAGTTTGCAAGTTTTTGTGGGTTTCACTATAAAATGTTCTCTGTCGTCTGGGCTGCTTCGCCAAATTTTATTTTTTATTTTTGCAGAAATCAATAAAGACTTATTATTATCATTATCATTATTGTAGTAAATACTATTTGACTATTTGAGGTGTTAAAATTTTAGGTTTCATGACTTCAATGAATTTCCACAACACTATTTTAATACCTCTATACTTAATTAGTTCTAGTTGGGTATTGGACTTTTACTTATCCGTAGAGCTAGACCTTTACGTCTTCTGCAAATACCCAAATAAAGCACAGAGACTATGGCACTAGTTCAACTGTTCTCTGTCACAATCACAAAACATGTACATTAACAGTTAACACTTACTGTCTATGTCTGCTCTCAACCAAATTCCTGGGAATAAGACGTGAATGATTGAAGACTGAATGATGCAATGTATTTATTAACTACATAGTATAGTACAAGTCTTGATTTTTGACGAGTATTTGCCTGTCTCCCTGGTGTATTTGATTAAATTTGTTGTATTTATTTAAATACTTTTGAGATTAAAATACTTAAAGTATTTAAATACCGTCAGAAAAGGATTTATATACTTTTTTAGAAGTATTTAAATACTTCCCAGTAATTTAAATAGTTTAAGTATTTATAAATACTTTAGGATCGTTTTCACAAATACTAAGTAGTAAATATTTAAGATAAAGTATTTGCAAGTATAAATACAAATACTTGTTGCAAGAAGTATTTAAATACTTTCTAGTATTTAAATACTTATGAGGTATTTGTAAGTACATATTTGCCCAGCTCTGGTTGGTGAATATTTCTTTAGTTATAAAACTTGATTCAAACTAGTATATTATGGATACTTTATGGCATACATTTATATAATTGCACGTGTTACGTCGTCACGAAAGGATTGTCAATTTTTTGTTGGAAAGTAAAAATAAAACAATAAAATAAAACTGAATTTGAATGCTTATAACCGCGAATTAGTTTTGCATGAATGATTATTTGGATATTATTCATGTAGATATGCAAAATAAATATAAAATACTTACTACTTAAAAATGTATTTAGGTAACAGGCAAAAAATTAATTCACACTGGCTAATATTTATAACATGGTTAATAAACAAGCACTCATTAGTCAAGAAGAATTAATAACACAGCCCCACAAAAAAAAAGTGGTCTGTCCGGCGGACCAGACCAATATATCCGTATGTATTTGGACCCGCTGAAACCGAGTCCGAAGTCGCAATTGTCAGATCAGGTCGTTTTTCACCCCTAACCCCAAAAAACACCCCCCCCCCAAAAAAAAAAATGCTCTGTCCAATCCAGTATATTCTTATGTATTTGGACCTGCTGAAACCGAATCCGTAGTCAGAATTGTCAGATTGGCTCGTTTTTCACCCCCAACCCCAAAAAACACCCCCAAAACAAAAACAAAGTGGTCTGTCCGGCGGACTATACCAGTGTATCCTTATGTATTTTAACCTGCTGAATCCGGATTCGAAGTCAGAATTGATGGATTGGCTCGTTTTTCACCCCCAACAACGAAAAACACACCTCTCAAAAAAATGATTTGTCCAACGGACCAGACCAGGGTATTCTTATAGCCCACTAAGGCTAGAGGTCGCTGCTCTTGGTACTTGCTTTGCAAGTCGCTATACGCCACAGAGACATATGTGATTATATCCGAAGTATAGTAGCATCTGACCATATGAGAGTTTACCTCTCACCGTCACTCCATTTGCGTTAGTTTGTATAAGACAAGTTGACCACTATCATTTGTCTGTTCCATGACCTATGGCATACTGATGAGAACATAACAAGTTCGAAACCGGTCTATGTCTGGTTAGGAATTGGCAAATGATAGTTGGTTACTGATCACGATTTGAAGGTGTAATTCAATGCAGGTCGGAGTATTTGCCCGCTGAGTAGTTGTTTCCTTCCAATCCTATTTCATAAACAGTGAGTATAGCCCACTAAGGCTAAAGGTCGCTGCTCTTGGTACTTGCTTTGCAAGTCGCTATACGCCACAGAGACATATGTGATTATGTCCGACGTATAGTAGCATCTGACCATGTGAGAGTATATATATATATATATATATATATATATATATATATATATATATATATATATATATATATATATATATATATATATATATATATATATATATATATATATATATATATATATATATATATATACATATATGCTATCGATTTATCTAGTTGTCACTATGGTGAATATTTCAACATAATTTTTTATAAAAAATAGATTTTTTGGAGTTCTATAAAAGAAAAAGCGGTAGAAAACTTCATTTAGAAAGCCATTAAAAAAGTTTTGAAGCAAATCCATTCAGATGGAATCGATTTCCTAATCACTTACTTACAGGGTGGTCGTCAGAGGCGCGTATTAGAACGCAAAATGTTACTAAAGTTTTTTAATTAATCGCAAAAAAAAAGAAAATGTATCGGAACTGTAATATATAGTGTATCTCTTAGGTTTCCACATCATTTACCTAGATTAGATGATATGTCAATTTTACTTTAAATGGCATAACTTGTTTGTATTTAGTAAGACTATTAGGAAATGAGTGAAAGTTGCAGTCAGGTGTTGCCAACTGCGAATACCTATTTCAAACTTAAAAATAAAAAATATATTGACTGTGTACTTAATCTCAGTGGCACAAAAGTAAATTGTGCCGTGTTCATGCAAAATATGTATCAAATAGGTATTCGCAATCGGCCGCTCCCGACCGCCACTTCTACTCGTTTACTCATCTAATTAATGATATTTTTGATATCGGTATATGTCCCTCACATTTCAAAACTTTGACTATAAAACCAGTCTATAAAAGTGGGGATAAGCTAAGGGTAATAAATTATAAACCGATATCTCTCAAAACGCATATTTCAAAAATCTTCGAAAAAGCGGTCAAAAGTAGAATGGAGTCATTCATAGGCTATCAATACAATTTATCAAGCAAACAATTTGGTTTTCATGAGGGAGCTTCAACCCAGGACGCAATTTCAAAATTAGTTGTAAAAACCGCTGCCCAAGGAATCACTACTTCCACATCCAGATTTTTTATCCAAGTCACTCACAACGAAAAAATTTTGCATGTGGAAATAATTGCTTATGGAACTTTAATAATATAATATTTGAAATCCTCTACCCCAAAAACCCAGAAAACAATAACCCACATCGGTAGCGGGGGTAGGAGGTGGTGATGGGGGGTGGTTGTAGAGGTGGATGAAGTAAAAAACATTTTGAGGTTTCTAATTCTTGTACACACACCAAATCACAATTTTCTTTCATCCCCTTTAATAATGGGGGGTGGTAATGGGGGGGTGGCTAATGCTGAAATTTTTTTTGAGACCTTAGCTTCTCTTGTATATACTAAATACCAATTTTATGGACTCTTACCTGCTTGATTTAACTATTTTCCCCAAATTTACCCCAATTTACCCCCCAACTCTTCAACGGAACAAGATGAAAATATAATCTAGTTCTAGATCTCGTCAAAGTACATATGTGTACCAAATTTCAATATCTCAAACGGTTCCAGAGTAAACGTGCGCAAAAAAAAGTCTCAGACAGACAGACCGACAGACCGACAGACCGACAAACCGACAGACAAAAATTTTTATTTTGCTCAAACTTAAAATCTTGAGCAATAAAAATTTTAAAAAATCGTATATACTTGAACGACATATCATTAGATGGCTTAATCACATCATTCAGAGATGATGCAGTAATAGTTTTCACAGCATGATCATGGAAAATACTAGTGCAACATGAAGGTAAAAACCTTAAAACTATAAAAAGCCGGTTCGTTAATCGTCTTCTTATAATTAATATAGAAAAGGCAAAATATCTATCATTTTGTTCTTATGAAAGCTATCTTCTACAACTTATAACCATCACCATTCAAGGAACAGATCTGAAAATTCAAACTACAAAATCTATAAAATATCTTGGAGTTATTCTTGATAGCCGCCTAAAAAACCGCTGCCCAAGGAATCACTACTTCCACATCCAGATTTTCTATCCAAGCCACTCACAACGAAAAAATTTTGTATGTGGAAATAATTGTTTATGGAACTTTAATAATATAATATTTGAAATCCTCTACCCCAAAAACCCATAAAACGATACCCCACATCGGTAGTGGGGTGGGGGTGGTGATAGGGGGGTGGTAATGGGGGTGGATGAAGTAAAAACATATTTTTAGGTTTCTGGTTCTTGTACACATACTAAATTACATTTTTTTTCATCCCCTTTAATAATAGGGTGGGGGTGGTAATGGGGGAGGCTAATTTCAAAATTTTTTCAAACTTTAGCTTCTCTTGTATATATTAAATACCAATTTTATGGACTCTCACCAGCTTGATTTACCTATTTACCCCAAATTTACCCCAATTTACCCCCCAACCCTTCGACGGAACAAGATGAAAATATAATCTAGTTCCAGATCTCGTTAAAGTATATATGTGTACCAAATTTCAAGTCAATATCTTAAACGGTTCCAGAGTAAACGTGCGCACAAAAAAAGTTACAGACAGACCGACAGACAGACATTTTTTTTTTTCGCTCAAACTTAAAATCTCGACGTTTCATGACATTCTAAGCCTATTTGGACAAACATTTTTAAAACAATTTTTTTGTCGTTACTGAATGTGGAAGTAATTGAACTTTCATGTCCAAAACGCAGAGAAGGAACTTAGTATTAACTTATCTATACATTCAAACAGTTAAAATATATTAATTGAAAAACAGTTAAAACTGTTTATTACTACAATCGTAATTTTGCTACGGTATTCTAGATTGGAGTGAAATAAATTAAATAACTTTAGACACGCTTGAGAAATTATAGAAAAGATTTCTTTTTTGAATTATTTTTGTAAAGATTATTTTTTCCGACAGATTTATTATAGAGTCCGTCATAAAGTTGGTTACATATGAGAAAAATTTGTATCATTGAGATTTCTAAAAAAATATCTGCATGTCCGAAAACCAAAAAAATACATTTTGAAACATGTCATGTGATTGTTATAGAACATTCCAGAATCTACTTAAGTCGAAGACTAGATCAAAGTTTCGAATTGGATAAAAAATTAATTTAAATACATTTTAGGAAGAGAGCTTAACTAAACAAAAACAGACAAAAAAAGGCACAACACGTGGCACCCACGCCTAGAAATTTTATGTACAGTCCATGTGAGTGAAAGTATATTATGGTCATGGAAAAATGTACTGAAAATAAAAGTATAATTTTCGTGAAAGACAAAAATACATTGTTGGATATATTTATGAACAAGGAAAAGGAAATAATATACTTTTTAAGAAGTACGTCAAAAATTAGTAAAAATTGACAAGGCCAGTTTCTCGAAAAAAACAAATTTGGATTCATCCAGCGGCTCGTCAATTGAACGAGTGAGTTGGATAATCGGTAGAGAGCGATAGTAGGAAAAACAAATGCAGGTTTTTTCAAATGATAAAGTTATAGAGAAAACTACCTTGTACATAAATAAGACAAAAAGCCATTTTGCCAAAAAGTCGCTAGAAAGCGAACTCGTGTCACATCCCCAATATTGAACGTATATGAGGACCGGTACGTCGCGAGATTGACAGAAAGTTGCAAACTTATATATATATTTTTTCCCTTATGGGTTGCGGTGCCGAAGCTCCGCTGTACTGAAGCTTAAGCTTATTGTATCCCATAGTCTCATTATCCCATTAATCCCATTCCTCTCCAGAAAGAGAATATACGGTCAATGGGAGCTCTGGCTATTTCTTTCGTGGTCACGGTTAGTCCCCCGAAGTATGGAAACCTCCCAGCCACCAAGGCTGGGCAAACTTATACCGTGCGTGTAATTTCCCATTAGGCATGTACATTCACGTAGCGCGAGAAATATGTCAACACCGGCAGCCGTCCGTCGCACAGTGGGGCAAATAGCTCATTTTTTGGACAAGCGATAATTCCCAAGCCTGGAATTAATGAAATTTAATTTTTTTTTTAAACTCTTCGTTATAAAATTGCCTTTAATTCTATCGAGCCCGAATTTTGAAATTTCAAAATTAAAGGACTTAACTTTTGAAAGTAAATTAAAATTTTATCAAAAGATTGTTTAAAATTATAAAAAATTGTTACTTGGGTTTTTTGGTTTCTAATCTCATTTCTGATCCCCAAATTTTGCGATTCAAAAAACCAAGATAGCGGATCCAATATGGCGGCCATAATATTTTTTAAATGAAATGTACATGCACAAACTGTTAAAAATTGTTACTTAGGACTTTTAAGGGTTTCTGATAGAGAATCTGAAATCTAAATTACGTAATATCGTAATCCAAAATGGCGAATCCAATATGGCGGCCATAATATTTTTTTAATTGACATGTAAATGCGCAAATTGTTAGGGGTTTTAGAGATTGCTGATCATGAACCTGAAGTCCAAATTACGTAATATCGAAATCGAAGATGGCGGATCCAATATGGTGTCCGTAAGTTAAAAAAGAATGACAAATCAAGAAAGAAACTGTTAAAATTTGTTTTTCGGGGGTTTCGCAGTTTGCTAATCTCGTTTCGAATATTAAAATTTCGATATTTTGCAAACCAGATAATTAAATTCAATATGGCTGCCATAAATTGTTAAAAAATTATGATGTACATGTGAAAATAGTTAAAAATTGTTACTTGCAGGTTTTTGCGATTGCTGACTACGCATTCGTAATTTCGAATTCTAAGATGGCAGACTCGAATATGCCATCTTATAAAAAAAGAGATAACCAATCAAAAATGTTGACATCTTTAAACCTAATTTTTAATAATTTGCGTATGTACATTTCATTTAAAAAGATATTATGGCCGCCATATTGGATCCGCCATCTTGGATTACGATACATAATTTAGACTTCATGGTCAGAAACCCTTAAAAGCCCTGAGTAACAATTTTTATCAATTTGCGCATGTACATCTCATTTAAAAATATATTATGGCCGCCATATTGGATCCGACATCTTGGATTTCGATATTACGCAATTTGGACTTCAGATTCGTGATCAGCAATCTCTAAAACCCCTAAGTAACAATTTTTAACAATTTGCGCATTTACATGTCAATTAAAAAAATATTATGGCCGCCATATTGGATTCACCATTTTAGATTACGATATTACGTAATTTAGATGTCAGATTCTCGATCAGAAACCCTTAAAAGTCCTAAGTAACAATTTTTAACAGTTTGTGCATGTACATTTCATTTAAAAAATATTATGGCCGCCATATTGGATCCGCTATCTTGGTTTTTTGAATCGCAAAATTCGGGGATCAGAAATGAAATTAGAAACCAAAAAAACCCCCCAAGTAACAATTTTTTATAATTTTAAGCAATATTTTGATAAAATTTTAATTTACTTTCAAAATTTAAGTCCTTTAATTTTGAAATTTGAATTTTGAAATTTCAAAATTAAAGGACTTAAATTCGATAGAATTAAAGGCAATTTTATAACGAAGAGTTTAAAAAAAAAATTTTAAATTTCATTAATTTCGGGCTTAGGAATTATCGCTTGTCCAAAAAATGAGCTATTTGCCCCACTGTGCGTCGGTGGACTGGTGGAGCATCCCAGCTATGTTATTTCATTTCAGCCAGCTGGCACACGCGATGTTGTAATTCTTACTCCCCATGCCTAGCCCGCGACTACACACACGGTATATAGTTGAACTCATATTGAACTCCATTCTCGTGAATGATATAGTCACGATAAAAAACCTTGAAGCTAATCATAAGCGACCCAAAAAAAAATTTTTTAAGTAAAATATTTTTGTATTATTTCAAGTCAGCCACAATAAAAACCCAATTTATAGGGTGAATCTTTTCTACCAAATCGATTATTAGCGCACGCTCTCCATTGTACGGTAGTATTTAAAACTCTCTAAAAGAGGCGATCGAGGGAGGCGATTCTCTTCAAATTATATAATTTATTAGATAGGATATCGCATAATTTCACTGCACTTATTTTAAACCTAATTAGCAAATGATATTCTTTGAACTTTTGCGTTTTATTAATTGTATGGCTTGATGTAAGTCTCATATCTCGAGGGCTTTCGTTTGATATGCCGGAACTGAATAAATTGGGTGTCTCAGGTTTGAATCTCAACACCCTGGTTGCCTTACGAAAGCTCAAGAGGGATTTTTTATCAAAACAATTCAGAGATCTTTAAGCATAAAATCCATTACAATAAGTGAAATAAGAGAAAGACCAATTATTTTTTTTTTTTTGGAGAGAGCGGGGTTAGTAATCTACGGTGAGCGCAGCTTTGGCCTATTTCTTATCTATCAAGTATCTCTTATCTCGAACCCGCCTGGGAGTGGAAGACTGCATAAGAACAAGGAAGAACGCGACTGGTGCCCTTAATAAATAAATTGATGTCGCGTCACTCAGACGCTATGTGCTAGGTTCTTCTACATGATCACCGATTAGGCGAGAATGTAAAAAATAGTTGACGATGCTACCGAAAAATTGGTCAAATTAACAAGATATCGAAAAAATGTATTAAGAAAAAGTGCTTAGAATTTAAGAAAGACCACATATATCAATTTGAACCAGATCTGAGAAAAAATAAAAATTTTACCCGTACCAATAATTATTATGAGAAATAAAAAATTCCTTTTTTACTTGGAAATAGCTTCATTCAACTAAATTAAAAAAGTTTGTATTGATATTTATTTATTTAAGAAACAGGTCACCCAACAGACAGTCGAGCTGCCCAATGACAGGGTGATACAAAGTACAAAAAAAAGGAAATAATTACAAATTGCAGAATGCATGTTCTATAAAGCCTAAATATGGTACTTAAACCCTAACCTATACTTAACACTTGATCTAAAACTAAAAAACTAAATAAGTAAAAACAGAGTAATCAAAACATATTACATTTGAAAAAGAGACATTTAAGTTAATGCAATTATGAAATTAAACAACTACGACACTATCGACTTAAGTACTTTTTCAAACGTGATTTAAAAGACCTTGAAACTTAGGTGGTATATATCTAATTCGTAACTATTATAAGAAGATACATTATTGTACGCAGAGGAACATCGTATAAGTGGAGAATTTGACAGGAAATTAGTATTATAAATCTTATAAGCTAGGCATATTAGGAAAAAAATGGGGATTCAGAGGAAAGTTTTGCTATAGTTTTGATTTTTTCACCCTTTATGTTTTTTGGGGCACTGAACATGAATTTGAAGTTTGCAGGCAAAAATTTGGCCCGGAACTTTGTTTTTTTGGCACTTTTTGCCCAAATTTTGGCACTTTTCTCAGTGTTTGGCCTAAATCTTAGAAAGGAAGCGTTTTTTCGACAAGCCCATTCTATACAAAATTAAAGTAGACAAAATTTCCTACATTTTTTATATATAACGTTTTTTTAGAAGACTAACCGTTCTGCTGCTAGAGCGTGTCAAAAAAGGGCCATATTCTCATATCTAGTGAAATTCACCGTTTTCGCGGAAATCGCCCTTGCTATGATACTTAACTGTTGATAATTTATAATGAACTCGTGTTTTGTATGGGTTGTAATGATTGCTGAATATAAAGTTCTAAACTTGCCAAGTTACACTCTCAAAGAATGACATGGAGACAGGCCACAGAAGATGCCGACACCGTCATTGTGAACGAAGCCCTGTCTTTGGCTTGAGGACTGTTGGTCATCCTCACGGGCCTTTGCCAACGAGTAAACGTATTCTTCCTGAAACCAGGAAAGGGAAACGTTCCTCCAACCATCTACTCTCCTGTGCACGCTCTGCAAAACAAAAGCATTAAAGAACACATCATGTTCCTTCACGCAATGAGTGGGTGTGATACGACTTCAGCACCTTACAACCAAGGGAAATTGGAGTTTGTGAAAACTCTCACCAAAAACCCCCACCTTGCCGATGTTGTAAGTGTGTTCAAAAATACTGGGGCAACTCCAGAAAGCATTGCAGCAGCAGGGGAGAAATTTCTGGTCAAAGTGTACGGCTACACAGGAAGGACTGAACCGTCGATAAACCGTATGAGGTACATTAATTATAAGAAGGCAGCTTTCAAAACCTCATCAAAAATAGCTACACTACAACCATCAGCTGCTGCAGTCACACAGCATAGTTTTAGAGTGAATCACCAGGTGCAACAATGGCTGGGGGTTGAGAAAAATGCCGAAGATTGGGGTTGGAAACGAGCAACAAATTGCCTGGAACCGATCACCTCTCTACAAGCCCATACTTCTCCGGAACTACTGCGTCTGGTGTCATACAGATGCGGCAAGAAAATGTAGCTGCAAAAAAGCAGGCCTCGATTGCACCAATCTGTGCATCAACTGTGAAGGGTCCTGCAACAACGTGACAATCGAGACAGATCTCACAAATACCCTCGAGGACGGACCATTAGACGTCGAAGTACAGGACGAACTGGGCTTCACCTTCTCCCCATCGAAGAAAGTGTGGACAAGGAGGACGAAGGTATGTAACAGTCCTTCCCCAAAAACGACAATCACACACTTGGAGCATAAATGTACCTGTCTGAAGTAGTTAATATGAATGTACTAGCTGACCCACATCTTCTGTTCATTACAGACCTCCCACCACCTGAAAAAATAAGGAGAATAGATGAACGGACTGAAGAAGATGTGACAGTTCCTTTAAAAACGAAGGTATGTACAACAGTATCTTCAACAGTAAACATGTGCAGATTACTACTCACCTCGTCTATCAATAAATTCATAAAATAACATCTCCTGTTTGTTCCAGATGATTAAGGCAGCGACATTCATCATTCGCAACATTTATCATTATAATGATATGTGTATATATTATACTACTGACTATAATACACTTTACATAACTACTTTAGTAATAACTGCATTTCATTCGTTTGTCTCCATTTTTTCAATTACTTTCCCTATATTCATTATTCATGTAAGGTATACTGGGTCCAGAAATATGTTTTTTTTTGGCGCGCTCTAGCGGTGGAATGGTTACAAAAAAAAGTGATATATGAAAAATGTAGGAAATTTTGTCTACTTTAATTTTGTATGGAATGGGCTTGTCGGAAAAACGCTTCCTTTCTGAGATATAGACCAAAAACTGAGAAAAGTGCCAAAATTTGGACAAAAAGTGCCAAATTTTTGCCTGCAAACTTCAAATTCGTGTTCAGCGACCCAAAAAACGTAGAGGGTGAGAAAATAAAAACTATAGCAAAACTTTCCTCTGAGAATCCTAATATGCCTAGCCTATTGCATGGCAGAAATAGAACTGAACTTACCTGCCTTGTAATTTTAAAGCTACTAAAATTCAACACCAATGCTTATATGTATCTATATAATATAGGACCTAATATAAACAAGAATATTTAATCTTAACATATATCATGTATTATTTAATTTAATTTGATATTTATTTTAATTCAATGTATTTTCAATCACGCACTAGTATTTATTTTTAAATACTTCAGTGATTTCTCCTGTTTATTTGCAAACAATACCTCTGCATTTGTGTCATAAGTATACTATTTAACTGTATTTGTAAACTTTGGTATTTTAGTATTGTTGTTTATTATTACTTGTATTGTTATTCATTTTTATACTGTATTGTTCCTTATATCGCAAATAAACATTATTATTATTATTATTATTATATTTTTTTTTTCCGTCACCCTTTATACTCTGTGGCTCCGACACTCACAGAGGGGAGCTGGTAGTACCGGCATCCACTCCCCACGTCCGTGGGGTGAGTGACTACTAGGTCCGAGAATCGTATGCCCTGAGTAGACGTAATGAGCCGAGGATAATGGCCTTCTGCATCCTGCCGGTTAAGATCTCTGCCGAATTTCGGCATGCCGGTATGATCTTTAGTTCTGAAAGCAGCGTGTGTCTCGTTCCACCGAGGGCTCCTATTATCAGGACCACTAGCTTAACAGTATGGCCAGGGTAAAGCCTGCGGAGCTCGAAGAGCAAATCTCGATATTTCGTCCGTTTTTCCTCCTCCTTCAAGACAATGTTATTCTCCGCGGGAGCCGAGAACTCCACGACAAACATTGTCTTGAGTTGGTGGTCGTGGAGGACCACGTCAGGCTTATTAGCTTGTATTTGCCTGACTGTGGGAAACGAGTAGTTCCAATAAATTAGACACTTCTCATTTCCCACAACGGACTCAATATCCCCCGGAGCGTAAGGCAGCACTGGTGTCTCGTCTATCCCATACGAGTGCCTTAAGTGATAATAAAGCACTCGTAATGCTGCGTCGTGCCTCTGGATATAGGCCGAGACTGCATATAATGGACAAGCCGACAGCAAATGCATTAATGTCTCCGGCGCCCTGTGGCAGATCCTGCAGCTGACATCAGGGACCTCTATACCCATGACATGACTTCGATAGACGAGTGTGTTGAATACACCATCCTGACACGCCATAATGAATCCCTCGGTCTCAGACTTCAGCCCGGCTGACCTTAAGAAAGCAAAGGTCAGCCTTTCGGATAAGCCGCGGTCTTCTATATTTTTATAGAAGTCTCCGTGCAATGGCTTATCCGAGTGTAGCTGCAGAAATAGATCAATTTCAGCAGCTTTGACTTGAGCTTTTTGCCGAGCAGGTTCCAACTCGGTGACAGAGTCGTGATTAACCCGCTCAGCGTCGAAGACCAAACCGAGTTCATCGGCGGCTCTGCGCGCTGCCTTAAACAAAAAGGCTCCTACTCCTGCACTTTCATGGTCTCGGACCATGCAGAGGAGGGGATCCTTATGACCTTACAGGCTCCATCCAGAACCATCCTGTTATGGAGACTCTCCAAACTCAAGAGTCCACGGCCTCCCCGATGCCGTGGGAGATATAACCGTGGAACGGACGATTTAGGGTGCAAACTCCTATAGAGATGCATCTTTTTTCGGGTTCCTACATCGAGTTGTCGCAGCTCTTCTTGATTCCATTTAATTACTCCAAAGGAGTAGAGGAGGATCGGAACGGCAAGCATATTGGTAGCAGACACCTTGTTCTTCCCCGACAGTTCTGAAGACCAGATCTGTCGGAGTCGGTGCTGATACTTGCCGCGGAGAGCATTTTTTACTACACTCACTTCTTGGGTGGAGCATTGCTCGACACCCAAGTAAGTGTACGACTCTCCGGCATCTAGGTGATGTAAGATGCTTCCGTCCACAAGCTGTGCATCCTCTCCGTAGTCACCGCATCGTCCTCTCTTGAGGTGGACTAGTGCACACTTGTCCAACCCAAATTCCATGCCGACAGCCTGCGTGTACTCCTGTACCACCCTGAGGGACTGGCGTAAATCCCTCTCTCCGGAGGCATAAAGTTTAAGGTCATCCATGTAAAACAGATGGGTGACCGTATGCCTCCTATCGCCGGGGGTACCGCAGTTGTAGCCACGGGTATTTCGCAGCGAAACGGATAATGGCAGTAGTGAGATATTATTATTATTATTTAAGCGACACACTTTCTCAGCCGAAGCTGGAAAAAATTGACCGATCCCTCGCGCGCGCCGTTGGGATTCGGCTCGGTTAATGGGGATGAAATTCATCATATCCCATTAGTCCGATGGATGGTTCAGATGTCTATCCTTCATCGTTCAAAAACTTTCTCGTGATGTGGCATGTCTGGAGAATCACCGTCCTCTGAATAATCTTTACGAGGGTGCTGGGTAAGTTAAGCTGCTCCACATATTTCAAGAACCTCTTTGTCACAACACCTTATATTATTATTATTTTTTTTTTTTTTCCGGGTTGCCCGTTGCCGGACAGGGCTATCGTGGCCTCCGACATCACACGGTAGCCGCGCCGACTAATTCATTACAGCCACTCTCCACGACCTGTGGAGTTAGTGACTGTAAACACCTGAATCGTGTGCCCTAAGCAGACGAAGAGACCCCAAGATAACCGCCTTCTGCATCTGACCTGCCAACCATTCTGCCGAATTCTGACAGGCCGGTATGATCTTTAATTCTAAGAGCAGCGAAGGCTTCATCCCTCCGAGTACGCCGATTATTAGGACGACCATCTTGACCGAGTAGTCTGGGTACAGCACTTGGAGCTCATACCGGAGATCACGATACTTGGTCCGTTTTTCCCCCTCCTTCAAAGCGATGTTTGTCTCAGCAGGTGCTGAGAATTCGATGACAAACATCACTTTGTTCTGATGGTCGAGGAGTACAATGTCAGGCTTGTTGGCTTGAATTAGCCTGACGGTCGGGAACGAGTAGTTCCAATAAATTCGGCACCTCTCGTTCTCGACAACGGACTCAATATCTCCGGGGATGTAAGGTAGCACTGGTGTTTGATCTACCCCGTACGAGTGCCGTAGATGATAGTATAGCACTCGTAAAGCCGCGTTATGGCGGTGGATGTAGGCCGAAATCGCATATATCGGGCATGCTGAAAGCAAATGCATCAGCGATTCCGGCGCCTGACGGCAGGTCCTGCAGTTGATATCAGGGACCTCTACACCCATTACGCGGCTTCGGTAGACCAAGGTGTTTATTACACCATCCTGACAGGCCACAATGAATCTCTCGGTCTCCGACTTAAGCCCAGCTGACCTTAAAAAGGCGAATGTCAGCCTATTCGATAAACCCAGTGTTTCTATGTTCTTATAGTACACACTGTGCATGGGTTTATCGACACTATTTTTTTTTTTTTTTTTTCCCGCGTGTGCGATGCTGGACAGTTTTCCCGTGTCTCCGACATTCTCACGGGAGAAGCGCCAGCGGATTATCCACAGCCACTCCCCGCGTCCCGCAGGGTTAGTGACTGTAGATGCCAGATTCGTGTGCCCTAAGAAGACGAAGGGACCCCAGGATAACTGCCTTCTGCATTTGGCCTGCCAACCACTCGGCTGAATTTTGGCAGGCTGGTATGGCCTTTAATTCCGAGAGCAGCGTAGGCCTCATTCCACCAAGTACACCGATTATCAGGACGACCATCTTGACCGAGTAGTCTGGGTATAGCACTCGGAGCTCATACCGGAGATCTCGGTATTTAGTCCGTTTTTCGCCCTCCTTCAAGATGATGTTTGTCTCGGCAGGTGCCGAGAACTCGATGACATACATCATCTTGGTTTGGTGGTGTAGGAGGACTATGTCAGGCTTGTTTGCCTGAATTTGCCTGACCGTCGGAAACGAGTAGTTCCAATATATTCGGCACTTCTCGTTCTCGACAACGGACTCGATCTCTCCGGGGACGTAAGGCAGCACTGGTGTTTGGTCTACTTCGTACGAGTGCCGAAGGTGGTAGTACAGCACTCGTAGGGCCGCGTTATGTCTATGGATGTAGGCCGAAGTCGCATATACCGTACATGCAGATAGTAAGTGCATGAGCGACTCCAGCGCCTGACGGCAGGTCCTACAATTAATGTCAGGGACCTCCACACCCATAACGCGACTGCGGTAGACCAAGGTGTTAATAACACCATCTTGGCAGGCCACAATGAATCCTTCGGTCTCCGACTTTAGCCCTGCTGACCGTAAGAAAGCGAAGGTCAGCTTTGTCGATAAACCCAACGTCTCTATGTCGACATTATTATTATTATTATTATTATTATTATTATTATTTTTTTTTTTATTACTTTTTTTTTTTGTGAAGCCAGTCGCCCTTCTCTCTGTCTCCGATGCCAGAAAGGGTACGCTGGTAATACCAGAGACCACTCCCTACGCCGTAGGGTCAGTGGTCACTGGGTCCGCGAATCGTGTGCTCTGAGCAGGCGTAACGAGCCAAGGATAACGGCCTTCTGCATTCTTCCGGCTAAGATTTCTGCCGAGTTTCGGCATGCCGGTATCGTCTTCAATTCCGAAAGCAGTGTGCGCCTCACCCCACCTAGGCATCCTATGATAAGAACCACTAGTTTAACAGTGTGGTCCGGATAGAGTCTACGGAGTTCGAAGAGAAGATCTCGATATTTAGTCCGTTTTTCCTCCTCTTTCAGAACAATGTTTGTTTCCCCTGGGGCGGAGAATTCAATGACAAACATTGTCCTAAGTTGGTGGTCGAGGAGGACTAAATCAGGTTTATTGGCCTGTATTTGCCTGAGGGTGGGAAACGAGTAGTTCCAATAAATTAGGCACCGCTCATTCCCCACTACGGACTCAATATCCCCCGGAGCGTAAGACAGCACTGTTGTCTCGTCTATCCCATACGTATGCCGCAGATGATAGTACAGCACACGTAATGCTCCATCATGTCTGTGGATATAGGCCGAGACAGCGTATGACGGACAAGCCGACAACAGGTGCATAAGTGTCTCCGGCGCCCTTCGGCAGGCCCTACAGTTTACATCAAGGACTTCTATACCCAGGACATGACTTCGATAGACGAATGTGTTAAAGACACCATCCTGGCAAGCCATAATGAACCCTTCGGTCTCAGACTTCAGCCCAGCTGACCTTAGGAAAGCAAAGGCCAGCTTCTCAGATAAGCCCCTGTCTTCGATGTTCTTGTAGAAGACTTATTATTATTATTTTTTTTTAGCGAGCTAAAAACCAGTCACCCTTCTCTGTGGCTCCGACCCTCACAGAGGGGAGCTGGTAGTACCGGTAGCCACTCCCCACGCCCGTGGGGTAAGTGACTACTGGGTCCGGGAATCGTGTGCCCTGAGCAGACGTAATGAACCAAGAATGACGGCCTTCTGCATTCTGCCGGCTAAGATCTCTGCCGAATTTCGGCATGCCGGTATGATCTTGAGTTCCGAAAGCAGTGTGTGTCTCGTTCCACCGAGGGCTCCTATAATCAGTACCACTATCTTAACAGTATGGTCTGGATAGAGTCTGCGGAGTTCGAAGAGCAGATCTCGATATTTTGTCCGTTTTTCCTCCTCCTTCAAGACAATGTTGTTCTCCGCGGGAGCCGAGAACTCCACGACGAACATTGTCTTGAGTTGATGGTCAGGCTTGTTGGCTTGTATTTGCCTGACGGTGGGGAAAGAGTAGTTCCAATAAATTAGACACTTCTCATTTCCCACAACGGACTCAATATCCCCCGGAGCGTCAGGCAGCACTGGTGTTTCGTCTATCCCATACGAGTGCCTTAAATGGTAATAAAGCACTCGTAATGCTCCGTCGTGCCTTTGGATATAGGCCGAGACTGCATATGTCGGGCAAGCCGACAGCAAGTGCATAAGAGTCTCTGGCGCCCTGCGACAGGCCCTGCAGCTGACATCAGGGACCTCTATACCCATGACACGACTACGATAGACGAGGGTGTTAAATACACCATCCTGGCAAGCCATTATGAATCCCTCGGTCTCAGACTTCAGCCCGGCTGACCTTAAGAAGGCAAAGGTCAGCCTTTCGGATAAGCCAAGGTTCTCTATATTTTTATAGAAAACTCCATGCATTGGCTTATCCGTGTGAAGCTACAGAAAGATGTCGTGTTCTGCAGCTTTAATTTGGACTTTTCGTCGAGCAGGTTCCAACTCGGTGACAGAGTCGGGATTTACCCGATCGACGTCGAAGGGGAGACCAAGTTCATCGGCTGCTCTTTGTGCTGCCTTAAACAAAAAGGCTCCTATTCCTGCACTTTCATGGTCCCGGACCATGCAGAGGAGGGGATCCGAACTCCTGATGACCTTACAGGCTCCATCCAGAACCATCCTATTATGGAGACTCTCCAAACTCAAGAGTCCACGGCCCCCTCGATGTCGTGGGAGGTATAGCCGTGGAACGGACGATTTAGGATGCAAACTTCTATTGAGATGCATCTTCTTGCGGGTTCCTACGTCGAGTTGACGCAACTCCTCTCGAGTCCATTTCACTACTCCAAAGGAGTAGAGTAGGATCGGAACGGCAAGCATGTTGGTAGCAGACACCTTGTTCTTCCCCGACAGTTCTGAGGACCAGATCTGTCGGAGTCGGTGCTGATACTTGCCGCGGAGAGCGTTTTTCACTACACTCACTTCTTGGGTGGAGCGTTGCTCGACACCCAAGTAAGTGTACGACTCTCCGGCATCTAGATGATGTAAGATGCTTCCGTCCACGAGCTGCGCGTCCTCTCCGTAGTTCCCGCATCGTCCTCTCTTGAGATGGACCAGTGCACATTTGTCCAGCCCGAACTCAATGCCGACAGCCTGCGTGTACTCCTGTACCACCCTGAGGGACTGGTGTAGGTCCCTCTCTCCGGAGGCATAAAGTTTAAGGTCATCCATGTAGAACAGATGGGTGACCTTATGCCTCCTATCGCCGGGGGTACCGCAGTTGTATCCACGGGTTTTCCGGAGCGAAACGGATAATGGTAGTAGTGAGATGCAAAACAGAAGGGGGCTGAGGGAGTCTCCCTGAAATACTCTCCTTCTGAAAGTTACCGACTCCGTCTGGACTCTATCGTTACCCGATGTAATGGTAAAGCGAGTCCTCCAGAGCGGCATCAGTTCTTCGATGCATCTCACTACGGGACCGGGTACCGCAAGACATCGGAGCAAGTGAACAATGAGCTCATGCGATGTCATATCAAATGCCTTGCGGTAGTCGATCCAGGCCATGGAGAGGTTCCGCTTATACTGCACGGAGTCCTGCGTGACACATCTGTCAATCAGCAGGTTCTCCTTGCAGCCAGCGACACCTCTCTTCGACCCTCGTTGCTCATATATCCGTTCGTAAACCGGTTCAACTGCGTGGAGCACTCGCATGTACAAGATGCGCGTAAACACCTTGTAACATGCGTTTAGGCAGGTTATCGGCCGGTAGTTCTTTGGGTCAGACAAATCTCCGTTCTTCGGGATCAGCACTGTCCGCCCCTCGACAACCCAAGAAGGAATTTGCTGCTCCCCATTTAGCCATGAATTGAAAATTCTGGCCAAATGGTGGTGGGTACCGGATAACTTTTTCCACCAAAAGTTATTGATCCCGTCGGGACCTGGAGCAGCAAAGTTCTTAGAGCCCTCAAGAGCTCTTCGAACCTCTTCTGGAGTTATCGGTTGGCACACCTCGTTTGGTTGTTGAAGCCTTTGACAGAAGGCTTCAAAGTGTGCCAGGGCTGGAGAGTCTCGGTTGAGTGGAAGCTTCTCCTCGTAAAGCGTTTTCCAGAAATTTTCCACCTGATCTACAGTCGGCGGATTCTCTGCAACACGCGGAGGCGGTTCGAAAAGGCGCGAGGGCTTTTGGCGGAAGAGTTTATTTTCCGCCAGCCCCCTCGCCCGCCTCACTAGTGATTTTTTACAAACCACTAGCATCCGTATCCTGTCGAGACAGTGCTGTTTGGTGGTTCGCAGGACTGCCTCATTGAGTGTGTGATGGACGCGTCTTAAGTTGGCGGCTATTCGGCGCACTTTAGGCGTGAACGACCTATTGGCCGCCATATAGTCCATCACACATTGGATACGGGATGCGTGTTGCCTCGCCGACCGGATCTTGGCTTCCATCTTTTGTATGCGCCGCTCCGCCCTCTCCTGTGGGGAGGCAGTATTACGCCTCTCCAACCGAGAAAAGCGTTGAGCAGCGGCATACACGGCACAGCTTATGTGCCAGATGTCAGCCCGTTCTGGTAGCGCTTCACGAAGTTCTTCATCCACTCTGGCCAGATCTTGTGGCCTGGGGGCTTTTATGTGGTGTAGCCCCCGCCCGGTACTTAGGCCCTCTGGTATTGGTGGAACGGCAGGGACTGCATCCTCAACCAGTTCATTCGGTGGACCTTCGGCCACCTCATTCACCGGCTGAGGAGCAGCTCTCACGTAGCCCCTGCGACGAAGGTGGGATACATAATCGCGCAGGTTTTGTGGCGTGAAGGCGCTATGCTCTGGGTGCCTTGCACACCACAGAACATGCATTCGCCACATGTATCCCCTTCGCGCGGGCTCACTGCTTTCGTAGCACTGCATAAGGTCGTCTCTCAGTTCATCTGTCCACTCAAAGCGTCCTTGTTCATCGCGGTCGTCAAGAATGGGCTGTCGATGTTGTTGGGCCCCACCACCTTGCCCTTGACCCCTATCCGCACGGGGTCGATCGTGGGGGCCCTGTCTTCGGCCAACAGGAACCGGAAGATTGAGCTTGTGGGTGGTTAGCCCAGCAAGCCCACGACCGACACCAGAGGGGAAGATTCTTTCCCCTCCCGGATGCGCAAGGGCTGCCGGTTCGATTTTGCATCCCCAGCTGGAGTAAGTGGTGGCGCCACTCACCAAAAGCTAGATGGATGACGGTTTGCCCCTCCTGCTTAATTATTATTATTTTTTTTTTTTTTTTTTTTTTGTTAAAAACCAGTCACCCTTCTCTGTGGCTCCGACCCTCACAGAGGGGAGCTGGTAGTACCGGCAGCCACTCCCCACACCCGTGGGGTAAGTGACTACTGGGTCCGGGAATCGTGTGCCCTGAGCAGACGTAATGAACCGAGGATGACGGCCTTCTGCATTCTGCCGGCTAAGACCTCTGCCGAATTTCGGCATGCCGGTATGATCTTAAGTTCTGAAAGCAGTGTGTGTCTCGTTCCACCGAGGGCTCCTATAATCAGTACCACTATCTTAACAGTATGGTCTGGATACCATACTGTTAAGATGGTATCCAGACAGTATGGTATCCAGACCATACTGTTAAGATAGTGGTACTGATTATAGGAGCCCTCGGTGGAACGAGACACACACTGCTTTCAGAACTTAAGATCATACCGGCATGCCGAAATTCGGCAGAGGTCTTAGCCGGCAGAATGCAGAAGGCCGTCATCCTCGGTTCATTACGTCTGCTCAGGGCACACGATTCCCGGACCTAGTAGTATTATTATTATTATTATTATTATTATTATTATTATTATTATTATTATTATTATTATTATTATTATTATTATTATTTTTTTTTTTTTTTGTAAAAGCCAGTCATCCTTTAGACTCTGTGGCTCCGACACTCACAGAGGGGAGCTGGTAGTACCGGTAGCCACTCCCCACGCCGGTGGGGTGAGTGACTACTGGGTCCGCGAATCGTGTGCCTTGAGCAGACGTAATGAACCGAGGATGACGGCCTTCTGCATTCTGCCGGCTAAGACCTCTGCCGAATTTCGGCATGCCGGTATGATCTTAACTTCTGAAAGCAGTGTGTGTCTCGTTCCACCGAGGGCTCCTATAATCAGTACCACTATCTTAATAGTATGGTCTGGATAGAGTCTGCGAAGTTCGAAGAGCAAATCTCGATATTTTGTCCGTTTTTCCTCCTCCTTCAAGACAATGTTGTTCTCCGCGGGAGCCGAGAACTCCACGACAAACATTGTCTTGAGTTGGTGATCGAGGAGGACTCTGTCAGGCTTGTTGGCTTGTATTTGCCTGACTGTGGGAAAAGAGTAGTTCCAATAAATTAGACACTTCTCATTTCCCACAACGGACTCGATATCCCCCGGAGCATAAGGCAGCACTGGTGTCTCGTCTATCCCATACGAGTGCCTTAAGTGATAATAAAGCACTCGTAATGCTCCGTCGTGCCTCTGGATATAGGCCGAGACTGCATATGTCGGACAGGCCGACAACAAGTGCATTAAAGTCTCCGGCGCCCTGCGGCAGGCCCTGCAGCTGACATCAGGGACCTCTATACCCATGACACGACTTCGATAAACGAGAGTGCTAAATACACCATCCTGGCAAGCCATTATGAATCCCTCGGTCTCAGACTTCAGCCCGGCTGACCTTAAGAAGGCAAAGGTCAGCCTTTCGGATAAGCCAAGATCTTCTATATTTTTATAGAAGACTCCATGCATTGGCTTATCCGTATGAAGCTGCAGAAAGATGTTGTGTTCTGCAGCTTTGATTTGGGCTTTTCGCCGAGCAGGTTCCAACTCGGTGACAGAGTCGCGATTTACCCGCTCGACGTCGAAGGAGAGACCAAGTTCATCGGCTGCTCTCTGTGCTGCCTTAAACAAAAACGCTCCTACCCCTGCATTTTCATGGTCTCGGACCATGCAGAGGAGGGGATCCGAACTCCTGATAATCTTACAGGCTCCATCCAGAACCATCCTGTTATGGAGACTCTCCAAACTCAAGAGTCCACGGCCTCCCCGATGTCGTGGGAGGTATAACCGTGGAACGGACGATTTAGGATGCAAACTCCTATTGAGATGCATCTTCTTGCGTGTTCCTACGTCGAGTTGACGCAACTCCTCTCGGTTCCATTTCACCACTCCAAAGGAGTAGAGAAGGATCGGAACGGCAAGCATGTTGGTAGAAGACACCTTGTTCTTCCCCGACAGTTCTGATGACCAGATCTGTCGGAGTCGGTGCTGATACTTGCCGCGGAGAGCGTTTTTCACTACACTCACTTCTTGGGTGGAGCGTTGCTCGACACCCAAGTAAGTGTACGACTCTCCGGCATCTAGATGATGTAAGATGCTTCCGTCTACGAGCTGCGCGTCCTCTCCGTAGTCCCCGCATCGTCCTCTCTTGAGATGGACCAGTGCACATTTGTCCAACCCGAACTCCATACCGACAGCCTGCGTGTACTCCTGTACCACCCTAAGGGACTGGTGTAGGTCCCTTTCTCCGGAGGCATAAAGTTTAAGGTCATCCATATAGAACAAATGGGTGACCTTATGCCTCCTATCGCCGGGGGTACCGCAGTTTTATCCACGGGTTTTCCGGAGCGAAACGGATAATGGCAGTAGTGAGATGCAAAACAGAAGGGGGCTGAGGGAGTCTCCCTGAAATACTCCCCTTCTGAACGATACCGGCTCCGTCTGGACTCTATCGTTACCGGATGTTATAGTAAAGCGAGTCCTCCAGAGTGGCATCAGTTCTTCAATACATCTCACTACGGGACCGGGTACCGCAAGACATTGGAGCAAGTGTAAAATGAGCTCATGAGATGTCATGTCAAATGCCTTGCGGTAGTCGATCCAGGCCATGGAGAGGTTCCGCTTATTCTGCACGGAGTCCTGCGTGAGACATCTGTCAATCAGCAGGTTTTCCTTGCAGCCAGTGACACCTCTCTTCGACCCTCGTTGCTCATATATCCGTTCGTAAACCGGTTCAACTGCGTGGAGCACCCGCATGTACAAAATGCGTGTAAACACTTTGTAACATGCGTTTAAACAGGTTATCAGGCGGTAGTTCTTTGGGTTAGACAAATCTCCGTTCTTGGGGATCAGCACTGTCCGCCCCTCAACAACCCAAGAAGGAATTTGCTGCTTCCCATTTAGCCAGGCATTAAAAATTCTGGCCAAATGGTGGTGGGTACTCGATAACTTCTTCCACCAAAAGTTATTTATCCCATCGGGACCTGGAGCAGCAAAGTTCTTAGAACCCTCAAGAGCCCTCGAATCTCTTCTGGGGTTATTGGTTGGCACACCTCGTGTGGTTGCCGAAACCTTTGGCTAAAGGTTTCAAAGTGTGCCAGGGCTGGAGAGTCTCTGTTAAGTGGAAGCTTCTGTTCGTACAACGTTTTCCAGAAGTTTTCCACCTGATCTGCAGTCGGCGGATTTTCAGCAACACGCTGAGGCGGTTCGAAAAGGCGCGAGGGCTTTTTGCGGAAAAGTTGATTTTCCGCTAGCCCCCTCGCCCGCCTCACTAGTGACTTCTTACAAGACACTAGCATCCGTATCCTGTCGAGGCAGTGCTGTTTGGTGGTTTGCAGCACTGCCCCATTAAGTGTGTGATGGACGCGTCTTAAGTTGGCAGCTAGTCGCCGCACTTTAGGCGTGAAAGGCCTATTGGCTGCCATATAGTCCATCACACATTGGATACGGGATGCGTGTTGCCTCGTCGACCGGATCTTGGCTTCCATCTTCTGTATGCGCCGTCCCGCTCTTTCTTGTGGAGAGGTAGTATTTCGCCTCTCCACTTGAGACAAGCGTTGAGCGTCAGCATACACGGCACAATTTATGTGCCAGATGTCAGCCTCTTCTGCTAGCGCTGCACGAAGTTCTGCATCCACTCTGGCCAGATCTTGTGGCCCTGGGGGTTTTATGTTGTGCAACCCCCGTCTGGTACTGAGACACTCTGGTGTTGGTGGAACGATAGGAACCGCTTCCTCAACCGGATCGTTCGGTGGCTGTTCGGCCACCTCATTCACTGGCTGAGGAGCGACTCTGACATAGCCCCTAGCACGAAGGTGGGATACATAATCACGTAGGTTCTGAGGTGTGAAGGCGTCATGTTCTGGGTGGTTTTCACACCACAGAGCATGCATTCGCGCCATGTACCCCCTTCGGCCGGGCTCACTGCTTTCATAACAGTGCATCAGGTCGTCTCTCAGTTCATCTGTCCACTCAAAGCATCCTTGGTTATAGCGGTCGTCATCAATGGGCATCCTTCCCTGTTGGGCCCCACCACCTTGCCCTTGACCCCTATCCGCACGGGATCGATCGTGGGGGCCCTGTCTTCGGCCAACTGGAACCGGAGGATCGGGCTTGTGGGTAGTTAGCCCAACAAGCCCACGACCGACACTAGAGGGGAAACCGCTTTCCCCTCCCGGGTGCGCTAGGGCTGCCGGTTCGGTTTTGCACCCCCAGCTGGAGTAAGTGGTGGCGCTACTCACCAAAGGCTAGATGGATAACGGTTAGCCTCTCCTGCTTATTTAGTATTTAGTTTTTTATTATTATTATTGTTATTATTATTATTATTTTTTTTTTTTCGCGTGCGCGATGCTGGACAGTTCTCCCGTGTCTCCGACATTCTCACGGGAGAAGCGCCAGCGAATTATCCACAGCCACTCCCCGCATCCCGCAGGGTTAGTGACTGTAGATGCCAGATTCGTGTGCCCTAAGAAGACGAAGGGACCCCAGGATAACTGCCTTCTGTATTTGGCCTGCCAACCACTCGGCTGACTTTTGGCAGGCTGGTATGGCCTTTAATTCCGAGAGCAGCGTAGGCCTCATTCCACCAAGTACACCGATTATCAGGACGACCATCTTGACCGAATAGTCTGGGTATAGCACTCGGAGCTCATACCGGAGATCTCGGTATTTAGTCCGTTTTTCTCCCTCCTTCAAGATGATGTTTGTCTCGGCAGGTGCCGAGAACTCGATGACATACATAATCTTGGTTTGGTGGTCGAGGAGGACTATGTCAGGCTTGTTTGCTTGAATCTGCCTGACCGTTGGAAACGAGTAGTTCCAGTATACACGGCACTTCTCGTTCTCGACAACGGACTCGATCTCTCCGGGGACGTAAGGCAGCACTGGTGTTTGGTCTACTTGGTACGAGTGCCGTAGGTAGTAGTACAGTACTCGTGGGGCCGCGTTATGTCTATGGATGTAGGCCGAAGTCGCATAAATCGGACATGCAGATAATAAATGCATGAGCGACTCCGGCGCCTGACGGCAGGTCCTACAATTAACATCAGGGACCTCCACACCCATAATGCGACTGCGGTAGACCAACGTGTTAATAACACCATCTTGGCAGGCCACAATAAATCCTTCGGTCTCCGACTTTAGCCCTTATTATGATTATTATTATTATTATTATTATTATTATTATTATCTACTGTATCTCAGCTAAGCTGGTAGGCTGGTATATCCTTAGAATCAGGGAAGAACTTCATCTTATCCTGTTCCGTTTAAGAATTTTCTCGTTATGTGGCACGTTTGGAGGATTGCTATTTTTTGTATGACAGCGTAGTGGAATTTTGGCAGATCCAGTTTTTCTATGTTTTTCTTTAATTGTTTTGTCATAACTCCTTCCACTGAGATCACAATAGGGACTATTTCTACTCTGTCTAGGTTCCAGATGTGCTTGACTTCGATGGCTAAATTTTCATATTTTGACACTTTTTCTGTTTCTGTCTTTACCAGATTATGCGTGAGTGGGCAGCCTATGTCGATGATTGTGGCTTTTTTATTTTTCTTTTCAATTAGCACAATGTCTGGCCTGTTATAGTCTACAGTTCTATCTGTGAGGATTGGTCTATCCCAGTATAAAAGAAACTCGGTGGATTCTAATACCGGGCAAGGTGTATAGCGGTAATACGGGGGGAGAGGATTTTCCACTAGTTTGTATTTCTTAGCCATTTCCGCATGAATTAGTTTGGCAATCTGGTTGTGTCTGCACAAATATGCGGTGTCAGCTAGAGACGGGCATCCAGCTGTTATATGCTCAATCGTTTCTCCTGGTCTTCCACACTTTCTGCAGACATCTTCTACGTTTGTCTTTAGGATGGTTTTATCGTAGTTCCGGGATCTTTGCACACGGTCCTGGATAGAAATAATGAAGCCTTCAGTTGTAGGGTGGAGTTGGCCCTTTTTCAACCACATATTATTATTATTATTATTATTATTATCTTTTCCTTTGCTCCTACCATCCTTATTGGTGTTAGGATTGGGTCGGGTTGATTTAATGGTTGAGAAAACAATTCAGTTCCTCTCATCCAAGGAATTTTCGAACAATGTGAGTTGTTTGCAGTAGCACGGCGCGCTGCCCCACATTGAGGATTTTTTTAGAGAGTTCGAGTTCTTTTAAGTTTTTAAGGAAATTTTTAGTAACAATTCCCTCTACCGACATCACAAATGAGTGATTATTATTATTATTATTATTTTTTTTTTTTTTTTTTTTTTTTTTCGGTTTGCCCGCTGCCGGACAGGACTTCCGTGGCCTCCGACACCTCACGGTAGCCGCGCCGGCGAATTCCTTGCAGCCACTCTCCACGACCTGTGGAGTTAGTGACTGCAAATACCTAAATCGTGTGCCCTAAGTAGACGAAGGGACCCCAAGATAACCGCCTTCTGCATCTGGCCTGCCAACCATTCTGCCGAATTCTGACAGGCCGGTATGATCTTCAATTCTGAGAGCAGCGAAGGCTTCATCCCTCCGAGTACGCCGATTATTAGGACGACCATCTTGACAGAGTAGCCTGGGTACAGCACTTGGAGCTCATACCGGAGATCACGATATTTGGTCCGTTTTTCCCCCTCCTTCAAAGCGATATTTGTCTCAGCAGGTGCTGAGAATTCGATGACAAACATCACTTTGTTCTGATGGTCGAGGAGGACTATGTCAGGCTTGTTGGCTTGAATTAGCCTGACGGTCGGGAACGAGTAGTTCCAATAAATTCGGCACCTCTCGTTCTCGACAACGGACTCAATATCTCCGGGGATATAAGGCAGCACTGGTGTTTGGTCTACCCCATACGAGTGCCGTAGGTGGTAGTATAGCACTTGTAAAGCCGCGTTATGGCGGTGGATGTAGGCCGAAATCGCGTATACCGGGCATGCTGAAAGCAAATGCATCAGCGATTCCGGCGCCTGACGGCAGGTCCTGCAGTTGGTATCATACACCCATTACGCGGCTCCGGTAGACCAAGGTGTTTATTACACCATCCTGACAGGCCACAATGAATCCCTCGGTCTCCGACTTAAGCCCAGCTGACCTTAAAAAGGCGAATGTCAGCCTAGTCGATAAACCCAGTGTTTCCATGTTTTTGTAGTATACACCGTGCATGGGTTTATCGACATGCTGCCTAAACAGGCTCTCCTGTTCGGCAGCTTTTATTTGGGCTTTCAGACGAGTCTTAGTATATACTTACGGTAATTTCTTGTAGGCACAACTTGGTCTTGGATGGCGTTAATAAAGCATTCTGTCTCCGGCATTAGAAAACCTTGTCTGAGATAACTAGTTGACAGTTCAAGGTCAATATCCTGACTATATAGTGCGGCTGCGTATCTTCCGTGCATAGCCTTACTCTTCCACTCTTCTTCTAGTGTTCTCATCGTTTTTTGTACTTCAGTTGGTGCCCGGGCAGCCAAATTTAGAGGTGAGAAATTGATGTCCGCCGTTGCAATGGTGTTTTGAAGTTCTTTCACGCTCAGAGAGGTCCTCCATGCTCTCATAGTTATTTTCAAGAAGTTAAGTACTTCTGGATTGATCTTATATATGGACAATACTTTTTGAACCCAGGAATGCGGAACGGAGTCAAATGCTTTGCGGTAGTCTACCCAAGCTATTGAAATATTTCTCTTCCGTTTTACTGCCTGCTTTGTGACAATTGTGTCTACTATCAGCCATTCATTGCTTCCTTTGCCTCCTTTTCTGCATCCGTTTTGTTCTTTTGCTAGTATAATGTTATTTTCTAGATGTTTAGTGATTTTGTTTTCTAATATACTAGTTATGATTTTATAAATGACTGGCAGACAAGTTATTGGCCGGTAGTTTTTGGGCTGCTGAGTTTGACTGTTTTTTGGAATCATTATCGTAATTCCCTCAGTAAAGAATGTAGGAAGTCTATTAGGATCTCGAATAGCTTCATTAATTTGTGTTGCTAAAATTTTGTGCGTACAGTGAAAGTTTTTCCACCAGTACGCCTGGATCTTATCAATTCCGGGAGCTTTCCAATTTTTAAGTTTAGATGTAGCTTGCTTGATATCGGCTTCTAGTATTAGTACTGGCTCCATGGCGGGTGTATTGGCTACTCTCTGTTCCTCAGACTCTATCCAGTATGCTTCTTCTCGGTGGTCTTGTGGTGTGTTATTATTATTATTATTATTTTTTTTTTTTTGTGAAGCCAGTCGCCCTTCTCTCTGTCTCCGATGCCAGAGAGGGTACGCTGGTAATACCAGAGACCACTCCCTACGCCGTAGGGTCAGTGGTCACTGGGTCCGCGAATCGTGTGCTCTGAGCAGGCGTAACGGGCCAAGGATAACGGCCTTCTGCATTCTTCCGGCTAAGATTTCTGCCGAGTTTCGGCATGCCGGTATCGTCTTCAATTCCGAAAGCAGTGTGCGCCTCACCCCACCTAAGCATCCTATGATAAGAACCACTAGTTTAACAGTGTGGTCCGGATAGAGTCTACGGAGTTCGAAGAGAAGATCTCGATATTTAGTCCGTTTTTCCTCCTCTTTCAGAACAATGTTTGTTTCCCCTGAGGCGGAGAATTCAATGACAAACATTGTCCTAAATTGGTGGTCGAGGAGGACTAAATCAGGTTTATTGGCCTGTATTTGCCTGAGGGTGGGAAACGAGTAGTTCCAATAAATTAGGCACCGCTCATTCCCCACTACGGACTCAATATCCCCCGGAGCGTAAGACAGCACTGGTGTCTCGTCTATCCCATACGTATGCCGCAGATGATAGTACAGCACACGTAATGCTCCATCATGTCTGTGGATATAGGCCGAGACAGCGTATGTCGGACAAGCCGACAACAGGTGCATAAGTGTCTCCGGCGCCCTTCGGCAGGCCCTACAGTTTACATCAAGGACCTCTATACCCAGGACATGACTTCGATAGACGAGTGTGTTAAAGACACCATCCTGGCAAGCCATAATGAACCCTTCGGTCTCAGACTTCAGCCCAGCTGACCTTAGGAAAGCAAAGGTCAGCTTCTCAGATAAGCCCCTGTCTTCGATGTTCTTGTAAAAGACTCCATGCAAGGGCTTATCTTTATGCAGCTGCAGAAATTTACGTTGCTCTGCTGCTTTTGTGTGGGCTTTTAGCTGGGTGACAGAACTCGGGTTCACCCGAGTATTATTATTATTATTATTATTATTATTATTATTATTTTTTTAGCTAGCTAAAAACCAGTCACCCTTCTCTGTGGCTCCGACCCTCACAGAGGGGAGCTGGTAATACCGGTAGCCACTCCCTACGCCCGTGGGGTGAGTGACTACTGGGTCCGGGAATCGTGTGCCCTGAGCAGACGTAATGAACCGAGAATGACGGCCTTCTGCATTCTGCCGGCTAAGACCTCTGCCGAGTTTCGGCATGCCGGTATGATCTTAAGTTCCGAAAGCAGTGTGTGTCTCGTTCCACCGAGGGCTCCTATAATCAGTACCACTATCTTAACAGTATGGTCTGGATACAGTCTGCGGAGTTCGAAGAGCAGATCTCGATATTTTGTCCGTTTTTCCTCCTCCTTCAAGACAATATTGTTCTCCGCGGGAGCCGAGAACTCCACGACGAACATTGTCTTGAGTTGATGGTCGAGGAGTACTACGTCAGGCTTGTTGGCTTGTATTTGCCTGACGGTGGGAAAAGAGTAGTTCCAATAAATTAGACACTTCTCATTTCCCACAACGGACTCAATATCCCCCGTAGCGTAAGGCAGCACTGGTGTTTCGTCTATCCCATACGAGTGCCTTAAATGGCAGTAAAGCACTCGTAATGCTCCGTCGTGCCTTTGGATATAGGCTGAGACTGCATATGTCGGGCAAGTCGACAGCAAGTGCATAAGAGTCTTTGGCGCCCTGCGGCAGGCCCTGCAGCTGACATCAGGGACCTCTATACCCATGACACGACTACGATAGACGAGGGTGTTAAATACACCATCCTGGCAAGCCATTATGAATCCCTCGGTCTCAGACTTCAGCCTGGCTGACCTTAAGAAGGCAAAGGTCAGCCTTTCGGATAAGCCAAGGTTTTCTATATTTTTATAGAAAACTCCATGCATTGGCTTATCCATGTGAAGCTGCAGAAAGTTGTTGTGTTCTGCGGCTTTAATTTGGGCTTTTCGCCGAGCAGGTTCCAACTCGGTGACAGAGTCGCGATTTACCCGCTCGACGTCGAAGGAGAGACCAAGTTCATCGGCTGCTCTCTGTGCTGCCTTAAACAGAAAGGCTCCTACCCCTGCATTTTCATGGTCTCGGACCATGCAGAGGAGGGGATCCGAACTCCTGATGACCTTACAGGCTCCATCCAGAACCATTCTATTATGGAGACTCTCCAAACTCAAGAGTCCACGGCCTCCCCGATGTCGTGGGAGGTATAGCCGTGGAACAGACGATTTAGGATGCAAACTTCTATTGAGATGCATCTTCTTGCGGGTTCCTACGTCGAGTTGACGCAACTCTTCTTGAGTCCATTTCACTACTCCAAAGGAGAAGAGAAGGATCGGAACGGCAATCATATTGGTAGCAGACACCTTGTTCTTCCCCGACAGCTCTGAAGACCAGATATGTCGGAGTCGGTGCTGATACTTGCCGCCGAGAGCGTTTTTCACTACACTCACTTCTTGGGTGGAGCGTTGCTCGACACCCAAGTAAGTGTACGACTCTCCGGCATCAAGATGATGTAAGATGCTTCCGTCCACGAGCTGCGCGTCCTCTCCGTAGTTCCCACATCGTCCTCTCTTGAGATGGACCAGTGCACATTTGTCCAACCCGAACTCCATGCCGACAGCCTGCGTGTACTCCTGTACCACCCTGAGGGACTGGTGTAGGTCCCTCTCTCCGGAGGCATAAAGTTTAAGGTCATCCATATAAAACAGATGGGTGACCTTATGCCTCCTATCGCCAGGGGTACCGCAGTTGTATCCACGGGTTTTCCGGAGCGAAACGGATAATGGCAGTAATGAGATGCAAAATAGAAGGGGGCTGAGGGAGTCTCCCTGAAATACTCCCCTTCTGAATGTTACCGACTCCGTCTGGACTCTATCATTACCCGATGTAATAGTAAAGCGAGTCCTCCAGAGCGCTATCAGTTCTTCGATGCATCTCACTACGGGACCAGGTACCGCAAGACATCGGAGCAAGGGTACAATAAGCTCGTGCGATGTCATGTCAAATGCCTTGCGGTAGTCGATCCAGGCCATGGAGAGGTTACGCTTATACTGCATGGAGTCCTGCGTGACACACCTGTCAATCAGCAGGTTCTCCTTACAGCCAGCGACACCTCTCTTTGACCCTCGTTGCTCATATATCCGCTCGTAAACCGGTTCAACTGCGTGGAGCACCCGCATGTACAAGATGCGCGTAAACACCTTGTAACATGCGTTTAAACAGGTTATCGGCCGGTAGTTCTTTGGGTTAGACAAATCTCCATTCTTCGAGATCAGTACTGTCCGCCACTCGACAACCCAAGAAGGAATTTGCTGCTCCCCATTTAGCCATGAATTGAAAATTCTGGCTAAATGGTGGTGGGTACTGGATAAATTTTTCCACCAAAAGTTATTGATCCCGTCGGGACCTGGAGCAGCAAACTTCTTAGAGCCCTCAAGAGCTCTTCGAACCTCTTCTGGGGTTATCGGTTGGCACACCTGTTGTGGTTGCTGAAACCTTTGACAAAAGCTTTCAAAGTGTGCCAGGGCTGGAGAGTCTCTTTTGAGTGGAAGCTTCTGTTCGTACAACGTTTTCCAGAAGTTTTCCACCTGATCTGCAGTCGGCGGATTTTCAGCAACACGCTGAGGCGGTTCGAAAAGGCGCGAGGGCTTTTTGCGGAAAAGTTGATTTTCCGCTAGCCCCCTCGCCCGCCTCACTAGTGACTTCTTACAAGACACTAGCATCCGTATCCTGTCGAGGCAGTGCTGTTTGGTGGTTTGTAGCACTGCCCCATTGAGTGTGTGATGGACGCGTCTTAAGTTAGCAGCTACTCGCCGCACTTTAGGCGTGAAAGGCCTATTGGCCGCCATATAGTCACACATTGGATACGGGATGCGTGTTGCCTCGCCGACCGGATCTTGGCTTCCATCTTGTGTATGCGCCGTCTCGCTCTCTCTTGTGGAGAAGCACTGTTCCGCCTCTCCACCTGAGACAAGCGTTGAGCGGCAGCATACACGGCACAATTTATGTGCCAGATATCAGCCTCTTCTGGTACCGCCGCATCCACTCTGGCCAGATCATGTGGCCCGGGGGGTTTTATGTTGTGCAACCCCCTTCTGGTACTGAGGCCCTCTGGTACTGGTGGAACGACTGGGACTGCAACCTCAACCGGTTCATTCGGTGGACCTTCGGCCACCTCATTCATCGGCTGAGGAGCTGTTCTCACGTAGCCCCTGCGACGAAGGTGGGACACATAATCACGCAGGTTTTGTGGCGTGAAGGCGTTGTGTTCTGGGTGCCTTGCACACCACAGAACGTGCATTCGCCCCATGTATCCCCTTCGCGCGGGCTCACTGCTTTCGTAGCACTGCATAAGGTCGTCCCTCAGTTCATCTGTCCACTCAAAGCGTCCTTGTTCATCGCGGTTGTCAACAATGGGCTGTCGATCTTGTTGGGTCCCACCACCTTGCCCTTGACCCCTATCCGAACGGGGTCGGTAATTATTATTATTATTTCATTTTAAGTTTTCTCACGTTTAGAGTGGAATTATCTTATAATCGCCACCCCAAGAGGCAAGATAATAAGCTTCTATTGCATATTTATGTAACTGGTATATTTAAGAACTTTCGGACTATATTACAGGTGCTGATTATTATTATTTTTTTTTTTGTCGCGTGTGCGATGCTGGACAGTTCTCCCGTGTCTCCGACATTCTCACGGGAGAAGCGCCAGCGGATTATCTGCAGCCACTCCCCGCGTCCCGCAGGGTTAGTGACTGTAGATGCCAGATTCGTGTGCCCTAAGAAGACGAAGGGACCCCAGGATAACTGCCTTCTGCATTTGGCCTGCCAACCACTCGGCTGACTTTTGGCAGGCTGGTATGGCCTTTAATTCCGAGAGCAGCGTAGGCCTCATTCCACCAAGTACACCGATTATCAGGACGACCATCTTGACCGAGTAGTCTGGGTATAGCACTCGGAGCTCATACCGGAGATCTCGGTATTTAGTCCGTTTTTCGCCCTCCTTCAAGATGATGTTTGTCTCGGCAGGTGCCGAGAACTCGATGACATACATCATCTTGGTTTGGTGGTCTAGGAGGACTATGTCAGGCTTGTTTGCCTGAATTTGCCTGACCGTCGGAAACGAGTAGTTCCAATATATTCGGCACTTCTCGTTCTCGACAACGGACTCGATCTCTCCGGGGACGTAAGGCAGCACTGGTGTTTGGTCTACTTCGTACGAGTGCCGAAGGTGGTAGTATAGCACTCGTAGAGCCGCGTTATGTCTATGGATGTAGGCCGAAGTCGCATATACCGTACATGCAGATAGTAAGTGCATGAGCGACTCCGACGCCTGACGGCAGGTCCTACAATTAATGTCAGGGACCTCCACACCCATAACGCGACTGCGGTAGACCAGGGTGTTAATCACACCATCTTGGCAGGCCACAATGAATCCTTCGGTCTCCGACTTTAGCCCTGCTGACCGTAAGAAAGCGAAGGTCAGCTTTGTCGATAAACCCAGCGTCTCTATGTTGTTATAGAATACGCCGTGCATGGGTTTATCGACGTGCTGCCTGAGTAGATTTCTCTGCTCGGCAGCTTTAATTTGGGTTATCAGACGATTTGGCGCAAGCTCAGTTACTGATTCTAGTTCAGCACCTCGCCGGCCTCCTCGCCTGAAGTCGAATACGAGACCGAGATCATCTGCGGCCTTACGTGCTGCCTTGAATAAAAATGCGCCAACTCCTGCAGTTTCATGATCTCTCACAAACCGCAGGAGTGGGTCCGAGCTCCTGAGGACGTTGCATGCCACACTCAGCGCTACTCTGCCATGCGCACACTCCAGACTCAAGAGTCCTCGGCCCCCCCGTTGGCGTGGGAGGTACACTCGAGGAACGGACGACCTAGGATGGATGCTCCTGTGAACATGCATCATCTTGCGGTATCCCTGTCCAATTGGCGCAACTCATCTAGCGTCCACTTAACTACTCCGAAGGAGTAGAGCAGAATCGGAACGGCAAGCATATTAGTTGCAGACACCTTGTTCTTCCCCGAAAGTTCAGAAGACCAAATCTTTCGGAGCCGGTGTCTGTACTTGCCGCGGAGAGTATCCTTAACTTGTTTCACGTCCTGGATGTGATGTTGCTCCACACCCAGGTACGTGTAGGTCTCTCCGGCATCCAGATGTCGTAGGATGCTTCCGTCTGCGAGCTGCGCATCTTCAAGGAATATCCCGCTTCGTCCTCTCTTGAGGTGGACGACTGCACACTTGTCCAGCCCGAATTCCATGCCAATGGCCCGCGTATACTCTTGGACCACCCTTAGAGAGTTTTGGAGTTCGCACTCTCCGGAGGCATAAAGTTTTAGGTCATCCATATAAAATAGATGGGTGACCTTATGCCTCCGATTGCTGGGTGAACCACATTGGTATCCG
Source organism: Rutpela maculata (assembly GCA_936432065.2). Lineage (NCBI taxonomy): Eukaryota > Metazoa > Arthropoda > Insecta > Coleoptera > Cerambycidae > Rutpela > Rutpela maculata. Next base: position 179,674,687 of record OW386285.2, read on the forward strand.
CGGGTTTGGCGGAGCCTGACAGATAACGGCAGCAGTGAGATGCAGAATAGGAGAGGACTCAGGGAGTCACCCTGGAAAACTCCTCTCCTAAAAGTTACCAACTCTGTCGATACCCGCTGAGCACCAGATGTTATGGTGAAGCGGGTTCTCCAGAGTGGCATCAGTTGTTCAATGCATCTCACTAGTGGGGCAGGTACCACAAGGCATTGCAGCAAGTGTAATAATAGTGCATGAGATGTTGTATCAAATGCCTTGCGGTAATCGATCCACGCCATTGATAGATTACGCTTGTATTGCACAGAATCCTGTGTAATACAGCGGTCTATCAATAGGTTCTCTTTGCAGCCTGCCACACCTTTCTTGCCACCACGCTGTTCGTGTATCTGTCGGTAGACCGGCTCAATTGACCTCAATGTCCTGGCATACAAGATACGAGTAAATATCTTGTAGCAGGAATTGAGGCAGGTGATCGGTCTATAATTCTTCGGGTCGGACAGATTTCCCTTTTTGGGGATCAGTACAGTACGCCCCTCGGCAAACCAGTCCGGAATCGGCTGCCCCTCGTTCAACCATGAGTTGAAAACTCGGGCCAGATGATTATTATTATTATTATTATTATTATTATTATTATTATTATTATTATTATTATTATTATTATTATTATTATTATTATTATTATTATTATTATTATTATTATTATTATTATTATTATTATTATTATTAGTTATTAATGCGTTTCTAATTCTATATAAATATGGATTGCAATTTAAGTTAAAATAGTTTACACAAAATGGAGAATCAATCATATTATTAAAAATTTTATAAACAAAACAAATATCAAAGTAAACTCTTCTAGATGACAAGGAATGTAAATTATAAAAAGTTAAATTATTTTCATACGAGAAATAATACCTGTGTCTATTAAACCCATAATTCAATGCATTAATGAGTTTCTTTTGAACTTTTTCTATTCTAGAAATGTATTTGTGGTACATTGGATTCCATATAGTTGCAGCATATTCTATGATTGGTAGAATCTGTACCCTGAATAAAAAAATTATGGATGATGTCTTTTTGAAGCCCCTTGATTTTCAAATGATAATTTTCGAATATAACAATCTAATTCTAAATCTTTAACTACAGTAACTGACTTAATTTGATTGTTGTTTAAGCATAAAGTAAAAGATGGAGGATTCAAGCACCTTGAAAATAAAATACAGAAACATTTGTCTAGAGTTATAAAAAAATTGTGCAATTTACAATAATGGTAAAAATGATTTAAATCCGACTGAAGGTCGTTGTAATCCGATACTGAATTTATTCTTTTATAAATTTTTAAGTCATCTGCGTAAACAACATGCTTAGATGTTGTGAAACATTTATGAACGTCACTGATGAAAATATTGAAAAGCAGGGGCCCCAGATGAGAACCCCGAGGAACTCCGGATGTCACATTTATGCAGTCAGGCTTAAAATTGTTTATAGCAACATATTGTGATCTATTACACAACCCCACAAAAAAAGTGGTCTGTCCGACGGACCAGACCAATATATCCATATGTATTTGGACCCGATGAAACCGAATCCGAAGTCGGAATTGTCAGATCAGGTTGTTTTTCACCCCCAACCCCAAAAAACACTCCCCAAAAAAATGCTCTGTCCGGCGGATCAAACCACTATATTCTTATGTATTTGGACCTGCTGAAACCGAATCCGTAGTAAGAATTGTCAGATTGGCTCGTTTTTAACCCCCAACCCTAAAAAACACCCCCAAAGCAAAAACAAAGTGGTCTGTCCGGCGGACTATACCAGTGTATCCTTATGTATTTTGACCTGCTGAATCCGAATTCGAAGTCAGAATTGATGGATTGGCTCGTTTTTCACCTCCAACAACGAAAAACACACCCCCCCAAAAAAATGATTTGTCCGACGGACCAGACCAGTGTATTCTTATGTATTTGGACCTGCTGAAACCGAATCCGATGTCATAATTGTCAGACTGGCTCGTTTTTCACCCCCAACCCCAAAAAACACCCCCAAAACAAAAACAAAGTGGTCTATCCGGCGGACTATACCAGGGTATCCTTATCAAATACATAAGGATACACTGGTATGGTCCGCCGGGCAGACCATTTTGTGGAGGGGGGTGTTTTTTGGGGGTTGGGGGTGAACACGAGTCAATCTGACAATTATAACTTCGGATTCGGTTTCAGCGGTCCAAATATATAAGGATACACTGGTATGGTCTGCCGGATAGACCACTTTTTTGTTTTGGGGATGTTTTTTAGAATAGGTGTGAAATACGAGCAAATCTGACAATTCTGACTTCGAATTCGGATTCAGCAGATCAAATTACATAAGGATCCACTGGTATAGTCCGCCGGACAGACCACTTTGTTTTTGTTTTGGGGGTGTTTTTTGGGGTTGGGGGTGAAAAACGAGCCAGTCTGACAATTCTGTCATCGGATTCGGTTTCAGCAGGTCGAAATACATGAGAATACACTGGTCTAGTTCGTCGGACAAACCATTTTATTGGGGGGTGTGTTTTTCGGGTTTGGGGGTGAAAAACGAGCCAATCCATTAATTCTGACTTCGAATCCGGATTCAGCAGGTCAATATACATAAGGATACACTGGTATAGTCCGCCGGACAGACCACTTTGTTTTTGTTTTGGGGTTGGGGTGAAAAACGACCTGATCTGACAATTCCGACTTCGGATTCGGTTTCAGCGGGACATACGAATATATTGGTCTGGTCCGCCGGACAGACCACTTTTTTTTTTTGTGGGGCTGTGTTATTAATATAGGAGGAAAGTAGCATAACAGTTGACCGTGCACACCGAAATTTCTAAGTTTTATAATTAGTGTGGGATGATCAACTTTATCAAATGCTTTTGAAAAATCGGTGTACACAGCACATACTGAAGCGCCATCCTCCATGGTTTCAAATATATCTTGTACGTAAGGTGCTAAGTTAGTCAGCACAGATCTCTTGCTATAAAACCCATGTTGATTGATATTCAGATGATTTTTTTAACGAGAAAAAATAGCTCATTAGCAATTAGTAATTCAACAACTTTACCAAAGTGATCTAATATAATAACGAAATGTGCCTATAATTTTTTACATTGCTTTTATCATCGGTTTTATAAATAGGAATCACTTGAGAATTTTTCCACCTCTCCGGGAAATGGCCTGTTTTTAAACATTTATTATATATAATATTTGTACTCCTGTAGGCTCCACCAGGCTCTCAGAACACGATTTAAGAAATATGGCTGGAATACCATCGGGACCTGGCCCCTTCTTAATATCTAGATTTTTTAAGGCTTCTAGAATTTGTTTTCTTGTGATATTTGTAATGATAAATGAAGTACTCAAGCTATTTTCAACATCAGAAGGGAATGTGTTGGACTCATACACACTTTCAAAATAATCCATGAACAGATCACAAATAGATTGGTTCTCTGATGCCACAATTTCGCCATATATGTCATTGTTTGAGGCATTGTTTTCGAAGATTTTTTATTGTGAACAAAGACCAGAAGTATTTGGTGTCAGTTTGTAAACTCTCCTCAGTTTTGTTTACGTATTTTTTGCAGTCATCACGAATATTATTTTTAAGTCTTTTACGTAATACAGAGAATTGTTGATAGTCATTTACATTATTAAATTTTTTCCATCTTTTATGATCTTTATTTTTATTTTTAATTAAGACTGCAAAGAACCAAATAGGATATAAACCTTTCCGAATAATTTTTTTAGGTAGGTACATAGGTATCGATAACATTATCAATAATTTCATAAAATGCTTGCACATCTCAATTTACGTTTTTATAGTATAAAATTGCATTCCAATCAATACTATTTAGATATTCCTTAATAACAACATAGTCAGCATCAGCGAATTTTAATTTATTGTATGAACTGCTTGGTAGTAATTTTTGAGTTGGTAGGTCGGCAAAAACCTCAAAAGCTTTATGATTATTATCCTCAATTACGAGGGAACTTGTACTTTGACTGACATTCATCTTTAAGGAGACAGATAATAGTAGATCCAACACATTACCTCGAATATTAGTGAGATTATAATATTGTTTTAAATTTAGAAACGACATATTGTCGACAAAATATTCGCTTATGGGATCAACTGAAATGGATGGGAGGTAAGAATGAGTATCAACATCAAATTCCCATTTAAGGTTCCGTAAATTGAAGTCTCCAATTATAATAAACTCACTGTCTTTATTTTTGTTTAATATTTCCTCCAGTTTATTAAAAAACAAGATAAAATTATTGAGCACTGCATGAGGAGGAGCGTATATATAACATATAAATAATTTCTTACCGCCGTCCAGTGCAATGGTCACCTACACCCTCTATTATCCCTGTCGTATGCCACTGAAACCCTTCTCGATTTTAAACTATTGCATACGCCAATTAGAACGCCACCATCATCACATTTACCACTAATTACTGGAGCTCGATCTCGCCTGTACACATTATAAGATGCAGAAAATAATTCAGAAGATAAAATACCATCGTTTAACTAGGTTTCTGTAATACATACTACTTGATATTCCATGATACATGTTGAATTGTAAAAATTTTCAGTTTTGGTCCTTAAACCATTAGCATTTTGATAATACAGCTCGAATATGAAAAAATGCTACGCTTAACGTTATAAAGGATATTATTGAGCCTCTAGGAGCTTAATCTATTCAGAACTAATTCATTTGTAATATGTATAGCAGGGTTGTCATTAGTTTTCTTTATATAAATTTTTGTGTCTTTCACCCAACAATATTTGTATTTGTTGACGGCACAAAATTGACGCGCTTTTTTATATAACAGTTTAAAAAAAGGCGTGAGGTGTTCATTAATATAAAAGGGCATATTTTCACCCCAATTTGAATTTATTTCAATAATGAAGAGGCCTTTGTTTTTATTAATCTTGACTGCTTGCATGAATTTGTCCTTTACATCTCTGGAAGAAAAATTAACAACAATATTTTTGTGCGCGGTATTATTTTATTTATCGTCACTGACAGGGAAACATATTACTCGGTGAATTTCTAGAATCTCTGAGTTATCTGCAGAGCAGTTGATAATTTCGGCGACTTTCTTCAAAATGCTAATAACGTTTTCCCCTTTTCTCTCCGGAATTCCACAAATTTCTATATTATTCATTCGCCCCTGCTGATGCAAAAGTTCCAATTGTGACCGTAATTCAGAATATTCAGTTTTCAGGGACGAAATGTCATTTGTTACAACATCAACTGTTTTAGCCATAGTATCCACTTTTTCAATTTTTTTAGAGAATTCATCGATTTTATCACCATAAATTGAAGTGATTTCATAATATCCGAATAATTATTTTTAATTTCTAACATATTATCTGACATTACGTCCATTTTCTGTAAATAACTGATTGAGTATTGGGTCGGTTTTGTCGGCTGTGCAGTTAACGCATTTCCAGATTATACCAGACTCAGCAAGAACATCTCCGCTGATACCCGACGGTAATTTAGTACATTTCACATGAAATTTCTTCACGCATAAGCCTTGACATTGAATCGCCGGGTTTGAGCGACTAATTGCTTGTCCACAACTACCGTATGAATCAGGCATGATAAGAAGTATCCAAAAAAATACTCACTATTTTTACTGCTGTTTTGTTACACTGAGTTTTATTGAAATTACTGCAGTTGCACCACTAAACATAAGCTGTTGTAGACGGTTGTTTGATGATCAGATAGCCAACTTACTACTGAATACAATGATATAGATAAACAATTTAATATTTTAACCACTTAAAAGGCTTATTTATACAGAGTGAAATACTACACGTCCTTACACATACATCCAGCACAACTGTGCTGGACATTAATCAAGTATTTGTGAAATAGACACTTTGCTGGAAATAAAATATTTTTCCCGTATGTAATCAACTTTACATGTAGCCAACTTTATGGAGGACACTGTATAATGGACAGGCCCCCCCCGCATTAAATCATGGGCCCCTGTACCAGATCCACTGGCGGGCCCCCGAGCCTAATAATTGATGAGCGAGAAAAAAATTTTTTGTGAAAATTTGGCGAGCCCTCGCTACGGGTTCCTCGGAAGCCAACGGGCCTCCGCGCTTAATAATTGATGAGCGAGGGGAGGGAGGAGAAATTTGAAAAAAAAAATTGTCAAGATCGCTGGCAGGCCCTCGCTACGGGTCCCTCGGAAGCCCGGGCCCCTAAACTCAGTACCCAATAGACCCCCCCATACGGGGGCCCTGACAATGGATCAGATTTATTAACTATAAGAAAATTATATTGCAAAACTTTAATATCAAATCAATATAATTACCTAAAAAATAAAAACAGACATTAACTTATCTCTTCCTTATCATTATGATACGAGAAGTAAAGAAAAAGAAGTAATAACAGTTTTATGAACTGGAATTAACAATAATTCTTTATTCTTGTATTATATAAATAGAGGCGAGCATAGATGCGTCTTCACTATGGATGTATCATCGATACTTCAAGTGAAGCAACGTGCAGAGCGGTTAGTACTTGAATGGGTGACCCACTCATCTTGGGAAACACAGCGATCTCGTCCCACCTTCTAGCGGCTTGTATATCAGTGTATACGCGGAAGCTATGTAATTTCAGACGAGGATTACGTAGTGGATATACCATCCTTCGGAGGGGATTAAAGCAGGCGGTCCCTTGTGTATTAAATGTTAGGCAAGTAAAAGATCTTCTTACGAGAAGAGGTTCGGCAAAATTTCCAGGTTAGCTCGTGTCCTGGCGTCGGTGATAGGCCCTGGTAGAGGAAATAGGCCGACGTTAAATAAATAGATTAATATATATATATATATATATATATATATAAATGATGGTCAGCCGAGGTAGGGAAGGCATGTAAATGAGGTATGTCTTAAGGCGCCGTGTAACGGCGCCTAAAAGGAGGTCCTACGCGATCCTACACAAATCTTAATTAGCGGCTTTGACTCGCCAAACTTTACCGACACCTAGATGGAAGACGTGAGCCGACGCGAGCAACGTCTCCAGAGTCGCAAGCCATGCCAAGTTGCCTATGTCACACGGCGCTTGTTTCGTGACTCGCCGAGCCAGGCTCGCCTAATCACGCGCCGTGTAACTGCGCCTTTACCAAAAATTAAACATTTGTATATGTAAACACTAGGAAGAGTGAAAATATTTTTGCTCGTAAAAATACCTTTACAGCTTTCTCTGCTCTTTAAATTAAAAATCAGTCTCAGTAATCTTTTCTGGGATACAAGGGCTCTCTGTAGATGAGTCGATCTCCCCCAGGCCAATATGTTCAATGACAGATGTGAATATGCCAAAGCATAATATACACTTCTTCATCTACATCTTTTAACTCTAAAATTGCAAAGTAAGCTTTATTAAGCAGTTTACATACATAGTCAGTGTGTGATTCCCATGTCAAACTATTGTCAATGAATGTACCTAAGAACTTCGTTGTTTTAGAGAAGCCTAGGTTATCACAGGTTAGTGTTCTCCTAGAGTATACAATAATACATCACCAACAATCCAACATTTTAACAAATTCAATGTACGATTCATTAAATTATACCTATGACAGACCAACAGACGTATAAGAAGAAGGGAGGAACATAGGAATGCAGTACAAAAACACTTCATTAACACCCGCGAAAACGTAAGAAACAACATATATGTAGTTGAGAGTATACTAACTCGACTGCCTATTTAAGGAGAAAAATTTTAGTTTTAGTTTGGATATGGAGTCATATAATACAAGGCACAAAATTAAAGAAAAAAAAACTCTTCACTTCTGTTCAATCTCTCGAGTCTTTATTGTCTCTTTATCAGAAACGCTACAATTATGACTTCAATTAACAAAACTTTTATAATAAAGGTTGTTGTTAGCTACTTACGAAAAAGTGAGGTTATAACAAAAAGTAGCACATATGCATAACAGGTCGAAGCAGATTTTTAGAATACCGACCACTACATCACTTTAAGACAATGCAATTAATACAAGTTATTATTAAAAATAGACGATGTCACTAGATAAAATTAGATATAAAAATGAATTGAGACTGGTGTCCTGATGGGCCACCATCTTACTAAACAAATTCTTCTCACCACCATTGCCAACTGTGTGAATATTGCTATCCTTCAAAATTAAAAGTAACTAGCTTATACTTGTACCTGTTGTCCATCAGGAGTTATTCCTATTGGAGAAAATCTATTATATTTATCTAGTTGTAACAAATAAGTGTAGATAATGTTAAGACCCTCGATGTCTTTTTGCGTTTAATGTGTTATTAGTCTTGTAAATTGTTTTTTTTTCTGCGTTGGTTTCTATGTCATATATACTCACCCTATCTTATGCAATACTATTATTTTGTTCAATAGCATGTTTAGCCCATGTACAAGTCTTTCTGTTGGTTATTTTATCACTTTTCTGAGAAGTTATGCAGTCCTTGAGTAATCTACCAGTTTGTCCAATATATTGTTTTCACAGTCGCCGCAAGGCAGGCACAACACCGAAAGTCTCGAATACTTTATCTTTGATTTTTAAAAATACTGTTACGTTATTCCTTGTATAAACACCCTGTATCGTGGATCCGAAAATTATAACACCAGAGTAACACTAAACACTAATCTATTAACTTACATACTAATTACAACGAACAATTACTTTACTAATATCACATTGAGTACTATACTTCAATTATTCAGTCCCTTGATCACTACTCTGCTCACTCTCTGACCATCTAAACTGTACATCAACAACTCTTAACTTGTGCTTCTCCATGCCTTTAAATACCCAAAGATGAGAGATCCAGAATAGTCTGTCATGATGTCATCACTCTCTAGATATTTCCAGTAAGCTCTTTTCTACTTCTAGACTCTGACACCACGCGCCATCTCTGGGCCGACTGCCAAACTAACCAAACCAGCTTAGCTTTCTGTTGTCCTTATAATTGGAACTTAGAGGAAATCTCCACATATGTCTCTGGGGGTATAAACATCTAACACTGCCTCCTCCTTAAGCCTGAACGTCCCGGTCAGGCAATTTAGTTTCTTCAACCTACCTAGCCAGTCTGTCTAAGTGTACGATTTTCATCTTCGACTTTTTACTTCTTTGAATCCAATACACAACGTCATTGATTCGGGTGATGACAGAGTACAATCCTTCTCAAGGCGGTTGAAGCTTCGGGGATCTCCATTCTTTTCGCTGCGGGTTGTACAGCCAAACCCGATCTCCCATCTTGAATGGGAGATCTTGTACTGGCATTCCGATCATAACGAGCCTTCATTCGGTCATCGATAGGTAAGAACTGTCACACTACTTAAAATTATACAATTTGGTTTTATAATAACTAGAAATGAAGAGTATTAATCAATAAATATTTTAACATCCATCCCTGACTAACTTTTTTGTAGTAATTTTTGGATAACTATTTGGTTAAGAATTTATTAAATGAAATTCGCATCATGCACCGTACCATGGTTTCTTACCAAAGAAAAGCTAAAAAGATTATTCTGTAATCAAAAACAGTGATCAAAAATTGACCAATATTTCACATTGTTAAAAATGGGCTCCTTTAAAAGAGTAAAACTTACCTTTCTGTTATGCAAACGGTGCACTATAAAAAATATCTCTTTACCTTTGGCCTTGTTTATATTATCCATATGTTATACTTATGTCGGTGTCACATATACAATTTGGCTGATTAAAGCCATATTGTGCAAGTTTATATTACAATTTAATTAATAAAAATAAATATATAGACAAATTACTTAGACCTGAAAAGTTTGTTGCTGAACCACATTCATGTGTAGCCGCCCAGTAGTGGAATGTGACAGTGAGTGTCTAAGCGACACACTGGCTTAGAACATTTAGCCCAGACGACAGAGATCATTTTATAGTGAAACCTACAAAAAGTTGCAAAATGAATAATTTTTTTTTAATGAGTTCGTGAAAGTGTATAGAATAATATCCCGAAAATTTTACATTTCGCTCGGATGCAGAACATAAAAAAAAGTGAAAAAAAAATTTTTTTATCAATTTTTCCAAAATTTTTAAATTAAGTCAGGCTAGAAAAAAACAAAAAATACAGATGGGTAGACCACATGTTTCTCAACAAAAAATGTTCTAATAAAATTTGTCGTTAAAGCCACGATTTTCCCGGAAAAAAATAATGAAATAACTTTATCACTCTGCTCGGCCAAGCGCTCAGTTAAATGCATACTACAAAAAAGGTTCTGTACATTTTTTGATTATCCCATTGGCTTCTCCGGAAAAGCGATTTATATATATATTGCCATGACATAGCCCACCGATCAATGGACAATGCTCGATTTTAGAATAAAACACAAATTAAAATTCAAAATCAAAATAAAACATTTTATAAAATTTTATCAACACTTTAAATTGCAAATGGTGTACACGTTAAGCGTGAGAGCCATAGCAGGGTGTATTGACTTTCCTCATGTTCAAACTACACAGAAGGAACAGTGAAATGATAGGCAAGGTCTGGTTTAGAAATGCTTTGCCATATTTTGTAATTAAACATGTACTTTGTAAAATATTGTATAAAAATTGTAACATACCTATAGACAAAATTACTCTATACAATCTAATTGTGAAATTAGTGCTTCGAAAACTCTCAACGGCAGGCAAAAGGACCACAGTGCGGGATTTGCTTGTTGGAGCAGTGTAGAACCTACCTAGGTACTTTCTGGCTACAAGGACAGCCTAAAAATAGACAAAATCATTACTTTTAAAATTCCAAATAGACTAAACATGTGTTAGAAAGTGAGAAATTACTCATAATAAATTTATAAGTTCATAAGGAACAAAATCAAACAAACATTTTAAGCTCCTATGAATTTGGTCAAAACAAGGCTCGGACAGCCAATGGTAAATTCTAATCATGTCAAAAATTGTGTAAAATGTTAATCGTAATAGACTAAAAAGCATTAAAACATAAAGTTACATACCTTAGTTCACTTAACAGCGTGGTTGTTTCCAACAAAAGACTTGAAAAGGGGGCCACAGCTGACTTTCAAACTTCTAGGTATGGGACGCTACCATATTTTCTTGTCAAATTGGTATAAATTAAGATTTTTTCAGTGTAATTTCACTACCAGAAGTTAGATCATGTTACACAATGTTGTTTTAGTGCAAATTGCTACATGCAATGTCCATAGTTAGGGCTGGACACTTCACAGTATAGGGTCTCCGAGACTCTGAAAAAATATTTGTTCATGTTAGATTAAATAAAATGTTGTTCTATGTTTATTATGTAAGAAAATACTCTTTATAGCTTTATGTTTGACCTGGAAGTGTTTTTATTAGCTGTAATTAGTTTTTAAGAGTGTTTTTGTGAAATTTCCAACTGATCAGATAACCTCAAAATACATCATTCAAACTAGGCATGTTGCATACCAAAATGATCGGCTTAAAGCTAAGAATAAAGTACAGAAAGAAAAATAAGCATTTTATTAAAAATAAGCTCAAAATCATAAAATTTCCAAAAATAAACATCAAAAGTCAAAATCTAGTACTCCAGATTTTTTTAAATTGTCAAACCAAGCCAATTAGAAGCCATATTTTAGCATTCAGTCGTTAATTATCATTTAAAGGGAGAGGTTTATTGAAGATTTGCTGAAATTATAACCTAAGTTTTTGAAAAATATATTTTGTGACCTGTGATTGGTCAATTCAAGTTTTAACATTTATAATTTTGAAAATTAGTCACGACTCAAAGTAAATACATCTGATGAATTGGAAATTAAAAATCTAAATGGAAATAAAAATTTTATAAACAACAAAAAAGGTATCGTCTTCGAAAATAAAATAAAAAGTGTGTGCTCCGAAAGGTAAGGGTAAAACACCTACCTGCGTCTAAATAAAGTGCCAATTAGTGCAACGCAATCAGTATCCTGGTTTTTCAAGAGGAATATTCAAGAATCCAGACCGTATCAAAACAAAACATCACCATTGTAACGAGTCACTTTACCGACTTGAAGACAGCGTGTCAACAGAGAACTTCAGGCTGTTTCGACAGGACTTTTCGTTTGAGAAGAACGGTCGCGTGGTTGCAACCAAACTTTCGTCGTCAATTGGGATTAGTACAAAGGTAAAAGCTTTTATCAAATTCTAAATAAAGAATATTAGGCACAGAAGTGTCAACTTATTTATTTCTATCATAAAATTCGTCTTCGTCATAAAAAATTTTTCAATTTGAACATAAATTTTCATAAAAGTAAAAATATTGATTATTATCAAGTTAAAAATCTAAAGGCCGATTAGCATAAGTTATTTTAAGAGATATTGTTCACCATTTTGTTAATAAGAAATTCAACCCAGGTCAAAACTTCAAATTTCAAATAAAAAGTTTCTATTCAAACATTTCTGACCAAACTTGTGTATTATTTATTTGCTTTCTGATATTTGTAAGAAGTAAACTTGAACCGGCTTCTTCCCTGAGCAGAGTCAATCCTCCTGGTGTGGAAATCGTGCTGAGAATGCATGTGTTGTGCATGTAGAGGTGGAAAATAAATTTTGACAGCCCTCGTGCTGCCTGGCGCCCCAAGGCTACCTCGCATCTTACAACATACACACACAGTACAGTGCATTTTAATATATATATATATATATATATATATATATATATATATATATATATATATATATATATATATATATATATATATATATATATATATATATATAGATCTTTCTATCAAACCTGAACCAGTATACAATTCATACTATCCTGATCCATCTATTTATAAAGTAGGTAGAAAAAAAATAATTGCATATTCGGGTGTATGTATGGGATGGGAGAACCTATTCTGTAATATATACTCCGATATTTCTATAAATAAAAAAAATTGTATATCAACACATTAACAGCACCATGCTGAACCAGTTATACTTTTCGTACTAACCTGAGCCAAAATGTATAATTTTACATATTGAATGCAACATCCTGAACCATACCAAGGTTGCCAAACTTCTCATCAACTTATTGGTCCAATCTGTGATTATTTTACTATTTTACGACATGTTACATTTGCTACTGTAATAGTGGAGTCAAAATAAATTTTGAATCGAATTGTTTAGCCGCAGCGATTCTATGGTTTTAATTTGTTTTAGGTGTGTCACATCAAGTGCAATGAGAGGTATTGGATTAAATCTGTCCATTGCGCATAAAATTTAGACAGTTATTGTTGAAGAACTAAAATTTTCAGCTATTTTCCTTATTATCTTCGGTCTTAGTAACCGCATCTCAAAAATACCAACATGTTTGTATAAAATTTCGAATAAAACTATACAAAAAAAAATACTTTCTGACGATTTGTTAAATTGTAATGTAATAAAAACCGTAAAAAGAGAGATGATAATGTGTTGCCCTTAGTCTAGGGCATGAAATTTAAAATTAATATACGAACCTTAGGGTGAAAATGGAGAAACACTATGTACCTACCAAAAAAAGAAATAATAAAATACTGATAATGGACATTATTATGTATGTTTCACATTCTGTTTTTTTGGTTATTTCATTTAGTTTTTAAAAATGTTAAATTTTAAGAGCTGAGTGCAGTTAGACGAAAAAAGTAAGTTACTAGGAAATCGATTGGACCTGAATGGATTTGCCTGAAAACTTTTTTAATTGCTTTCAATAGTCATCAATGAAGTTTTTAGTCCAGTGCAATTAGTCATTATAAATGAAAAATTACGGAACCCAGCTATAGTGAATGGATTTGAATGATTTTTTTTGTTGGATTTCTAATGCCATATACTAAAAAGTTTACCCATTGAAAATTACCGCAATTTCGAAAATCCGTAAATTAAAAAAAAATAAAATTTTTGGAAATTTCAACGAAAGGAATTTTTTAATATTCATTTTAAGAAAATAATGATTGTTATAGTTTTCGAGGTTGTTTATAAAGAATTTGTAAAAAAATAAGACTTTTTAAAATTAATTTGAAGATGGCAGAAGCTCCAAAAAGCGAAATAAATGAATAGTACAGTAAGTGAAGCTTTTAAATCCCGAAAACAATATAATGAATTTCCAAATTTTTTGTTCATTAATTTTATTCATTTCAACATGCTTCATAAAGTATGTTAATGAGAATCTATATTGTCATTGTTCCTGCTTTTTGGTTAGGGGTGGTGGCAACCCTTCTCAGGGTTGCCACCACCCTTCTTAGGGGGTGTCGCAAAAAATAAAAAATACACATAAAATTGCAATTGTCACCCCCTAAAATCAGTATTTCTGGACTTTTTTTTTAAATTACTCGAAAAATGTGGACTTTAAAAAAATTAAAGCTTTCACGAAAACAAATCGAATGGTTTTTTTTCTGATGTTTAGTTTTGGAAATATGGCATTTTCAAAATGGCGCCGACACTTTCAGAAAAAAATATACAACGTTAAAATCTAAAATTACTCAAAATATGTTAAGTATTCTTGTAAAAGTTAAAGGTATTAAAATCTTCTTTCGGTTGAGACGTATTACGACCTTTCCTACTGAAAACTAAAAAAGTTACAAACAAAAAAGTAGAGCATTTCAAAATTTAGGCGCCATTTTTTTTAGTCTTATTACTCTAATATCTTATCAATTCAATTTTATTTCAATCCTTCTATATATTGTTAATACATATTATTACTAATATGCTCAATTTTTTAAAGAATTTTTAAAATAAGCATATTTCATTTTGTCAATAATCAAAAAATTTCATAATTTTTTTGAAAAAAATCGGGTTTTTGGAAATTGCTCAGAAGACATTTTTATATAAAAAATGGTAAGAGTACAAAAATGAAGCTTATAAAAAAACGAATAGCTTGTCTGTTTTTGCTTTACTACGACAAATTGTTCCAGAGATATAAAGGTTTAAAGATGGCTCTTCAGCGCCTAAGCAAGAAAATTATGTATTTAAAATTGAAATATCTCAAAAATTATAAGATTGATAAAATCATGATATAAGAATGAAATGAAGCTTGTAAAGAAACGAAGAGTTTGGGTTTTTATTTTTTTTCCTACGACAAACTGTGCCAGAGATATGACAATTTGAAATAATGTTGAAACTTTTCAATTTGTACGCGCATTTTAATTGTCTATAATAGGTAGTGAGACGAGTAATAACCGTCTATTTTTCGAAGAATACCCAAAAATAGCGGGTTACATAGCACTTTGGCATGTTTAGAGCGCAGATTAAAAATGTTATTTAATTAGTTTACTTAATTGTATTAATTTGATTTATTTATAACAATCTGTACTCATTTATAATCCACCATTTTTTAAAAATAACTTTAGACCTCATAATCATATTCAGCAACCTAAAAATCACAAGTATATGGATTTTCGTGAATTCATTTGTAACATTAGAAGAATTATTAATTTTATTAAGTTTCATTTCATTACAAATTCTTTATTAACAACCTCGAAAACTATAACAATCATTAATTTCTTAAAAGAAATATTTAAAAATTCCGATAATTGTGTTTATTGTTGGGATTTCTAAAAATTTTGATTTAATTTTTTAATTTACGGATTCTCGAAATGGCGGTAATTTTCAATGGGTAAACTTTTTAGTTTATAGCATTAGAGATCCAACAAAAAAAAAATCATTCAAATCCATTCACTATAGCTGGTTCCCAGGTATAAACCTTATTGCATTGGACTATTTCCACTTTTCCTTGCCCGCTAAATTTTTTTTTAGAATTCAAAAAAATCGATTTCTTATGAAATTGTGTTGAAAATGTTACAATCAAAAAATTTTCTATTATATTGGATTGAAAATATTCACCTAATGTAAGGAAAACATTGTGAGAAAAATAAATAGGAAATTATAAATATTCAATTAATAAAGTTAAAATATTATAATATATATTATAAAAATATGTAATATAGAAGTATCTTCCAAGGTTTACGGGCCAGTTTGCTGGACCCCCGTGGTGGATTATTCACTTCGAATTTAGGTCAGGTCAGTGCACCCTTTAAATAGGTACCTTTTTGACACATGTTTGTCACATTATTGTCTTTTTTGCCGCATTTTACGCATTACAGTTTTCAAACATATTGAATGGCAATAACAAGAGCTGAAAATTTAGTTAAAGAAATTTTAGGAGAATAAATTAAAATACTGATAAAAACTGATAAATACCCTTCTGTATTAGAGAATATTATTTAGGTTATATGCAAATCGTGATAATAGCAAATAAATATAAAATATAAAATAATTACCCTTCTGTAGTTAAAATATTTGATATTTTTTTCGTTCTGCCCACACTAAAATCCTAGTATGTCACGTTAGTACAGTAACTAGAGATTTTAATTTCAAAATAATATCAGTTGAATTTGATTTCATTTATTTCTGGCAGTTTAGTAGTGAATGAATCACAGAAAAGTTTCTATATTATTTATTTATGAGGACTTGAAAATTGATACTTTCGCTTTAAGAAAAAGGTATTTCGAAACGATTTTCGTCAAATAATTGGAAAAGATTACAATTAGGGAAAACTGCTAGAGACAAATAAGAAATCTACTAAACACAGGATAAATTTAATTTTTTTCCCGAATTTCTGCAGAATTAATGGTTTCGGAGATCTGGGATTATAAAGATGGCGTCCGAGTGTTTATAAGATGAAGCATTTAGTTTAAATGTTAAACACCTGAGAAATTATGGAACTTACGTCAAAAATTATATCAGCCAAAACAACGAAATATTAATTAAGCTTTCAAATGATTTTTTAAAATATTTCTATAGCATTAAATACAAATAAGCTGTGAGAAAAAAAAACATGCTTTTTCACATTTTATTACTGTAAGTAGTCAGCAAAAATAAAATTCTCAAATACTCAAATTCGTTAACAGTATAGTAATATAGTATGATCAGGATCACACGCTCAATTTTTTTCTTCCTTTGACAAGAAAAAAAAATGCATTTTAAACTAACTAAAAATGTTCGAAAAAAAACGTGAAATTGTTCCCTTGCAAATATCTCAATAAATTGCAAAAAAATGGGGAACATAAAAAATAAAGGTTATACATTGAGAATGAAATATTTTTATATTTATATGGGATTAATAGTTTTGGAGAAATTTAAGTTTAAAGACGGCAGCCGAACGTTTATAGGATTCAGTAGTTTGTTTAAATGTCAAATATCTTAGAAACCACGACACTATGAAGGACCAGAATTAAAGACGATCAATGAAACATTAAAATGGCTGTATGTTTATTGTTTCTGCATTATAAAAAATATAGGAACAATGCGCGTCCTTTTAACAATTGTGGTTTTGGATTATTGTCTACCAGCTGACACAAAAATATAAATATTGGAGAATAACTAGTACACATTTTAAGAAGAAATATCAATTTGTTTATTTATAAGCGACCAAAATGCAAAAACAGCTGTCTAAGGAATCACTACTGTTACATCCAGATTTCCTATCTAAGTCCCTTACAATACCAAAACATATCGATACTATATTTGTACTTCACTATGTGGAAATAATTGTTGATAGAACTCCAATAATACAATATTTGAATTCATGTACTTCAAAAACCCATAAAACGATATGCCACACGGTAGTGAGGTAGTTGCCTTTGGGAGGCATTTGGTTCTTGTACACACAACAAATCATAATTTTATTTTTTACCTCATTTAATAATGGAGTAGTGGTAGTGATAGTTATGGTAGAGAGAGTGGCTAATGCCAAAAAAATTTTTGGGGCCTTTCGTTTTCGTATATACACTAAATCACAATTTAATTTTTTTGCCCCTTTAACAATAGGGTACGTAGAGGGCGTGACTAGTACCAAATACATTTTTGAGGCCTTTTTTATTTCATACATACTAAATCACAGTTTTATTTTTTTAATCTCTTTAATAATGGTTTGGTGATAGTAGAGAGGGTGGCTAATATTTAAAAAAATGTTGAAGTTTTTGGTTCTTGTATACACACTAAATAACAATTTTACTTTTTTACCCTTTTGAATAATGCAATGAGGGTGGTAGAGAGGGTGGCTAATGCTAAAAGAAATTTGAAACCTTTGGTTCTTGTATGGACACTAAATGACAATTTCATTTTTTACCCCTTTCAATAATGAGATGGAGGTAGTAATGGAGATGGAAGGGGGGGGGGGGGCTGATGCCATAGACCGCATTAGGTACTTGTATACACACTTAATCACGATTTTATTTCTTACTCCCTTGAATAACGGTGTGGGGGTGGTAATGGAGGTGGCTGATGTCTAAAAAATTGCGAGCTCGTACATACACTTAATCCCAATTTTATGAATTGTTACTTGCTAGCTTTACCTATTTACCGCCATTTTCTCCCATTTTCTCCCATTTTCTCCCATTTACCCCCCAAACACGCAACCCTTCAACGGAATAAAATCAAAATATAATCAAGTTCAAGATTGCGGTATAATACATAAGGTGTATCAAATATCCAGTCAATATCATAAACCGTTTCTGAGTAATCCTGCACACATAAAAGTTGCAAACAGACCGGCAGACAGAATTTTTTTTTGCTCAAACTTAAAATTTTGACATTTCATGTATAAGCCTATTTGAAGAAAAAAACTTTTTTTTACGATGACTATACTTCCACTCCACTACGTGGATGTGAAAGTAAAATTAACGTATCTCTAAAAATGCATTAAATTTAAAAAAATTCAAGATAGAGTTGAAAGTTGATACATGTATAAAATTTAAAAATAAACAACTTTTCCTCTGAAATTTTTCGAAAATTTTAAAAATAACTCCATTTTTCGGCATTTAAAAAGAGTCAAATATGGCAGGTATAAAGAAAATCATGTGTTTGCTATTGTGCGCGTCGTTTGGTATTAATTTTTAAACAAAAACTATTGACAAAATCTGGTGCTATTTTCCTCTCTGCTATTATTTTCGGTCCTAGTAATTCCGCCGCAAAAATAAAAGTTACAAATTATTCACAATAAAATTTAGAATAAAATTAAATGTACAAATAAAAAAAGTAAAATCCTTAGAAATATCCTTTTTTGGATAATTTCAGAATGTAATATAATAATACATAAATCTTTGAACTAAATCTTCTTTTAGCGCAAAATATTTATTTAAACTGCCGAAATCTAAAAAAATCGAAATTTTAATCACACGTAATAGGACTATTTTCTTTATATGTAGGTTTTTACATGTATTTTATAATGCTGACAAGAAAAAAAAATTTTCTTCATTCTTCATTCAACCATTTTTTGAAATTTGTTTACAATTGTAGTTATGAACGAATTCCACACTGTGGATTTTTTAAGAAACCAGACTGTAAACGAATTGTGAAAGTAGATGAGAAAATCAATATTCAAAAAATAACAATACCTACTGTGCCTGTGCTTGCATTTGGGGGTCAAGATACGTTAGCTTTTGCGTTTCAGTTGTTTACAAATAAACAAATTGATATTTCTTCTTGAAATTTCGTGTGGTTTTTCTTCAATGCTTATATTTTATCTCTGTTAGTTAAAAGCAATCTGGAACTACAATTTTTAAAATTACAACTAAAGCAAAACACATGCTCCACACGAACAATTTCCCGTTCCTACCCCTCGAATTTTGCAACTAGCGTTTATAATAATAACTAATCTTTCTCAATTTTCAATCCATCGGAATTTTTTCCTTTAATTATTGTCTTTTTTCTAAAATTTTAAATTTTTTATTTAATTTAACATAAAATATTTTGTTTCAATTTTTTGTATAGAAAAATCAATAGATTTTTAATTTTTTTTATTTTTGTCTTATTGGAACTTTCTTTCTTTTTAAATTACTTGATTTCTTTTTGTGCCAATTTGATTGTTCACTTTAATTTTACGTAAAGTAATTTGTTTAGCTTTTATTTACAAAAAGTGCATTTTTTGTATAGCTTTCTTAATTTTGCCGCGAAAAAAGATCTAACCTGAACAACTAATCTTAAGTCCATGTATTGTGCGCAGGTTTTTAAAATTTTTAACATTACTCATACAATTAAAAATACGAGCATTGGGAAATAGCCGGTCCAAATTTGAAGAAGAAATATCATTTTGTTTATTTATAAGCGACCGAAATGCAAAAACTAACGCATGTCGGCTCCAGATGCAGGTAGATCATATTCTTTATTTTAAATGTAGATTTCTCATCTACATTCATAATTCTTTACTGTTTTTGGTTTCACAAAAATCCAGAATTATTTGAATTTGTATTGCCTACAATTGCGAAAATTAAAAACAAATTCCAAAAAAGTTTAAATTAAAAAAACTTCTTAATTGCATTGCATAATATACAATTTAAAAAAATTACACTTCTACGAGCCGACGCATTTAAACATTATGAATTGAAATTTCGAAATACGACATTGTTTTATTTTTAGACGTTTATTTTTCAACGTAAATGAATTTAGTGTAATTCAGATATATACCTGATATTAATATCAAATATGAAACGAACTCAATTATTTATAATAAACAAGAGAACCATAAATACAGTATTGCCAAATCTATTGGTTCAGCTTGATGCTAAAAATATTTATATTTGTATATCACTATATACAGATTTCAAAACAGCGCCACAACCTAATGCGGACAAACCTCGAACTGGAAAACATATCTTTCTATCAAACCTGAACCATCATAAAACGTGCAATACCAAACATCCCGCGCTTTTTTTCCCGCTAAAAGTTAATGGCAGACGAGCAGCCAATCTTAAGCTTACAGAAAAAGATGTCGTCAATAATAAGCGGGGACGTTATGAACAAGTTTATTGAGGAAAACAAACCTGAACCACATATATGGCTCAGGTACGTCGGGCTGGTTCAGAATGGTGTATAAAAAATCATATTTCTGGTTCAGCTTTATACCATTTCTGTAAATATATATATATATATATATATATATATATATATATATATATATATATATATATAATGTTGTGAAATGTCCTCCATGCAGGTATAATATTTGAAATTGCTAGTCATACCCAATAATATAAAATTTAACTTCACAATTATGTTTAGTAAAAGGTTACTGATGGTGCCTGTTTGAGGCACGAGTATCTGTTAGGTATAGTTTAGCTCCAGTTAAATGTAGAAGACAGACTGAGTTTCTTTAAAGTAATTTTTACGTTGTATTATTGGAAAATGGTTCAAACCATAGTTTCATAGTAGTTTTGTTAAGCACAGCCAGAAGTACTTGTCTGCAACATCAAAGTATTGGCCATTTGATAGGTTAAAATTTGATATAGTGTTAATAAGTAGAACGTTAAGGTAGGTTAGATAATTTGTTCATGGAAATGTGTAATAAAGCATAGTGTTTAATTTGGAATAAGATTTTACAGTGTAAAATAGTTATAAAGAGTAAAAATGTTTAAATATTCATATCATCAGAAATAGATTTAAATAACCCATTAACCTAGACAAAATGCACACTATAAGATTGAAAAATCACCAAGGAGGAAAGAGGACAAAATAAAAGAAAAGAAGATGACGTATGTTGAAAAATGTCAAGAAAGTAAGAAGTTTGTTGGAATTTAAAAGAAAAAAAGGGGAGAATAACGAAGAGAATTGTTAAACAGAGGCCGGCGGGCAGCATCTTTAATTTATAGGTAAAAAGTTAACCTAACAAGATTTTAAGTGGAATTTGAACATTTTTGAGAGGTCAGTGGAGATAGAAATGTCATTATCCAACAAATTTAAATATTGCGACGAAAATAAAGCGAGACGACTGGTAGTGATTGTTATGGTCAGAAATTAACCGGATTCAGTGAGAAATATAAGGTAAAAGCTTTTATCGAACAAAATAAAGAATTTCTAAGGTGCAAAAGTTATAATTTATCTAATTCTCACAAAGATATCTAACATTTAAATAACAATTTTAAAAAGGCCTATAATTTTAAGTAATTTTAAGTCTTTTGTCATTGTCTTTTGAAAACAAACAAAAATCTTTTTCCAAGTTAAATAAAAATTAACATAAAATCATTAAACATTGTGTTGTATTTGATCGTTTCGGTATTCTGGTCTGAGCAAAATTGAACTCACTTCTTCCCTGAACGGAGTCTGATCTGCACTTCGCAGATTTCTCGTGCTAAAGATATTATTATATTGTTAATGCGTATAGTTTGGTAGACACTAAGTCTCCTGGCGTCCAACAATCAAATTTATTTCATTTAAACCACATTCTTTTAAAAATTTCATTTAATTAAAATTTATATTTTACTATATTTTCACGCATATAAACAATATCATAACAATATATATATATATATATATATATATATATATATATATATATATATATATATATATATATATATATATATATTGTTATGATATTGTTTATATGCGTGAAAATATAGTAAAATATAAATTTTAATTAAATGAAATTTTTAAAAGAATGTGGTTTAAATGAAATAAATTTGATTGTTGGACGCCAGGAGACTTAGTGTCTACCAAACTATACGCATTAACAATATAATAATATCTTTAGCACGAGAAATCTGCGAAGTGCAGATCAGACTCCGTTCAGGGAAGAAGTGAGTTCAATTTTGCTCAGACCAGAATACCGAAACGATCAAATACAACACAATGTTTAATGATTTTATGTTAATTTTTATTTAACTTGGAAAAAGATTTTTGTTTGTTTTCAAAAGACAATGACAAAAGACTTAAAATTACTTAAAATTATAGGCCTTTTTAAAATTGTTATTTAAATGTTAGATATCTTTGTGAGAATTAGATAAATTATAACTTTTGCACCTTAGAAATTCTTTATTTTGTTCGATAAAAGCTTTTACCTTATATTTCTCACTGAATCCGGTTAATTTCTGACCATAACAATCACTACCAGTCGTCTCGCTTTATTTTCGTCGCAATATTTAAATTTGTTGGATAATGACATTTCTATCTCCACTGACCTCTCAAAAATGTTCAAATTCCACTTAAAATCTTGTTAGGTTAACTTTTTACCTATAAATTAAAGATGCTGCCCGCCGGCCTCTGTTTAACAATTCTCTTCGTTATTCTCCCCTTTTTTTCTTTTAAATTCCAACAAACTTCTTACTTTCTTGACATTTTTCAACATACGTCATCTTCTTTTCTTTTATTTTGTCCTCTTTCCTCCTTGGTGATTTTTCAATCTTATAGTGTGCATTTTGTCTAGGTTAATGGGTTATTTAAATCTATTTCTGATGATATGAATATTTAAACATTTTTACTCTTTATAACTATTTTACACTGTAAAATCTTATTCCAAATTAAACACTATGCTTTATTACACATTTCCATGAACAAATTATCTAACCTACCTTAACGTTCTACTTATTAACACTATATCAAATTTTAACCTATCAAATGGCCAATACTTTGATGTTGCAGACAAGTACTTCTGGCTGTGCTTAACAAAACTACTATGAAACTATGGTTTGAACCATTTTCCAATAATACAACGTAAAAATTACTTTAAAGAAACTCAGTCTGTCTTCTACATTTAACTGGAGCTAAACTATACCTAACAGATACTCGTGCCTCAAACAGGCACCATCAGTAACCTTTTACTAAACATAATTGTGAAGTTAAATTTTATATTATTGGGTATGACTAGCAATTTCAAATATTATACCTGCATGGAGGACATTTCACAACATTATATATATATATATATATATATATATATATATATATATATATATATATATATATATATATATATATATATATATATATATATATATATATATATATATATATATATATTTACAGAAATGGTATAAAGCTGAACCAGAAATATGATTTTTTATACACCATTCTGAACCAGCCCGACGTACCTGAGCCATATATGTGGTTCAGGTTTGTTTTCCTCAATAAACTTGTTCATAACGTCCCCGCTTATTATTGACGACATCTTTTTCTGTAAGCTTAAGATTGGCTGCTCGTCTGCCATTAACTTTTAGCGGGAAAAAAAGCGCGGGATGTTTGGTATTGCACGTTTTATGATGGTTCAGGTTTGATAGAAAGATATGTTTTCCAGTTCGAGGTTTGTCCGCATTAGGTTGTGGCGCTGTTTTGAAATCTGTATATACATACACTTAATCCCAATTTTATGAATTGTTACTTGCTAGCTTTACCTATTTACCGCCATTTTCTCCCATTTTCTCCCATTTTCTCCCATTTACCATTTTCTCCCATTTTCTCCCATTTTCTCCCATTTACCCCCCAAACACGCAACCCTTCAACGGAATAAAATCAAAATATAATCAAGTTCAAGATTGCGGTATAATACATAAGGTGTATCAAATATCCAGTCAATATCATAAACCGTTTCTGAGTAATCCTGCACACATAAAAGTTGCAAACAGACCGGCAGACAGAATTTTTTTTTGCTCAAACTTAAAATTTTGACATTTCATGTATAAGCCTATTTGAAGAAAAAAACTTTTTTTTACGATGACTATACTTCCACTCCACTACGTGGATGTGAAAGTAAAATTAACGTATCTCTAAAAATGCATTAAATTTAAAAAAATTCAAGATAGAGTTGAAAGTTGATACATGTATAAAATTTAAAAATAAACAACTTTTCCTCTGAAATTTTTCGAAAATTTTAAAAATAACTCCATTTTTCGGCATTTAAAAAGAGTCAAATATGGCAGGTATAAAGAAAATCATGTGTTTGCTATTGTGCGCGTCGTTTGGTATTAATTTTTAAACAAAAACTATTGACAAAATCTGGTGCTATTTTCCTCTCTGCTATTATTTTCGGTCCTAGTAATTCCGCCGCAAAAATAAAAGTTACAAATTATTCACAATAAAATTTAGAATAAAATTAAATGTACAAATAAAAAAAGTAAAATCCTTAGAAATATCCTTTTTTGGATAATTTCAGAATGTAATATAATAATACATAAATCTTTGAACTAAATCTTCTTTTAGCGCAAAATATTTATTTAAACTGCCGAAATCTAAAAAAATCGAAATTTTAATCACACGTAATAGGACTATTTTCTTTATATGTAGGTTTTTACATGTATTTTATAATGCTGACAAGAAAAAAAAATTTTCTTCATTCTTCATTCAACCATTTTTTGAAATTTGTTTACAATTGTAGTTATGAACGAATTCCACACTGTGGATTTTTTAAGAAACCAGACTGTAAACGAATTGTGAAAGTAGATGAGAAAATCAATATTCAAAAAATAACAATACCTACTGTGCCTGTGCTTGCATTTGGGGGTCAAGATACGTTAGCTTTTGCGTTTCAGTTGTTTACAAATAAACAAATTGATATTTCTTCTTGAAATTTCGTGTGGTTTTTCTTCAATGCTTATATTCTGTTAGTTAAAAGCAATCTGGAACTACAATTTTTAAAATTACAACTAAAGCAAAACACATGCTCCACACGAACAATTTCCCGTTCCTACCCCTCGAATTTTGCAACTAGCGTTTATAATAATAACTAATCTTTCTCAATTTTCAATCCATCGGAATTTTTTCCTTTAATTATTGTCTTTTTTCTAAAATTTTAAATTTTTTATTTAATTTAACATAAAATATTTTGTTTCAATTTTTTGTATAGAAAAATCAATAGATTTTTAATTTTTTTTATTTTTGTCTTATTGGAACTTTCTTTCTTTTTAAATTACTTGATTTCTTTTTGTGCCAATTTGATTGTTCACTTTAATTTTACGTAAAGTAATTTGTTTAGCTTTTATTTACAAAAAGTGCATTTTTTGTATAGCTTTCTTAATTTTGCCGCGAAAAAAGATCTAACCTGAACAACTAATCTTAAGTCCATGTATTGTGCGCAGGTTTTTAAAATTTTTAACATTACTCATACAATTAAAAATACGAGCATTGGGAAATAGCCGGTCCAAATTTGAAGAAGAAATATCATTTTGTTTATTTATAAGCGACCGAAATGCAAAAACTAACGCATGTCGGCTCCAGATGCAGGTAGATCATATTCTTTATTTTAAATGTAGATTTCTCATCTACATTCATAATTCTTTACTGTTTTTGGTTTCACAAAAATCCAGAATTATTTGAATTTGTATTGCCTACAATTGCGAAAATTAAAAACAAATTCCAAAAAAGTTTAAATTAAAAAAACTTCTTAATTGCATTGCATAATATACAATTTAAAAAAATTACACTTCTACGAGCCGACGCATTTAAACATTATGAATTGAAATTTCGAAATACGACATTGTTTTATTTTTAGACGTTTATTTTTCAACGTAAATGAATTTAGTGTAATTCAGATATATACCTGATATTAATATCAAATATGAAACGAACTCAATTATTTATAATAAACAAGAGAACCATAAATACAGTATTGCCAAATCTATTGGTTCAGCTTGATGCTAAAAATATTTATATTTGTATATCACTATATACAGATTTCAAAACAGCGCCACAACCTAATGCGGACAAACCTCGAACTGGAAAACATATCTTTCTATCAAACCTGAACCATCATAAAACGTGCAATACCAAACATCCCGCGCTTTTTTTCCCGCTAAAAGTTAATGGCAGACGAGCAGCCAATCTTAAGCTTACAGAAAAAGATGTCGTCAATAATAAGCGGGGACGTTATGAACAAGTTTATTGAGGAAAACAAACCTGAACCACATATATGGCTCAGGTACGTCGGGCTGGTTCAGAATGGTGTATAAAAAATCATATTTCTGGTTCAGCTTTATACCATTTCTGTAATATATATATATATATATATATATATATATATATATATATATATATATATATATATATATATATATATAATGTTGTGAAATGTCCTCCATGCAGGTATAATATTTGAAATTGCTAGTCATACCCAATAATATAAAATTTAACTTCACAATTATGTTTAGTAAAAGGTTACTGATGGTGCCTGTTTGAGGCACGAGTATCTGTTAGGTATAGTTTAGCTCCAGTTAAATGTAGAAGACAGACTGAGTTTCTTTAAAGTAATTTTTACGTTGTATTATTGGAAAATGGTTCAAACCATAGTTTCATAGTAGTTTTGTTAAGCACAGCCAGAAGTACTTGTCTGCAACATCAAAGTATTGGCCATTTGATAGGTTAAAATTTGATATAGTGTTAATAAGTAGAACGTTAAGGTAGGTTAGATAATTTGTTCATGGAAATGTGTAATAAAGCATAGTGTTTAATTTGGAATAAGATTTTACAGTGTAAAATAGTTATAAAGAGTAAAAATGTTTAAATATTCATATCATCAGAAATAGATTTAAATAACCCATTAACCTAGACAAAATGCACACTATAAGATTGAAAAATCACCAAGGAGGAAAGAGGACAAAATAAAAGAAAAGAAGATGACGTATGTTGAAAAATGTCAAGAAAGTAAGAAGTTTGTTGGAATTTAAAAGAAAAAAAGGGGAGAATAACGAAGAGAATTGTTAAACAGAGGCCGGCGGGCAGCATCTTTAATTTATAGGTAAAAAGTTAACCTAACAAGATTTTAAGTGGAATTTGAACATTTTTGAGAGGTCAGTGGAGATAGAAATGTCATTATCCAACAAATTTAAATATTGCGACGAAAATAAAGCGAGACGACTGGTAGTGATTGTTATGGTCAGAAATTAACCGGATTCAGTGAGAAATATAAGGTAAAAGCTTTTATCGAACAAAATAAAGAATTTCTAAGGTGCAAAAGTTATAATTTATCTAATTCTCACAAAGATATCTAACATTTAAATAACAATTTTAAAAAGGCCTATAATTTTAAGTAATTTTAAGTCTTTTGTCATTGTCTTTTGAAAACAAACAAAAATCTTTTTCCAAGTTAAATAAAAATTAACATAAAATCATTAAACATTGTGTTGTATTTGATCGTTTCGGTATTCTGGTCTGAGCAAAATTGAACTCACTTCTTCCCTGAACGGAGTCTGATCTGCACTTCGCAGATTTCTCGTGCTAAAGATATTATTATATTGTTAATGCGTATAGTTTGGTAGACACTAAGTCTCCTGGCGTCCAACAATCAAATTTATTTCATTTAAACCACATTCTTTTAAAAATTTCATTTAATTAAAATTTATATTTTACTATATTTTCACGCATATAAACAATATCATAACAATATATATATATATATATATATATATATATATATATATATATATGAAGTGACGGTGAGAGGTAAACTCTCATATGGTCAGATGTTACTATACGTCGGACAAATGTCACTGACGTATAGCGACTTGCTTTTTTGCAAGTACCAAGAGCGGCGACCTCTAGCCTTAGTGGGCTATACTCACTGTTTATGAAATCGGATTTGAAGGAAACAACTACTCAGCGGGCAAATACCCCGACCTGCATTGAATTACACCTTCAAATCGTGATCAGTAACCAACTATCATTTGTCTACTCCTAACCAGACATATACCGGTTTCGAACTTATTATGTTCTCATCAGTATGCCATAGGTCATGGAACAGACAAATGATAGTGGTCAACTTGCTAGTCTTATACAAACTGAATCAAATGAAGTGACGGTGAGAGGTAAACTCTCATATGGTCAGATGCTACTATACGTCGGACAAATGTCACTGACGTATAGCGACTTGCTTTTTTGCAAGTACCAAGAGCGGCGACCTCTAGCCTTAGTGGGCTATACTCACTGTTTATGAAATCGGATTTGAAGGAAACAACTACTCAGAGGGCAAATACCCCGACCTGCTGAGTAGTTGTTTCCTTCAAATCCGATTTTATAAACAGTGAGTATAGCCCACTAAGGCTAGAGGTCGCCGCTCTTGGTACTTACAAAAAAGCAAGTCGCTATACGTCAGTGACATTTGTCCGACGTATAGTAGCATCTGACCATATGAGAGTTTACCTTCATTTGATTCAGTTTGTATAAGACTAGCAAGTTGACCACTATCATTTGTCTGTTCCATGACCTATGGCATACTGATGAGAACATAATAAGTTCGAAACCGGTATGTCTGGTTAGGAATAGACAAATGATAGTTGGTTACTGATCACGATTTGAAGGTGTAATTCAATGCAGGTCGGGGTATTTGCCCGCTGAGTAGTTGTTTCCTTCAAATCCGATTTCATATATATATATATATATATATATATATATATATATATATAGATAGATATATATATACGCAGCAGTAGGCAGCTTTCAGCGAGAACCTGAAGATGGCAGATGGGATTCTGTCGAAACGTCGTTTAGACAACAATGGCTCCAGCAGGAGCCTATCAACTACGTGGGAAAACACCCGGAAGTACACCAACACTTCATTCAACACCCGCGAAAACCTAGGAAAAAAAAAATATATATGTTATATAAAATTATACGCTTATTATAAAGACTTAGTTATAACAAACCTCCACAGGTATATCATATTACATGATAACGACTTCTTTTATTAATCGCTTATCTTAGATATATTATATTTCACCTTTGTTTCTCACATTTTATGCTGACTGTCGAATTGCATTTCCTTTGTTCTATATTTTGCTTACTCAAGTTCTGTATGTTATAAATACGACTAGACATGCTTTGAAAAGCCAGTTATTAAACTCACTTAGAATGAAACACTTCTAATTATTATTATATTCCTTCTCCAAGAGCCAACGTTGGCTCCATTTAAATAAATAAAAGTTTTTAAAAAGTTTTTCATGTGAACCGTGATCTAACATTGGCGCAGTCGGTAGGATCCGTAAACATCATCAGAACAAGAAGCCTAACTGGTAGTGAAGCGCAAAAGAATAAGGACAACATCTGCAGAAGGTGCCTAACTAGTGCGTGTACATCTGCGAGAACAAGGAGACCTTCCTCACTGGTGGTGGCGGATCCCAATCCCTTGACGGACGAAGAACCCACCCATGGAAACGAAACTAACGTAAGTCATTTTAAGAATCATCTCGTACCATTTTACTATTTTATTATTTTTCGCAACTTATTTTATTAAAAGTGCTATTTTATTAATACTGCTAATACACTCGGCGCACAAAGCCAGTTCTATTGTCAAAGTGAAATCCATTCCTTTACAAACGCAACGAAGCAAGTTCATTTAAATTTAAGTTTATTTATTTTCGTATTATACTGCTAATACGAAACATTGTGTATTATACAGCTAATATACAATCCATTTACGCACGCAACTTAACAAGCTAATTTAATTTATCGTATCATACTGCTGATATGCAACCAATTTTTGTCCAAGTAATTTCTAAATACAAAAAGCAAAATGCCAGATAGAGCTCAACCAGAGACAGTTCAATCAGTGCCACCGGCACCAGCCAAACAACAACTACAACAACAACAACAACTACAACAACAACCACAACCAGAGCAAATTGAGCCTTACAAGCTCTCTGAGATATTTTCGTTGATACCCGAATTCGATGGCAATGCCATTAATTTACAAACATTTTTAAATTCATGCCATTGTGCACAAAGTATGGCCATTAACGACCAGAAAATTTTATTAACAGTCCACATCAAAAATAAATTAAAAGGCAAAGCTGCCGAATTAATTAATTCACGTAACCCTGGCACCTGGCCAGAAATCAAAGCACTATTGGAAACCCACTTTGGGGATTCCAGAGATCTAACGGCCCTAATTCAGGACCTACAACGAATTCACCAATTACCCGGTGAATCCGCCCTAACATTTCTTTCGCGTTTACAAACGCACAATGCGAAAATGCACGCTGCAGTGCAAAATCAAAATTTAACATCGACGCAAAGAACTGCACAATCAGATCTTATAGAAACCATGACGCTTAATAATTTACTAACAGGTTTAGAACCGAACCTAGGTAGAATCATACGTGCTAGCAATCCTCCTAGCATATTAAAGGCTGTTAGTAGAATTCGTAGAGAACTACAACTCTCCTACTTCGAGCAACAAGAATTTCCAAAAAATAGTCCGGTCAAAAATCCCACTTTACAACAAAAACGACCAATTTCAAATTTCCAACAAAAATTCTGTTCATTTTGCAAACGCAATGGACATGTAATGAGTGAATGCCGCACGAGGCCACAATCGCAAGCTACGCCAACAACGTCACAAAATTTTCAAAGAATGAATTACCAAGGAAATCCGAATTTCCAAAATTTCTCTCAAAATTTTGGCTAGAGGACATTCCCTCAAAACAATCAGCCAAATCAATCACAGCGAAACAGGCCCTCAGCCATAAGACCGAACCCGAATTTCTATCAACAAAGATCCTCTGCTATTCAACCAAACCCAAATTTCAACCGTTTTAATCAACAAAAAACGCATCATTTAAGTTACGAACCTTATGAAGATCAATGTGATTATAATAATCAATACAATGACTATTCACCCGATTATCAAAATGCAAGTGACAGTTATGAAAATTACAATTTCGAAACTAACCAAAATTTCCAAGAGAATTATACAGCTAATTCTCAATATGAACAGTACGAGGATTATACTGCTAATCCTCAGGATTTTCGCTTAGATCCAGAGTACCCCACGGATACTCCAATACAACAAACAGACCAATTCGAACCAATTACGGAACTAGAAACTCAAATACAAACTATGAACCTGAACGACAGTTTCGACCCAATGCTGAATTTCCCAGAACAGACGTTCATGTAAATACGCTTTCTCACACCTTATTAACCGTAAATTAAAAAAATCTTTACTACATCAAAGACGCAACCGGCAAATTTAAAATTTTGATTGACAGGTGCAGGAATTTCAATTTTTAAACCTAAAACAGCTGAAAATTATAGACGTAGATATCCTGAAAATGTAACCATACAGGGCATTACTGATCAAAAAATTTATATCAACGAATCTGTTCTCATCCCCTTTTCAGATGAGTCACACAAAGTTTATATCTATAATCTAGATATAGATTTTGATGGACTACTAGGCGCAGATTTTCTAGAACATTACGAATGCCAAGTAGACTTTAAAAACAAACAACTAGTCACGAATTTTAAAAAACGTACCATTATTTAAAGTTACGGAAGAAACTACAGTAAATTTACCTCTACAACCAACTATTAATTCTGATACAAAAAATTCAAATTTAAGCAACATCAAAAATTTAATTTCTATGGAACCTCGCATGGAAAAAATTTGTAAACTAAAATGTAACCTGCGAAATACCGAGGCTATACAGTTAGCCCAGGAAAACGAGAAAGTACACTTACCAAATGCCATTGTCAAAATCGATCACAATGGAGAATTTTTAACTTCAATAATAAACGCAAACGCTATTCCAAAAACCATAAACTTTTCAAACCTTAACCTAGAACCAGTACAAAAATTCAAATTAATTTTTAAATTAAATACTCAAAATTCCGACAAACATCCACAGACAGACAGATCCTTCGAAATTAGGAACGAATTGCGCTTGGATCATCTAAACGAAGAAGAGGCCGAAATAGTAACGCAGCTTTGTTTAGACTTTCAAGATATATTCTATTTGGAAGGAGACAATTTAACTTTTACTAACGAAATTAAGCATTCCATTGATACGAACGATTCAAAACAGGTTTTCACAAAGTTATATCGCTACCCTCATATCCATAAAGAGGAAGTTAAAACACAAGTCTCTAATATGCTCGATCAAGGCATCATCATCATCGATTTCTCCCTGGTCCTCGCCGGTTTGGGTTGTACCTAAAAAACTCGACGCCTCCGGTAAACAAAAATGGCAAGTTGTAGTGTACTACAGAAAACTCAACGAACTGACTATTGACGATAAATACCCGCTACCCAATATTTCCGACCTCCTCGATCAATTAGGCAAATGTCAATATTTTACAACTTTGGACTTAGCCTCCGGATTTCACCAAATCGAGATTGATGCAAAAGATATTCAAAAAACTGCTTTCACAGTTGAAAATGGTCATTTTGAATTGGTAAGAATGCCTTTTGGACTTAAGAATGCTCCATCAACATTTCAAAGAGTGATGGATAACATTTTGTTAAGTATCCAAAATGAACGATGTCTGTTCTATATGGATGACATTATTGTTTACTCCCCTACTATTCACGAGCATATCTCTCGATTAACAGAAGTTTTCAAACGATTACAGAAAGCCAATCTAAAAATTCAACCCGACAAATGCGAGTTTCTCCGCAAGGAAGTCGCCTATTTAGGATATTTGATTACAAAAGACGGCGTAAAACCGAATCCTTCGAAAGTTGACGCTATTCTAAACTTCCCTCAACCAAAAAACCAAAAAGAAATTAAATCATTTCTAGGCTTAGCCGGATATTACAGGCGCTTTATCCCTAATTTCTCCAAGATTACCAAGCTCTTAACAAAACTACTACAAAAAGACGTACCATTTCTTTTCGACAATGATTGTATAAATTCTTTTCAAAATTTGAAACAAACATTAACAACAACTCCGATATTAATCTACCCTAACTTTGATGAACCTTTCGTTCTAACCACCGATGCGAGCGCATTTGCCGTCGGCTCAGTGCTGAGCCAGGGGCCTATTGGCAAAGATTTACCCATTGCCTATGCTTCTAGAACCTTGTGCAGTGCAGAAACTAAGTATTCAACGATTGAACGCGAGCTTTCATCCATAGTATGGAATGTAAAACACTTTAGACCCTATCTGTATGGTAGAAAGTTCAAGCTTGTAACCGACCACAGACCACTCACCTGGCTATTCTCTATAAAAGACCCAGGAAGTAGACTTGCCCGTTGGCTTCTTAAATTAGAAGAGTACGATTACGAAATAATTTATAAACCCGGCAAAATCAATAAGAACGCGGACGCACTTTCCAGAATCAAAATTAATCATTTTTCCGAATGTTCCAAATTTTACTCAAAGGTTCTAGCCGCGAATGACGAAGAGTCAGACGACGACGAAAACCCAGATAATAACGAAATCACTAACGAACAAATTTCCCAAGAATTTGAAACTTTCACTAACTTATATAAAACAACATCCTTGATAGACTATTCAAAAATTAAAGCTTCAAACAAACAACTCTTATATCGAGAACATAAAGATATTATAACCTTCTTCCAACAAAATAACTTACAAGACCTACATCACAAAATTATCGAGGACATATTCGAAGAAAACCCCGAATTTCATAACGATAAAATCAATATTGTATCGAGCAAAACAGTCAGACATAGGAGATATTTTATCATCCCTCTACCTTTTGATATCGAATCTGTAATATTTTTGGTATTATTTAAAAACCAAGATGTCCTAGATCTCTCTAAGACATACTTTGTCGAAAATAATTTAGATCTCCCCATACTTGAAATCCTATCATTCATTTTTGCGGAAAAAGACTTAAAAGTAGTAATTTGTCAAGATATCGTCAGAACTGCCGACGAAGATGAAATTCCAATTATATTGGAGCAAAATCGTTTTGGTAAAAATAATCTACACCGCGGAATAAATGAAATGATTCGAAGAATTAGAGAAAAATACACTTGGCAAGGTCTAACTAAAGACGTTGAAAATTTTATAAAAAATTGCGAAACTTGCCAAAAGACTAAAGTATGCCGAAAAAACCTTAATAACTCTCTAGTAGTCACAGAAACCCCAAGAACACCATTCGAAAGAATTAATATCGATTTGTTTGAATTCCCAACTCGAAATTACGCGTTAACTATTCGCGATGAGTTAACTAAATTCACACAAGCCTATGCAGTCCCGGACAAATCCGCAAAATCCGTCGTAAATACCTTGTTGTTATACTTTCAACATTACGGTACCCCGCTAAGAATCCATTGCGATTACGGTGGCGAATTTGACAACCGCTTGCTTAAAGATCTTTGTACCCTCTACGACATAAAATTAACTTATTCAAGCGTAGGACATCCCCAATCGAACGGATCAATAGAAAGATTTCATGCTACCTTAGCTGAAATGATAAGAATTCATAAAACTAAAAACCCGAACGAACATCCGTTCACGATTTTACCATATGCTGTATTATGCTATAACAATTCGGTAAATAAAACACACATATGAACTTATCTTTGGTCATACGTCTAACAGACCACCTGAAACTTTAGATAACCAAAAAAGAGTTAATAACCAAATACGTTAGATAGAGATTTAAACAACAGAATATCCCACTACTATAAAATAGCCCGTAGTCGAACACAATCTCAAAAAGAGAAAGCAAAAGTTCGCTTCGACAGAAATGTTCCCCAAAAACGACCTGAATACAAAATAGGTGACTTAGTTTATGTAAAAGAATCACAAATTAAGAACAAACTACAAAACAAATTTAACGGTCCCTTTAAAATAAAAGAAATTTTTCAAAATTCTGCTACCTTATTAAATCTCGAAACAAAACAAGAAACTAAAGTCAATTTTGATAGAATGAAACCATATACTGAAAATTAAATTTATTTTCAGGTTTCTCCTGCTGTTCGGATCAGCACTCTGTCAATACAAAATTACCCCGATCAATAATACTGTTGGTGTATACTATGTAATGACCTCTAGCGGCCATTACAGCCAAAATTAAATTATTAGCATCAATAGTATGAAGCAAGTCGCAGGGACCTCTAATATTAAGAACGTTGATCAAGTTAACTTCTTTTCAACCGCGCAGATATTAGTGCGTTTCCCGTCTAGTGAGGCATTACCGTCGTATTCGAGCGACCGTCGCAGGTATGGATTTAAAATCCAGCCTCTTTTGTTTCAAGTGCGTCTAACGAGCACATGTTTTGGCAAACGCCCTGCCTAATTAAAGTTGCAATCGCTTAAATGGATTAACTAAGTAAGTTAATTGTTGTTTAATTATGATATTAGTTAAATCCTAACCAGGGTATTTTATTTTAGATACTGATTGAATTCTATTTTCGATTTCCGATTCCTAATGCATAATTCAAAATTTTAATTTAACGTCAATGTAATGCACATGGTACCACCATTTTAAAAAAACTACGTATTAAATCGTAAATCACAACGGACATAATCCCTGCGGAATAGATGGTTATGGAAGGCTTTATATAGGAATTAAACTAAACTGGGACGGTTCCGACGTCATAACAGGAACACATTTAAATATCTTGGAAGAAATAAATTTTCATAATTTTTTTGTCTGGAAGCCATGCTTGGTGACGCAGTGACGCCGAGGTAGGGCAAGTAGCGAGATCAAGTTAGCTGGGGAATTTAGTTTCATGCCGGAATTGGTAACCCATGTGATGTGCTATCTTCGTCTTCCTTAACCTACGAAGAAGTGTCAATTTTTTCGCTGACGTCCAGGGGACATCACGTTCTTATTAGGAGGATCCCTCGATATAAGACAACACTAACGTCTTATTTCTAAGATAAGTCTAGTTTTTTTATTTTTGCCATTTACCACCCTTCTAACAAAGTTTACTGTTGTTTTATCACAACGGCTGCTATAAGCAGGATATAAATTTAAATTAAGTAAACAAAGTGTAAGTAGATCGCTATTGAAACAATAGAGCCATTCTACGATTAAGTCGTATATTTTCTTAATGTTTAAACCTTTGGTTCGTGCAATTACAAATTGTTTTATCAAAAGTGTTGACCGTGTGGTCGTATTTTAAAGTGCAGCTGTGCTTTAACCTTTATCGATTTTTGTTGTTTACCTTTTATCATGAGTATTTGTTGCGTACTGTAGTACAAACTTTTATAGTTTTAAATTATTTATATTGCCTATTATAGATACTTCTATAATTATAGTCGCTAAATTTTAGGTTAGTTTTCTACGTTATATTTAGTGATAGAAATTTACCTTGGGTCACGGGGTTATTTATTGATTTATGGTGTTTTAGTGATAAACAAGTTTAATTAACATACTACTAAGTTGTCATTTTTCAGTAGTGTTTTTACCTAAGTACGATAGATTTCGTAACATAACTTCTGTTGCTCCCGTAAAGTTGGACCGCGAGGTGAGGTTACGTTCTATTATAATTTTGCGTGTTAGTTTCACAAGAATTGCAATAATCAAGTTCTAGTAAGCAAGTTCAACATTCATAGTGACATAGTGTTAGGAAATGTGTTTCCAGTGGTTAATTTAATGGGAGAATTGTTTTAGTTTCCCTTAACTGAGTGAGTAAATTGCTATAAATGTTTTGATTTTGTTTTTGCTGAACAAGTCATAGTTCTCCCAGGTCAAAATGAAATAGATGTTTAATAGTCTAAGTTGATGGGATAAATTCAGTATTTATAGTAGTAGGAAGTTAATTTCCGTTTGTTTATTGGTTGGGATTTGTCCTTATTTCCCTCTTTCTTTGTGAGCGGCTCACTATAAATGTTTGACTTGTCTTGCATAAACTTTACTCAAAATTTAGTTATTTGTTGGCCTTCTGCCTAACTAAATTTACTGACTACCATTTTCTTGGGGAGACTGTATCGTGAACTTGTAATAAAATGTAAATTTTGGCCATCATTTGTGAATCAAGGCATTGAAAATTATCATTTGAACCTCAAACTTTGTAACGTAACCTTGGCACCGGTGTCTTTATTCAGAGCTAATTGGCCTAACTTTTGCTGGGGTTTTTTGATTATTGACCAACTAAGCTAGGTCGTCTTTTTGGATAAGGGAATTGTTTATCACTAAATGTCGCCGGGATGCTAAAATAGTGTTAAGGATACTAACCTAACAATAATTTTGTAACTAATATTTTCTATAATTCAAAGCCACGAAGTTGGCATCTGTTGTTATTAATTGCTAACCCTCGAATTTTAGATCGTTTCGTACGATTGGTTGTGATTAAATTGTTAAATTTTAAATTTTTTGTGTTTCTCTGGTGTCTGCTGTATCGTACCTTTCCTTTTCCGTCTCTTCTTTAGAGACTGGCGCCCAAAATAACTCTTGTAATTTTGTCTTCAAAAAAAAAAACTGAAAATTGTTACACAAAAAAAATATAAAAAATTTTTTTGACAAAATTTTTTTTCAAACTTTTACAAATTTTCTAAATTTTCTTTACATCATTAAACACTCTTGGCCTTATTGGGACCGTTGCTTACGCTTACCCATGGCCCTAGGCCTCCTACAAAAACTGGCTAGCCGAGCCTAATTTGTTTTGGTAACAGGTTATTACCTTGGTGAGTTTATGCAATTTTAGTGTCCAAACAAATTAGTTTTGTGTCACCCAGGGAATATAAATTTGACTAATAAATACTACAAATTAAATTGTAAGTGATGATGTCAGTTTGGGCTTATCCCATTTAATTTTATAGTAAAACTTCATAGTTAAGAACTCAACCATCTTAGAGTTTTGTGGATTTTTCCCGGGCAAAAAGACAAAAATATCAATGTAGCCTTCGATGAGGGAGAACACTTTACAGTGGCGCCTCAACGCGAGGTTTTCGTAAAATTTGGAGGCAAGAGTGTCCATTAAATTTACAAAATTCAAGAGTCTTTACCTTTCTATTTTCCTTGCTTTTCAAAATTTTTTAACTTGTTTAAAATTTTAGTGTATGTACCTTTTTTAGTTTCTTGTTACTAATTCGTGTTTTCCCTAGTGTAGGAATAAAATAGTAAGCAGTCATGGAGCCAAATTATCTGTCAGTAGAGGAGCTGAACTTCGAACTTTATATACGAGGGACGAATGTCGAGGGAAACTGTGACGTCAAGAGAGCTATTTTACGAGGACACCTACAGAGCGAAAAGTGTCAACTAACGTCTCATCCAAAGGTTCCGTTAGATAATGGGATGGAAAGAATCATCTGTATTGATAAGGTCAACACGCTGGAACGTATGGTAAACAGGTTTGCATTTGATAAACGTCATCCAGATTATAAAAGATTGAAAAGTAAACTTTTACATGTCAAAAATCGAGTAGATTATTTAATAGCTGAGTATCAGACAGAAGCTGATTTTAAAACTGAATTAACCACAAAGATTATGTTGCTTTTGGATTTGCTAGAGAATAAATCTGGTAATGTACCAGAAGTAAATTTAATTGAGTTTAACCAAGCAAATGATAACATTTTACCTTCCGCGGTAACTGTTAGTTCACCAGTAATAATTTCACAGGCCAATATGTCGAATCAAACCTCGACCAGTCACCAATTCTCCGTTACCAGCTCAAGTTTTGTCCCACAAACCACTATGCATTTCAGTAATTTAAATTCATACAGTAATCTAAATGTAAACAATTCGACTTCACAAAATAACCCAAATGTCAATAATTTAAATTCACAAAACAATTTAAATGTCCATAATTTTACCGTAACAAATAACCCAAATGGAAATATGTTAAACTCACTATATCATTCAAATGTCAGTACTGGCAATTCACAACGCGACTTAAATTCTAGTACTTTAAACACACAGTCAAATATAAATTTTTGCACTACAAGTTCTCCGTTTACAAATAATGTAGCCCCAGGGGCCTATCAAGTTTCAAGCTCTTTTCGTGTACCTGAAGTAAGTTCTACTAATGTGTATAATAATGTACCTATACCCAGTCACAACAATTTTCATGAAACTGTTCCTAGAACAAATTTCGGCCTGTATCAACAGTACTATAATGTCAATGACATCAATCAACCTAATGACAATTTTTCAACACTACCTCGTCATTCGACACAATTGTTTAACCATGGACCTCTTAGAGAGCCCATAGTTAGTTCAAGTACCACCAATCGTAATTTATATGTTCCTAGGCCAGAAAATACATTACCTTCCAGTGATACTAGGTACAGTGGGTTGCATACTGCACCTGGCGTAACGTATAACCACCCTAATCTTGATTACAGTAAAGCTTTCTTCAGACTTTCGCAAGCTAATAGGAGTTTATTAAAATTTGACGGTAGAAACCAAACTTTACATAGCTTTTTAGAGCGTGTGGAAGAATTTTCAATGTCCCACAAAATTAGTAAAAACGACTTATTAACTTTTGCTCATGAATTCTTTGAAGGAGATGCATTAATTTTGTTTAGGTCAGTTCGTTCAAATTGCCATACGTGGCAAGATTTAGAAAATCAATTAAAATCAGTATTTTTACCCTGTGATTTTGAGGGAGAATTGTGGGACGCGGTTAGAGACAGAAAACAAGGTGTATCGGAGAGAGTTTTAATTTTTATCGCAGTAATGGAAAATTTGTTTAGGAGATTTAGCCACCCTGTTCATGAAAGTACCCAGTTAAAAATCATCATAAAAAATTTAAGACCGTATTTTCAAGATCGTTTAGCCTTGCGTTATCCTTACAATATTTCAGAGCTAAAACATTTATGTAAAACAATAGAAGATGTTAAAATAAGCAACAGTAACTTTAAGGAGTCTAGTGGAAATTTTTCGAACCTTATAGGGCCTGATTTGTCTTTCTCTAAAACTAATACTCGTGGTATCACGCAGAAAGGTCATATTAGTGAAATATTAGAAGGTTTGCAAATGGCCGACACTAATAGTTCCGAAGGTGTTGCGGACACTAGTAAACACCCTGTAAGCTCGCCTGAAAATCTGAACGTAACCATAGAGGCCGTAAAGTCTATAAAATGTTGGAATTGTGATATACAGGGTCACGCTTATAACAAGTGCCGTAAGAAAAGAACAATTTTCTGTTTCACTTGTGGACAGAAAGGTGTTATTAGAACTAAATGCTTAAAATGTAATTCAAAAAACGAGGTCACAACAGATCTAAGGCCGGGAGATGCTGTTTCGGACCCATTAAATCCGACCACACCTTAAATAATAATTTTAGTCCTAAAACGCGCATAAGTAAAAATTTTAATTATCGTCGTAGAACAAACTTAGCTTCCACCGATAAAAATTGTACCTATTATCGCGGTAAATCAAACTCAGTTTTATATAATAAAAATTGTCATATGAGATCACCTGTAAAAAACTCGAAAAATAAAATTACTAATAAATTCTCCTCGCTAAATGAAAATATTGACAATAAATGGTCTGATTGGTTATTAATAGTTAAAGATTTTTATAAACAGAAATTGATTTCTCCATTATTTGTTAGTAAGATATCAGATAATAGACCTTTTCTCACCATATCTGTCGATGGTATGAAGATGGATGCTCTTTTAGATACGGGGGCTAGTCAAACAGTTTTAGGAAAAAGGGATCTTAATTTTATTTTAAACACAGAGTTAGAAATTGAATACAACCACTCACATTTCAATGTCTCTACGGCCGATGGGCAATCTCAAAAGGTTATCGGTACCGTATTTTTACCTATCACTTTGGAAAATAAAACCGAAATCATAAAAACTTTAGTGGTTCCCAGCATTAGAAATGATATTATCTTGGGGGTAGACTTTTGTAAAATATTTGGGCTAAATTTAGACTTTAACAATAAGTCCTTTGTTATGAGTGACCTTCCTTCTGACTTATCTTTTAACCACGAAAATTTTCTATGTTCTATCATGAGTGAGGCTGATTTAAGTGAGGCCCAAAGCAAAAGATTAGAGTCAATCATTACTAAATTCAAGGAAATAAGTTCCAACTCCACTACATTAGGTTGTACTACGCTCGTTGAACATGAAATCGTTTTAACAGAGCCGGCACCTTTTAAGCAAAGAAATTTCTCAATGTCACCATATATGCAAAAACACCTGAACGCAGAAATAGATAACATGTTAGAACTTGGGGTTATACAACCGTCTAAAAGTCCATATTCAAGTAATGTCATTTTAGTTAAAAAACCCTCTGGGGAATATCGTCTGTGCTTTGATGGTAGGAAACTTAACTCAATTACAAAAAAAGACTCATATCCTTTACCGAATTTAACTCAAACTCTAGACAAAGTTAGAGATGCTCATTTTTTAACGGCCATAGACCTTAAACATGCCTTTTGGCAAATAAAATTAACACCAGACTCCTGCGAAAAAACGGGCTTTTCAGTAGTTGGTAAGGGGCACTTTGAATTTACTAGGATGCCTTTTGGCTTATGTAATTCCGCTCAGCAGTTACAAAGACTTATTGATAGGTTATTCGACCCTTCTCTAGAACAACATATTTTCACTTATCTTGATGATTTGATCGTAGTAAACAAAACTTTCGACGAACACCTCAAAACGCTTTTACGGGTTTTTGATAGTTTGAAGTCAGCCAATTTAACTGTAAACGTTGACAAGTGCAAATTTTGCAAATCCAGTTTATCTTTTCTAGGCTACGTAGTAGACAAAAATGGCCTTCATACGAACCCTGATAAAGTCAAGGCTATTATCGATTATCCCCGACCTAAAAACACAACTGAGGTTAAAAGGTTTCTAGGCATGGCGTCTTGGTACCGCCGTTTTATTAGTGGCTTTTCGGAATTAACCGCTCCTATAACCGAGTTGATAAAGGGTAGGCAAAAACGTCAAAGTATCCAGTGGTCTGACGTTGCGGAAAAATCCTTCCTTGAATTAAAACAGCGTTTGATTACTGCCCCGGTACTAGCAAGCCCAAATTTCGACGAGCTTTTTGTTTTACAATGCGATGCAAGCACTCACGCCGTCGCTTGTGTTTTGACACAAGGGGAGGGAGAGAACGAGAGAGTGGTGTCGTACGCCTCACGTACTCTAAGCAAGGCCGAGCGTAACTATACAATTACTGAACTCGAACTTTTGAGTTTGATGTTTGGCTTGTCAAAATATCGCTGTTATGTACAGGGTGTTAAGTTCAAGGTGATCACTGACCATTTCGCGTTGTTGTGGTTAACAAAGCTACAGAATCCTAGTGGCCGTTTGGCACGATGGGCAGTGCAGTTGTCCCAATATGACTTTGATATCGAACATCGTAGTGGTAAATTAAATGTAGTCCCGGATGCCTTAAGCAGAGCTGTTACCCACATTGACAGTATTCAGAGTAAACCCGACAAATGGTACGCTAAGATGTTAGTCAACGTAAATAAAAATCCTGAATTATACCCAGTGTGGCATTTAGAAAACGATAAGCTTTACAAATTTGTTAAGAACAAGTACAAGTTAAGAACAAATTTTAAGGAATGGAAGTTAGTGGTACCGAAAGGTGACCGGTTAAATATTTTGAAAGAATGTCACGATGACCCTCTGTCATCCCACTTCGGCTTTAATAAAACTTATCACCGTGTGTACAATTGTTACTATTGGCCAGGTATGAAGGCTGATGTCAAGAAGTACGTATATAGGTGTGAAATCTGTCATGCACAAAAAGTATCACAACTGGGCCGAATTGGACTCATGGGGTCTCCTAAAAATATAAGTCAACCATTTCAACTACTTTCATGTGATATATCGGGGCCTTACCCCAAGTCTAAGTTAAACAATTGTTACTTGTTAGTCGTAGTCGACTGGTTCACTAAATTCACTTTCATACACAGAATGAAACGAGCTACAGCTAAAGAAATCTGTAACTTTATCGAGAATCAAGTTTTCTTAACTTTCGGTGTACCTCAAATTATGGTCCAGGACAACGGGTCCCAATTTACGTCAAAGGAGTTTAAGAGTTTGTTAACCAAATATTCGATCTCGCATGCGTGGTATAACGCCAAATATCACCCACAATGTAACAATGTAGAACGAGCCAATAGGGTCATAGGTACTGCGATTAGATCTTACTTGAGAGAAAATAATCATCGAGACTGGGACAAACTGATACCTCAAATTGCAAATGCGATCAATACTTGTGTTCATGAAGCTACGGGTTACTCCCCAGCTGTCCTGACATTTGGGAGAGAACTCCCTATATCTGGAAAATATTACGGTGAAATAACTTCGAAAATAAATGCTCCCGT
Organism: Rutpela maculata; assembly: GCA_936432065.2. NCBI lineage: Eukaryota > Metazoa > Arthropoda > Insecta > Coleoptera > Cerambycidae > Rutpela > Rutpela maculata. The sequence continues at coordinate 179,718,377 of OW386285.2, forward strand.
TCAATTTGAAAATAGAAATAAATTAGCTTCTGAGCTGCAAAAGTTACAAGAATTATACAAAGATGTCGCCAACAATATTTCTAAATCTTATCAAAAGAATAAGAAACATTATGACCTCAGAAAAAGAAATATTGAATTTGATGTTGGAGACACGGTGTATAAAAGAAATTACGTGTTATCGGATGCCGCAAGTTATTTTTCAGCAAAACTTGCTCCTAAATTTGTCAAATGTACTGTTGTAAAAAAGATTTCCCCTATTATCTACGAGCTGGTAGATGAACATAAAAAAGAATTAGGTAGATATCATATTAAAGACCTTAAGCAAGCTCCTGACGATGATCCCCAACGTATATAGGGTTTTCTTAGTTTGTCCTTACCTGAAGGTAAATAAATATGACTAGCTTAGTAATAAGAACTGTAAATTTGTCTCCCTGATTATCCACGAGTATATTGTCCTTGTTCCCTTTATAATATTTTGTAAATTTTAAATTGTAATTTAAATCTGTTGTATATCGCTATTTTGTATATTTTATGCCTAGTAGTGTTAGCCATGATTTAGGTTAGTATTAAGCTTTCGTGTATTTTGTAACATTTCTGTTAGAAATGTCTAAATTTTGGTATAAGTTGTTGAATACTGAGTGTCGGCAACTCTGGTTTGGAGTAAGCTTACGCTTTAAAATTTGTTGGAAGGGGGTATTTGTAATGACCTCTAGCGGCCATTACAGCCAAAATTAAATTATTAGCATCAATAGTATGAAGCAAGTCGCAGGGACCTCTAATATTAAGAACGTTGATCAAGTTAACTTCTTTTCAACCGCGCAGATATTAGTGCGTTTCCCGTCTAGTGAGGCATTACCGTCGTATTCGAGCGACCGTCGCAGGTATGGATTTAAAATCCAGCCTCTTTTGTTTCAAGTGCGTCTAACGAGCACATGTTTTGGCAAACGCCCTGCCTAATTAAAGTTGCAATCGCTTAAATGGATTAACTAAGTAAGTTAATTGTTGTTTAATTATGATATTAGTTAAATCCTAACCAGGGTATTTTATTTTAGATACTGATTGAATTCTATTTTCGATTTCCGATTCCTAATGCATAATTCAAAATTTTAATTTAACGTCAATGTAATGCACATGGTACCACCATTTTAAAAAAACTACGTATTAAATCGTAAATCACAACGGACATAATCCCTGCGGAATAGATGGTTATGGAAGGCTTTATATAGGAATTAAACTAAACTGGGACGGTTCCGACGTCATAACAGGAACACATTTAAATATCTTGGAAGAAATAAATTTTCATAATTTTTTTGTCTGGAAGCCATGCTTGGTGACGCAGTGACGCCGAGGTAGGGCAAGTAGCGAGATCAAGTTAGCTGGGGAATTTAGTTTCATGCCGGAATTGGTAACCCATGTGATGTGCTATCTTCGTCTTCCTTAACCTACGAAGAAGTGTCAATTTTTTCGCTGACGTCCAGGGGACATCACGTTCTTATTAGGAGGATCCCTCGATATAAGACAACACTAACGTCTTATTTCTAAGATAAGTCTAGTTTTTTTATTTTTGCCATTTACCACCCTTCTAACAAAGTTTACTGTTGTTTTATCACAACGGCTGCTATAAGCAGGATATAAATTTAAATTAAGTAAACAAAGTGTAAGTAGATCGCTATTGAAACAATAGAGCCATTCTACGATTAAGTCGTATATTTTCTTAATGTTTAAACCTTTGGTTCGTGCAATTACAAATTGTTTTATCAAAAGTGTTGACCGTGTGGTCGTATTTTAAAGTGCAGCTGTGCTTTAACCTTTATCGATTTTTGTTGTTTACCTTTTATCATGAGTATTTGTTGCGTACTGTAGTACAAACTTTTATAGTTTTAAATTATTTATATTGCCTATTATAGATACTTCTATAATTATAGTCGCTAAATTTTAGGTTAGTTTTCTACGTTATATTTAGTGATAGAAATTTACCTTGGGTCACGGGGTTATTTATTGATTTATGGTGTTTTAGTGATAAACAAGTTTAATTAACATACTACTAAGTTGTCATTTTTCAGTAGTGTTTTTACCTAAGTACGATAGATTTCGTAACATAACTTCTGTTGCTCCCGTAAAGTTGGACCGCGAGGTGAGGTTACGTTCTATTATAATTTTGCGTGTTAGTTTCACAAGAATTGCAATAATCAAGTTCTAGTAAGCAAGTTCAACATTCATAGTGACATAGTGTTAGGAAATGTGTTTCCAGTGGTTAATTTAATGGGAGAATTGTTTTAGTTTCCCTTAACTGAGTGAGTAAATTGCTATAAATGTTTTGATTTTGTTTTTGCTGAACAAGTCATAGTTCTCCCAGGTCAAAATGAAATAGATGTTTAATAGTCTAAGTTGATGGGATAAATTCAGTATTTATAGTAGTAGGAAGTTAATTTCCGTTTGTTTATTGGTTGGGATTTGTCCTTATTTCCCTCTTTCTTTGTGAGCGGCTCACTATAAATGTTTGACTTGTCTTGCATAAACTTTACTCAAAATTTAGTTATTTGTTGGCCTTCTGCCTAACTAAATTTACTGACTACCATTTTCTTGGGGAGACTGTATCGTGAACTTGTAATAAAATGTAAATTTTGGCCATCATTTGTGAATCAAGGCATTGAAAATTATCATTTGAACCTCAAACTTTGTAACGTAACCTTGGCACCGGTGTCTTTATTCAGAGCTAATTGGCCTAACTTTTGCTGGGGTTTTTTGATTATTGACCAACTAAGCTAGGTCGTCTTTTTGGATAAGGGAATTGTTTATCACTAAATGTCGCCGGGATGCTAAAATAGTGTTAAGGATACTAACCTAACAATAATTTTGTAACTAATATTTTCTATAATTCAAAGCCACGAAGTTGGCATCTGTTGTTATTAATTGCTAACCCTCGAATTTTAGATCGTTTCGTACGATTGGTTGTGATTAAATTGTTAAATTTTAAATTTTTTGTGTTTCTCTGGTGTCTGCTGTATCGTACCTTTCCTTTTCCGTCTCTTCTTTAGAGACTGGCGCCCAAAATAACTCTTGTAATTTTGTCTTCAAAAAAAAAAACTGAAAATTGTTACACAAAAAAAATATAAAAAATTTTTTTGACAAAATTTTTTTTCAAACTTTTACAAATTTTCTAAATTTTCTTTACATCATTAAACACTCTTGGCCTTATTGGGACCGTTGCTTACGCTTACCCATGGCCCTAGGCCTCCTACAAAAACTGGCTAGCCGAGCCTAATTTGTTTTGGTAACAGGTTATTACCTTGGTGAGTTTATGCAATTTTAGTGTCCAAACAAATTAGTTTTGTGTCACCCAGGGAATATAAATTTGACTAATAAATACTACAAATTAAATTGTAAGTGATGATGTCAGTTTGGGCTTATCCCATTTAATTTTATAGTAAAACTTCATAGTTAAGAACTCAACCATCTTAGAGTTTTGTGGATTTTTCCCGGGCAAAAAGACAAAAATATCAATGTAGCCTTCGATGAGGGAGAACACGTTACAACTACCACCAAGACACGGACATCGTGGTGACAAATGACAAATGGACTCTGCTAGTGCATAAAAATATTTCATCCCTCAAATTAGCTTTTGACAAAAATCAAAATATCTTAGACAAAATCTTGTACACTCTCAATAATGGTGATCATAAGTCAATTATTTTTAAGAGTGAAATTAAAACAGACTTTAACCTTTTAACACAAATATCCAACTCTATAAAAATGAAATTTGTCGAAATCTTTTCAGATACAAAAAGATATAAACGAGGAATACTTAACGGTATCGGTACAATATTCAAATCCATAACTGGAAACTTAGATGCTGAAGATGGCCAGTACTATACTAATTGTATAAATAAACTAAATAACGACGAACATCAAATGGAAAACTTAATCAAAAATCAAATTTCAGTTACAACTTCTGTTATTAACGATTAAATGAAGTAAAAAATTCAAAAACATTAATGGCAAAACAAATACAAATTGAACCAGATACCGCTAAAAATCAATTAGAGCTTAATAGTGATGAAACAGACTACGCTGCTGAAAAAAAAGTTCAATCTGATGTCAAATCAACCCAACTTGACTCGCCAAGAAATACTTATCCGTACCGACAGGCCATGCTCCATGGTAAAACACATAATAATGACCAATTTAACGAAAAATCATACGAAAATAACAGACCAAAGTTCAAACGCAGGGACATAAATATTGGAACTGCAGATATCCAAGATGCAGAAAATGATTTCATAGGCAAAGAAGAGAATAAAAAAGTTTGGCTCTTTATATCGAGGGTTAAAGACCATGTATCAGAGGAAAAAATAAAAAAATACATAATGGACAAAACAAATCTTAAAAACGATAATGATGTAACAGTTGAACATATAAAAACAAAATATGATGACATCAGAAGAGACTGCAAATGTTTCAAAGTAGGTATAAACTTTGAGTTCAAAGAAAAGGTATATGAACACAATTTCTGGCCAAAAAAAGTTGCATACAGAAGATTCGATTTTGAAGCAAAAACTCATGTAGGAGATGAAAAGGATTTTTGAGAGAGAAAATAGCAACATTACGGGATATGCAAATAGCTCAAACTCTAAATTCCAAGAAAACCCTAAATACTGAAACTAGATATATCAAAAATTCAATCAAAACAAATTACAGTGTATTAAATACATATGCCCTATTGCATCAAAACATACAGTGCCTAAAAAATAAATTATTAGAAGTTGAAATCTTTGTAAAAGGCTTAGATACTGAACCAACGATACTATGTTTTACTGAACACTGGTTTTCAATCGAAGATGAAATGTCAATGCGACTTGAGGGCTATAACTTAAAGTCCTCTTACTCTAGAAGGGATATGGTTCATGGTGGGTCCTGTATTTTCCTTCGTAAAGACGTAGATAAAGATATGGATTGCATGGAATTCAAAGAACTGAAACAAATAAGTGTAGAAGGTATCATCGAGTGCTCATCTATCGTATGTAAAACTACGATCTCTGTAATTATATGTGTTTATAGACCGCCAACAGGTAACGTAGAAACATTTCTCCAAATCTTAAGTGAAATATTAGATACTACTCAAAATAAATGCAAAAATTATAACATAATTCTTTGTGGAGATTTTAACCTAAATTTACTCGATATTCAAAATGTACATAACCAATCTTTTCTGACCATGTTACAAACATACAATTTGACTCAAAAAATAAATGAACCAACTAGAATCACGAAACATTCAGCTACACTTTTAGACAACATCTTTATTAATTTTGAGAATATTCACGAGGGTGAAGTAATAACATCAGCTCTATCTGACCATGAGGCTCAGCTACTTAGAATAGATTGTCCTGGAAAAAACAAAATTAACTCTGAAAATGGATGCAAGCGGAGAATCTTCTCTGATGCAAAACTAAAAATTTTTAAAGAGGTAGTACAGAACATTGATTGGAATGAAATCTTTTGTTGTTTAGATCCTAACAAGTCCTATCAAATATTTATAAATAAAATAAAAGAAACTATAAATATTATATTTCCACTAAAAACGATAAAGAGAACAAATAATATAAAAACATGGATTACAAAAGGCATAAAAATATCATGCAAAACTAAACGAAATTTATATAAGCAAAAAATAAAAGGGGAAATAGCTGATGTTACGTATAAAACCTACTGCAAGATATTAAAAAATGTTATATATGAGGCAAAAAAACGTTCAAATATTTCATACATAGATACAGCAAGCAATAAAAGCAAGGCAGTATGGGAATTGGTAAAAAGCTATACGGGGTCTAAAACTAAAAATAACATTTCTCTCTTGAATAGTATCGATACACATGAAAGCAATAAACAAACAGTATTAAATAATGTAAATGACTTTTTTATAAATAATTGTCCTAATATTAATTCCAATATAAATTTCGAAAATTAGAGTCCACCCATTGACAAAAGCATATTTTTGTCACCTACTTATCCTGAAGAGGTATGTAACGTCATAAAAAATTTAAAAAATACCATGTCGGTAGGTGCAGATGAGATACCTGTAAAATTATTAAAATATGTTGCAACTGAAATAGCAGCTCCACTTAGTCATATAATAAATATATCATTTACTACTGGCGTATATCCTGATAACCTTCAAATTGCTTATGTAAAAGCAGTGTATAAAAAAGGTGACAAAAATATGATAAACAACTATAGGCCCATAGCTTTGCTCTCTAACATTAGCAAAATCTTTGAAAAAATAATCTACACCAGAATAATAAATTATTTAGAAAAGCATGAGATATTAAATAACACACAAAATGGTTTTAGGAAAAACAAATCTACAATTAGAGCCGGTTACCAGACACTCTGTGAAATAATACATTCACTAAATAATAAAGTACACACAGTTGCGATAAGCTTAGACCTATCAAAAGCTTTTGATAGTGTGGACCATGACGTTTTAATAGAGAAGATCGAAAAGTATGGAATTAGAGGTAACACATTGCAACTACTAACATCTTACCTAAATAATAGAATTCAGTGTGTCATAGAGACAGATAGTAATGGTGAGCTACTAAAATCGCAAACTCTGGTAATAAAGAGAGGTGTTCCACAGGGATCTATATTGGGACCGTTATTGTATATATTATATACCAACGACCTATCCATGGTTCTTGATGAATTTACTGTTCAATATGCAGATGATTGTTCTTTAATCATTAACTCGGCAGATCCAATAGTCTTGGAGCAAAAAGTTTTCTCGGCACTAGACATACTTGAAAAATACTATAATCCTCTCAATCTGAAATTAAACAAAGATAAAACACAAGCCATATTATTTTCAAATAGTAAGTCTAGTGTGGAGAAAACTTTTACAAATGGTGACATTACATTGAATACTGTGTCCCAAATATGCTTTCTGGGTATTACTATAGATTCTCGGCTCGATTGGAAGTCCCACACTGACAAGCTTGCAACTAATATAGCCAAGTCCTGTTATGCCTTAAAAGTAATATCGCTAAATATAAATGCTGAAGTAGCATATATAGCATACTATGCCTATGTTGAATCTAGATTTAAATATGGCCTAGTTTTTTGGGGAGGCACAAATCACATTCACAAAATATTTTTATTGCAGAAAAGATGTGTCAGAAATATACTGAATATAAAACAAACTGTTAGCTGCAAACCTATATTTAAAGAACTACAAATTCTTACCTTAATAAGTCTATATATATATGAAGCTGTGATATTTGTAACAAAGAATATGTCTCTGTTTGCAGACCATGATAGAGTTCATTTTTACAATACAAGACATAAAAATGACTTACTTAATATTAAAGCAAACTATGCATATGTACAGAAAAACGTGCCTTTCACAATAATCAAAGTCTATAATAAACTTCCAGACACATATAAAACCTTATCGCTAAAACATTTAAAAGCAAAGTTGCGAGCCACACTTGTGGCATATTATACGCTAGATGAGTACCTCGATGATACACTATAAAATAGTTTCTATTCCGTTTTTACTTGTAATATATTTTAAATTGTATTGTTATTATAACTATTGTTCTGTCTCGTGTTATACATTATATATTATTACATTAGTCTTTTACTGTATTACATTAGTTTTTTACTATATACATGTGTATACTATATTTCAACTGTAGCATTGTTTCTTTTTTTTTGACAAGTTCTACACCCTTTGGGTTTTTGTAATTTTTTTTATTACGTGAACAAATAAAGACATCTATCTATCTATCTATCTATCTATCTATCTATTAAAAACGTCAACTCGACTATACAAAAATTACAAATTGACGAGGAAACGTTTAACAAAGATCTCGAAGAAATCGAACACACAATTCAAACCATGACTCAAGCTATCGAGGCTGCTCACATAAAACTAAAATTCTTATACATTTCCGAACAACTAATGGCAAGCTATTTGTATATCGAAGATAATTTGAACGACATTTTGAATTCAATAACATTTGCCAGATTAGGAATCATTCACACTTCAATCATAACCCCTAACTGTCCAAAGAGAGAATCCACGACAGAGTTAATCAACAAAAATTTCATCATCAAACTACAACCAGGATGTTACGCCTATGCAGGCATTACTCGAATACAAGCCAGTGCCAAAGACTTCTCCGAAATTAAGGACAATTCACATCCTATCCAAATTCCTTTTGAATGCTGTAATCACATGCCCGACAAAATCGAAATTCCAAAATTAAAACCACTCAAGTTAAACAATCTCGACGTAGAAGATCTAGATATTGCAAAAACCAAATTGGACCAATATTCCAAAGACCTGGATGACCTCATAAACGAGCCTTTTGTGACCAAACACGTATCTTGGTTCACGTATTTCATAATCACTCTCATCATCCTGTTAGTTGTACTTTACAAAACTTGTAAATGCAGAAGAAGAAGATGTAGAGCATTGCGAATCCAACCCTCAACGGACAACTCTCCTTCACCTCCTTCAGAGCGAAGCAGAGTATTCACCAAATTTCCTAGACTTATCCCTCCAAGAAAGCGACCCGGTATTAAACCTCAAGAAGAAGAGGACATCGAGTTAACATAGACTTTCATATGTGGAGTTTTACGCTTGTCCACGGCCGACTCTAGTAACAGGCCGCGAACAAGGAAAACTGGCAACAACGCATGTGGTGCTTAGTTTCACTAAATTGCCATAGCTGTTTACGGCTGCTTTTGGTCGGCTCTTGTTTTAATTGCTGGAAATTCATATTTTTATTTTGTAACAATAGTGTAAGTGTCTTGCTAATTGAAGTGCATTTAGTTTAGATCGTGTGATATCAATTATAGGACGTTACGATAGTTGTAATCGAGTGTATACTCTGTTTAACAGTGCGTGAACCGACTTAACCTAAAATGCCCAGGCATTCTGTCATACCAGGCTGTAAGACAAATAATTATACTTCCACAACGAAAACAGACGAAAATACCACATTTAGTTTAGTTTTCCTAAGGACGATGAATTAAGAGAAAAATGGCCTACAGCTATTCCCCGAAAAGATTGGATACCATCAAAACATGCTGTTGTATGCGAAATACATTTTGATCCCGGTGAGATTATTAAAGTTGATAAATATCTTGTACCAGGTGGAACATTTAAAATGATTCCTTATAAACCAAAATTAAAAGAAAATACTGTCCCATTTTTCCAAATTTGCCTAAATTCTTATCTACAAAAAATCAGTCCGTCGACAAGATCCAGAAAGTAGGCGCGAAAATCAAATTCATCAACATGAAATTTTAATCCAAAACTTTGAGAAGTCGGATATTATTGAAAATTATGAGGAATTTATTAACGTTTTATCAAAAAAATATAATAATATCTCTAATAGCTGGAACGTAAACATTTTTACGTCTAAAGTCGTATTTTATACGTTAAATTCTGATGCTGATATTGTTGGTATTGGAAATCAAATTTCAATTAATACTGGCCTAATATAGACGAAGCAGTTAACATTTATATATCTGGATAGGCATCTCATGCACTATCTAAAAAAATTTCTTGTAATATTTGCCTTTCACATATTGTTGAAAATAAATGGAATTTTACTGGAAATCAATATTGTGATTATCTACAACGGGATGGTCTATCAGTACCCACGAATAATATGACCATAATTTTATTTCACGTGTACGTCATATTAGAACATATCATTAACAACAATAGTTTAGAAAAGGAGTTCCTACAAATTGAAAATCAAAAAGATTTTCTTATCAATCTAACTTTACATAGTTCAAAGTCAGGTAATTTTTATTTAGATTTTTTAAACACGTGTATATGCGGGAACAATATTGACTATATTTTACGAATTATTTGTTCAATATTTGCTAATGTACTTCTATATAATTATGTAAAAATGCAGAATAATCGGACGCTTGAGCAAAGTAGATTGAAATCTCGGTTACGAACTGCTGAAAAACATGTCAATAAAACGAACAAACGAAAATTAGACACTTTCAAAACAGCAAAGTAGAAACCTATATGTATCAATTCAATTCCATATTCGTATTTTATTCATATCATAAGTAAATATTTGTTCATGTTTTTAAATTTACTTACAGCCTTACAGTCCTGTTATTTTTAATTTACTCATTCCCGAATCATCCTAAATTAGAATATTATGGGATATCTGTATTATTTTATTACTCCCTTTATAATATAAAAATATGATATTTCGTATTATTAAAAAAGGGTTATGTAACTCTTCTCGTTGGTTTTGCTAAACAATTAAACATTTTTTTTTCTGTGCAAAATTAGGCATAATTCTGTACAAAATATCGTGATGTTTAATTGACCGAGCAGAGATTTAAACTTCGATTGAAGCCTCAATTTATTAAACACATGAATGATTTATAATCTGTATCCTACCTAAACAAACCTAATATATAGAATCATGAATCAAGACGCATTATAAATAAATAAAATACAATTAAAACACGGGCGCCTATTAAATTTAGCTGCTGTAATGCAAACCAACCATCGCACATCGGACTACATCTTTACTTGTGTGCAGTGTTGCCACCTATTACTTCGTGGCCTGTTAACTAGAGTCGGCCGTGGCTTGTCTATTAATTTAGACCATTGCACTTTATTCTTATTACATTTATGTAATGTATTACTCACTTATTATTATTATTATCATTTATCAATTTTAACTTTTATGTATTTTATTATTTTGCTTTGTATTCATTCAACATTATTTCAATTTATTTTGCATTATATTCATTTAACGTTTCTAACAATTTTCAAAAGTTGCTGCATAACATCAACTTTTTTATTAAGGGGAAGTTGTTATATAAAATTATACGCTTATTATAAAGACTTAGTCATAACAAACCTCCACAGGTATATCATATTACATGATAACGACTTCTCTTATTAATCGCTTATCTTAGAGATATTATATTTCACCTTTGTGTCTCACATTTTATGCTGACTGTCGAATTACATTTCCTTTGTTCTATATTTTGCTTAGTCAGGTTCTGTATGTTATAAATACGACTAGACATGCTTTGAAAAGCCAGTTATTAAACTCACTTAGAATGAAACACTTCTAATTATTATTATATTCCTTCTCCAAGAGCCAACGTTGGCTCCATTTAAATAAATAAAAGTTTTTAAAAAGTTATTCATGTGAACCGTGATCTAACATATATATTTCATTTGCGGATGATACCGTATTACTCGTAGAAGGAAATACTTGGGAGGAAGTTGAAAACCGGATCGCCAGAGGCCTGGAAGGTATGATAAAGTTCTTCGATAACAACTTGTTGACTATAAATCTACAGAAAACATGCTACTTACCTTTTGCTTATTACAAAAACGGCTTACCTAGGAACAATATAATAAACCTACATTTACCTTTTAGGAACAGTACATGGGCTCTCGAACGTACTGAACATGTTAAATACTTAGGAATTGAAATAGATTCTAACCTAAAATGGAACTTGCACATTCAAAATTTAGTAAAAAAAATTAGATCTTTAATGTTTTTTTTAAGCAAATAACTCAAATTTTAGATAGAAAAAATTTGATGACAGCCTATTTTGCATTAGTGCATCACTGATTTTATATGGAATTGTAGGGTGGGGAGGGGCTTATTCTACGACAATAAGACCACCAGAGGTAGCACAAAAAAGAATCCTTAAAATAATATTTAAACTAGATTCACGCCATCCTTCCGAATTAATATACCAACAGTATCGAATACTAAGTATAAAAAAATTATTTTATAAATCGGCTCTCACTTAGATTTACGATTTAGAGTTAAAGAACAGCTAATTTTACCAAAAACACAACGTTCTATAGGACAAAGAAATTATCATTACATTGGACAAAAAGTTTTTAATGCGCTTCCCCAAGAACTTAGAACCAAAGCTAGATTAAAAAGTTTCAAAAAATTTATTCCAGATTGGCTTATCGATATTAACTTAGAATTTTAGAAATTATTTGTTGAATATGAAGTATTTTTGTTTTTGTTTCTCTTCTCCTTTTTTCCGTTTTTTTTTCTTTTTTAACAATAAATATAAAAATTAAATTCTAGTATTATGTTTTGGGAATATAGGTAAATAGAGATAATCTCTTTTAGTTTTTTTTCGATATAAGATTCACTGAATGGATACGACAATATTCAAGAATGGCTGACAAGTTTTAACTTAGTAATTCTTGAATATTTTCTTTGATTCATAAATGTAAGTTTTATTCTTATTTATGTTCCATTCTTTCCTTATGGAATGCAAATGCAAACTATGTATTGTATATGTAAATATTTTGATACATAAATAATAATAATTATTATTATTATATATATGTGTTTTTTCGGGTTTTTTTATTTTGAATGCAGATATCTCAAAAAGTGCGCGATTTTAGGGCTAAATGAACATAAGCAAACTTGTTCAGAATATACTTCCTACAAAAGAGCTCCTATACATTTTTCCGATTATCCCATTGGTTTTTCCGGAAAAGCTTCTTGAAGAATATATATCTATTTGCTTTTACGTGTTTTTTTTTTCATTTTGACGTATATATCTCTCAAATATATAGAACCTTTTTAGAAGTTTAGTAGTAGTATTCGCAATATTGGCTTTGATTTATTAATAAATCATTAGCTCAGCGCCATAGAAGTTTACTGATGTTCATTTAGCCTTAAAAATGTGTACTTTCCGAAATATATACGTCGAAATAAAAAAAAACACGAAAAAGCAAATATATGTATTTTTTAAGAAGCTTTTCCGGAAAAACCAATGGGATAATCGAAAAATGTATAGGAGCTTTTTTGTAGACCATCTCATTCTGAACAAGTATATTTATGTTCATTTAGCCCTAAAATCGCGTGCTTTTCGAGATATTTGCATTCGAAATTAAAAAAAAAACACGAAAAAACCCATATATATATTTCTAAAGTCGCTTTTCCGGAAAAGCCAATGGGATAATCGGAAAAATGTATAGAACATTTTTTGTAGGAAATCGTATTCTGAACATGTTTACCTACGTTCGTTTGGCCTTAAAAACGCGTACTTTTCGAGATATAAAAGTCTGAATGAAAAAAAAAAAACACGAAAAAACGTATATATATATAAATATATATATATATATAAATATATATATATATATATATATATATATATATATATATAAATATATATATATATATATATATATATATATATATATATATATATATATATAAATATATATATATATATATATATATATATATATATATATATATATAATATGTATATATATCTCAAAAATCATGTCTTTTTTTTCTGCGCATAAGCAAAAAATTGTTCTAAAAGTTGAGTATTTACTATCTATGCATAGAAACTTTCTCTAAAATGGCGTTTTTTTCCTAATTTGAGTGGACTATAAATAAAAACCGTATATTTAAATCTGTTTCGACGGAACAGTACAGAGATAATAACATAAACATAAACACACTATATCTAGTAGACAACCTCCAAATCAAAAGCCAAAGCTGTCCGCAAGGGGGCTGCATATTTGGCCCAGTTAATTCAACCTTATTACCTAATATCGATATTGAGGTCAGTGTAAAAATGAACAAATATAGAATTTAAACGTATTTTTAACCGACTTCAATATCGATGTTAGGTAAATATGTGTGTGTGTGTGTGTGTGTGTGTGTGTGTGTGTGTGTGTGTGTGTGTGTGTGTGTGTGTGTGTGTGTGTGTGTGTGTGTGTGTGTGTGTGTGTGTGTGTGTGTGTGTGTGTGTGTGTGTGTGTGTGTGTGTGTGTGTGTGTGTGTGTGTGTGTGTGTGTGTGTGTGTGTGTGTGTGTGTGTGTGTGTGTGTGTGTGTGTGTGTGTGTGTGTGTGTGTGTGTGTGTGTGTGTGTGTGCGTAGGTCTTGCAATAATTGTGTGGACACACACCACTATATAACCATACTTATGTGGCCTTCGCTAATTGTGTGGCCATACACATGGCCACACAATTTAAAACCTATTTTTACAGCATCTATGTGGCCTCCCCACCCTATATCTGTCGGTTTCTGGAAATGGCCACACAAGTATAGTAAAAATTTGGTGTGTATAATCTCAAAAATTTCACCAAATTGTGTGGCCTTGTACAGTGCTGCCCCCAGCGGAAATATATATTATACTGCTATTATTTCCATTTCTTCGTGTGTATTCAAGATGTGTGTTAAATATGTCTTTTATGTGGCCCTAACAGTTTTATTGAATTGGTGGGTGAGTATTTAGTAGGTCGTACTACTATTGGCAGGACATTATTATAAATGAAATAAGATCATATTTTATTGTATAAACGGACCTTTTTTTAATCAAATATTATGATATTATTTATTTATTCTTTAATTTTCTGCATTTCATCTAGGTAAGCTTTTTCTCTTTTTATAATAATTTGAAGAAAAAAAAGGAATATATCAATATAAATTTGAATATATAGTATGTTCATGTTTTGTGTAAAGGAGAGGGAAAATTGTCATATTACGTTTTAGAAATTAACTTTATTAGACGGAGACCAACTAGAGGAATAGAAATTTGCTTATAGAAAAAATAATATTCACACAATAAAAAGCATTTAAACTACATCCAAAGAGATAAGAAACGTTACATAAACTCAACTTCTTTTGTAGATAAGTCAAACACCAAGTTTTGTAAAAATGATCAAATTTTTAAAAAGTCGAAATTTTTATTTAAATATATTTTAAAACAATGAAAGTCCTTGGCCAAAAAAATGAAAGGATTCGGGAAAATACGATGCTGGAAAGTCGCTTTTGAGAACGTATATCTTAGAGAATCGAGCTCTCTAAACTCACATCCCGAAAGCATCAGTACGCCGTATGTCTACATCCATAACTGTCCATGTCTCAGAGGCATGAAAAAGATGGAGAAAATTAGGGCGTTGGGTAATCTGATCTTAGTATTTTTCATGATATTTCTGCTATACCAAATTTTGCTCAACTGGCACGTTATCGATTTTTCCATCTGTATTTCTCGCCGAATCTCATATTCGCATTTGCCAGTATTGTCGACAAGGGCTCCAAAGTATATTGTCTTATTTATTACCACACAGTAATACGTAAAATGTCTGTGGTTATCATTTGCCTGACTTAGAATCATAATTTTCGTTTTGTTGTAATTTACCTATACTTAAACCATAATCAGAGCTTATGTTGGAGTCTGATCAGCAGATGTATGAGCTAATCCTTGCTTGCTGCAACTAAATGGTTCCAATCTGGAATGTTTGGTTCCGCCTAGAGCCACACCACTCTGCTACCTCAACAAACGTCGCAACACATGTTCACTATAGAAGATTTGTGACGCAACGCAGCCCTGGGTGACGCCTTCGCCAACTTTACATTTGTCTGAATTACTGCTGTCTATTTCCACCAAAACGAAGCTTTCTTCATACGTATCGTGAACTAAATATACATATAATTTTCTGTACGAGGGATTAAATTGAAGAACATAAAATTTCTAAAAGAAACATTTTAGCATTAAATAATGTGTGTCGTTTTTAGTGAGCTATATGCCGGAGAAATCAAATTTGAAATATAGGACCAACGTAGATTTCGAAAATTAAAGTCTTTCAATTCCGTCTGTAGCGTGTTTGTCTGCTTGATGGCGATGTAACTAAAAGACTATTTGACTGAGAAAATTAGTATTTCGCAGAGAGTTGACACCATTATCAAAAAAAGAAGCCGGCTATACTTTTAATACACAAAATTCAAGGTAAACGCCCTAAAAAAGTAATTAATAGAAAAAAAATGTTGCTCAGGACAATATATGGCATGTAGTTAATACAATTACCTAGGCACAAACCTGCTATACTTTTAATGAACTTTTATTGAAAATTATACAGGGTGATTGATGATTACCCAAAAGGGAAACTTAATTGATATATAGAAGATGCCAAACAAAGAAGGAAGTTTTGTATAAATACTTTTAAAGAATTATATTTTAATTGTACAATATTAGAAAATTTACACGTTCATCGATTGATTTTGCTCTACCCTCTTGAGCTATAAGAAACAAAAAAAGCCCTTACGATATACTACTATACGTTCTAACTGTTTTTTACTATCGGGTTTTATTGATAGTACCCTCCGTTTTAAGTAAAACAGGTTGAAAAATTAGCACCCTACCTAGAAAACAACCACTGATGTATAACAATGTTACCCCTTATAAATATCAATAATTAAATACTTATCTAACTGGATTTTGATATGCTTTAATATAATTCATGCAAATAATAGAAACGACAAAAGATATATTCATTAATCATTAGGCCATACAAGAAGACCCTACGACAACATATGTCGTGACGATTTCGAAAATTAAGAAATTTGTAAGTTATTAAAATTACAAAAAATCCGTAAAACTAAAAGATAAGTATGTACCTAGGACATCGTCGAAACAGGCAAGAAATAAGCAATTCTTGCCATCATAACGTGCCTCGATTCAAATGTTCTATGTTTCAAGAGGATAGAGGAAAACCTACCGGGAATTCGAAAAATCTATTAAGAATTAAGCCCACTAAAAATAGAACTCAAAAATGGTGTGTATATTTCGAACGGAAAGTACGCATGCCAATTTTTCATGATTGCAATATCCAGCAATATTCATGCCCAAGCTGCAATAGACCACTTTCCGCTCTTAATATGTCATTATTTGAATAACTGAGTAATAAAACTTGGAAAACAGTTCTTATAAAGCTTCTAAACTAGTCATATTAAAAGAATTATGATAATCAAAGCCTTTTTTCTATACAATTCTTTCGCTTGGGAATCACAAAAGCCTTATAGCAATGGGAATAAATTTGCCTGAATACTGTAAGAAATATCGAACGTTAATATGACACTTGTTTTAAAGAGTATGAATTTTCAAAAAACACATTTTTTTTTTTTATAAACAATCTATCAATACCCGAAGCTTTACAATTTAAATACAGACATCCTACTACACACTAATCACGGAATAATGCAATACCTAATATGATATATAATCTACATAATTATATTTATTTGAAAAAAAAAATTCCCTTCTAGCATAATGTAAGTATTGTAATTCTGAAGTAGCAAAGGGCAGGCGACGGAAACTGCATAAATAAACATTTACAGATTTTTTAATATGAAAAAACCATCACCTGAAATAAATCATCACGACTTTTTTTATAATGATAAGGTGTGTATTATTGTCCACACAATATACACAAAATTGTGGGGCCTGGCCACACAATTGTATTTTTGCAAAAAGTAACATTAATTTTGAGTGTAAGAAAATTTTGAAAACAGTATTAGAAAGCCCTTGAAATGGTGAGTATTGATTACGTAATAACTTGAAAGACCCCATTTGTTGGCGAAATGTCCAGTGTCCACACAATTACTGCCGCACCTGTATGCGTGTGTGTGTGTGTGTGTGTGTGTGTGTGTGTGTGTGTGTGTGTGTGTGTGTGTGTGTGTGTGTGTGTGTGTGTGTGTGTGTGTGTGTGTGTGTGTGTGTGTGTGTGTGTGTGTGTGTGTGTGTGTGTGTGTGTGTGTGTGTGTGTGTGTGTGTGTGTGTGTGTGTGTGTGTGTGTGTGTGTGTGTGTGTGCGTGCGTGCGTGCGTGCGTGCGTGCGTGCGTGCGTGCGTGCGTGCGTGCGTGCGTGCGTGCGTGCGTGCGTGCGTGCGTGCGTGCGTGCGTGCGTGCGTGCGTGCGTGCGTGCGTGCGTGCGTGCGTGCGTGCGTGCGTGCGTGCGTGCGTGCGTGCGTGCGTGCGTGCGTGCGTGCGTGCGTGCGTGCGTGCGTGCGTGCGTGCGTGCGTGCGTGCGTGCGTGCGTGCGTGCGTGCGTGCGTGCGTGCGTGCGTGCGTGCGTGCGTGCGTGCGTGCGTGCGTGCGTGCGTGCGTGCGTGCGTGCGTGCGTGTGTGTGTGTGTGTACAGTCGGAGTAATGGATCTTTAAACCGACGTCACTAAGGCAGGTAGCAATCAAAGACTATAGTTTGTATATTGGCATCTCACTCCTTACAATCCAACTTCCTGGAATGGATATAAGGATGTATGTCTTGCACGGTCTACGACCTACGCATGCTCGTCCTGCGCGTTAGATTTGAGAGTAATGGTAACGCGTACGTTTAGACTATACAGAAGCGTATCGGTTCCGTGTTTCAATCGTCAGTGGCGTACATATTGTTCTTCGTAACGCAACTAAATCATTATACCGGAATTTATAAGCCATAAAATCTGTTTTTTTGCTCGAATTGGGTCTACTGCCAATGCCAATCATGTTCTTTATGGTCTACTCTAGTACAATTTACTATTATTAATTACACAGCCACACACACACACACAAAAAATTCATTTTCCAAAGGTGAAAGACATCTCTCCGTATGTTTTTGAGCCGCTGATTCTAAAAATCACATCAAAAATATATGTTTCACTGCTCTATTTTTCGCAAATTGATATTTCGGGGTTAAATGTCTATTAAATCTAATAGAACGACACACGTTGAAATAAAACTTCTGAATCATTTAAAACGGCTCTAGTCACATACTCCCAACGTTCTATCGTACCACGGAAATGATGGTGGTATATCTTTTCCCTCCAAAATACTTTTACTAACCCTTGTTCTAATTTTTGCATAATACGCTTGTGATGGCTAGACATATCGCGGTTATTACAGGAAATATTGATAAGTTAAGTATCTTTTGACTAGCAGACGCCAAAACAATCCCTGAATAAGAAAACATTCCGAAAATACTGCGAAATGGTTGAATAATGATTTCTCCTAGTTTTCGATGGAAAAGTACACGATGGTTGCAATAGTTTTTCCCCCGCCATTCTGGAACTACCCCTAAATGGAAAAAACTATCTCCTGTCCTGATTTTTTTGTACTATTGTGACGGCTTGACAGATCGGAGTTATTACAGGAAATACTGATAAATAATAGTATCTTCTGATCAGGAGACGCCAAAACAACTTCCAGGGATTGTAACCACTCCCTGAATGACAAAACATTCCGAAAATATTGCGAAAGAGCTGAAGAACGGTATCCCCTCGATTTCAAGGGCGATGAACACGATTGTAATACTTTCTCGCCCTCGATAACGGGGGAAACCGTTCTTCAGCCCTCTCGCAGTATTTTCTCAATGTTTTACATTCAGGGAGGGGGTGGTTACAACCTCCAGAAGTCGTTTTGGCGTCTCCTGGTCAAAAGATACTCGGTTTATCAATATTTCCTGTGATAATCCCGACCTGTCAAACCCTCACAAGCGTAGTACGGAAAAATCAGAACAAGGGATAGTTTTTGCTCCAGATGGATGGGGAAAAAGTATTGCAACCTCGATAACAGCCCTTTCGCAGTATTTTCTAACTGTTTTGTCATTCAGGGAGGGGGTGATTCCAACCCCCGGAAGTTGTATTGGCGTCTCCTGGTCAAAAGATACTCGGTTTATCAATATTAGCTGTAATAACCCCGATCTGTCAAGCCCTCACAAGCGTAGTACGGAAAAATAAAAAATTAGAATAAGAGGTACTTTTTTCCCATTTAGGGGTATTTTCAGAAGTTGGGCAAGACGTATTGCAACCATCGTGTTCCTCCCCTCTAAAACGAGGGGAGATCGTTCTTCAGCCCTTTCGCAGTATTTTCGGAATGTTTTGTCATTCAGGGAGGGGGTGGCTCCAGCCTCCAGGAGTTGCTTTGGCGTCTCCTTGTCAAAAGGTACTCGATTTATCAATATTCACTGTAATATCCCCGATCTCATAAGCGTAGTACAGATAAATCAGAACAAGTTTTCTTCCATTTAGCTTTAGAAAGGTGGGGAAAAAGTATTGCAACCATCGTGTTCCTCGCCTTGATAACGGGGAGAAACTATTCTTCAGCCCTTTCACAGTATTTTCCGAATGTTTTGTCATTCAGGGAGGGAGTGGCTCCAACCCCCGGGGTTGTTTTGACGTTTCCTGATCAGAAGATATTCGATTCATCAATATTTCCTGTAATATCCCCGATATGTCAAGCTCTTACAAGCCTAGTGCGGAAAAATCCGAACAAGAGGTAATTTTTCTCATTTCTTCAGAAGGATGGGGGGGAAGTATTGCAATAATCGTGTTCCTCGACCTCGAAAACGGTAGAAAACCGTTCTTCAGCTCTTTCGCAGTATTTTCGGAATGTTGTTTTGGCGTCTCCTAGATAAAAGATACTTAACTTATCAACATTTCCTGTAATAATGGCGATATGTCTAGCCCTCACAAGCGTATTATGGAAAAATTAGAACAATTAGAATTAGTAGAAGTGTTTTGGGTGGAAAAAACATACCATCATCATTTCCGTGGCACGATAGAACGTTGGGAGTATGTGACTAGAGTCATACAGAAGTTTCATTTCAACGAATGTCGTTCTATTAGATTTAATAGCCATTTAACCCCGAATTTAGGGATGAAATATCAATTTGCGAAAAATTGAGCAGTGAAACATATATTCTTGACGTGATTTTTGGAATCAGCGGCTCAAAAAACATAAGTAGAAGTGTCCTTCCACCTTTGGAAAATGAATTTTTTTTTGTGTGGCTGTGTTATTATTATTATAATAAATTTGCTCTGCCTATGCCTATGGTAAGAATTATTTGCGATCCTTCAACAAATTAGTTCAGGCAAATTAGGATGGTAACTTCGGTTGAACGATCCATTGCTCCGACTGTATGTGCGTATGTGTGTAAACCACTGCTTGTAAACGAAATAACTTCTTTTAGTCTTAAAATTTTTGTTTCTTTGGCACGTCTATAAATAAAATACCATAGTAGTTCAAATTGGGCTATATCCGTCATACAAGGTGAACGTAAACCATATCACTTCTTATATTAACATATTTTATTATAATTTTAGAGCAAAATATTACTAAGGTTATTGATTAAGCATACAAAAATAAGAAGATATACAACATGTCTAAACCACAATATGCAGGGTGTTTCTTAGGTTTAAATCAATTTCTTGTAGATTGGATGATATATCAAGCTTACGTTAAAATATCATTAAAGTATTTTTAATAAGCCTACTAAGAAATGAATAAAAGTTATAGTTGGGCACTGCCAACTGCAAATTCATGTTAAATACGATAATCTTTGTCGTACTTTTATTTCTAATTTGAAACGTATATAAAATAGTACGCTATAATAGAATACTTCCTATTGAAATTGGATCATATCAGTTATACAGAGTGAACCTCAGAGGCAAGTAAACTCTAATATTTTGTATAAACTCTGCTTTGTTACCATTCTATAGCCCAGACGACAGAACATTTTATAGTGAAACCCACAAAAATTTACAAACCGAATAATTTTTTTTAATGAGTTCGTGAAAGTGTATAGAATAATATATCCTGAAAAGTTTACATTTCGCTCGGATGCAGAACATAAAAAAAAAGTGAAAAAAAAAAATTTTTATCCATTTTTTCAAAATTTTGAAATTAAGTCAGGGTAGGAAAAAATAAAAAATACAAATGGATAGACCACGTGTTTCTAAATAAAAAATATCCTAATGAAATTTATCGCTAAAGCCACTCTATTTCTGGAAATAAATAGTGAAGTAATTTTGTCACTCTGCGCGGCCAGCGCACGATTAAATGCATACTATGGAACCTCTCTTAAAATTCTTAGCTGTTCTCTCCAGTAAAATAAAGCTTTTTTCTCTTCCTGATTACACATTTTTAACATTTTTCTTAGTGAATAGGAGGAAAAATAGTGAGTATGGAGGGAAAATATATAATTATGAACGCATACACAGACACCACACTTACTGTATTGTATTTATTACAGGTACACCTATCCACATTTCAGATATATCCAATGGATTTCTTATACATCTGTTAATGTATTGGAAAAGTTTCAGAATTTGTATTCAAATCAATCAAAGATATTTTCATAGTTATAAGGTTGAGATCGTGAAAATCGCAATTTCTTATCATGATCTGACTGATCATATTTTCGAAAAAATGCATACAAGTAAGCGATTTTGTGTTTGAACATTCGAAAAGTATACATTTTTTTCCGAAATAGTGATATTTTATTTTTTCCAATGGGTCAATTTCTCGACAAGTTACAGCCTCCAATATATATCTTTATCAGAAAATTGATGAAATTAAAATGATTTGAGATGTACTTTTTTTTGAATCCACGTTACTGCAACTGAATGAACCATAATAATCATTAATGTATACCTATACTTTTTAACAGTTCTCAATAAAGAAAGAATTGTTTGAAGGGCTTTTATTTTTTCTATATTTTTTATTGCGACGTTTGAGTTCGGGCGTGATAATATATATAAGTATATTTTTCCCATCCATCCTTTGCTTGTATTGTTTAACACGTTGACTGCCATACGGGTTAAGACAAATTTCTCATAAGGCGCCAACCGGTAGCAACGGTTTAACCAAATAAAATATCCCCCCAGGCCATGAATATCATCGGCTAATACACTATGAATTGACACACAATATTTAGAAAAAAAAAAACTGCCAAAAAAAAACGTCAAAAAAAAAAGTGTCGGTCCTTTACTACACCATCTCGGTCTATTTATAACGATAGAAGTGTGCTGGGGGATTCCGAGATCCCGAAAGGTCCAGAAGATTCAGAGATCCCAAAAACATGACTCGGTCTTATAGACCGAGTCGGCCCACAGGGCAAATATAAGTACTCGGTCTTATGGACCGAGTTGGCCTCATAGACAATAAAAACCTCGGTCATATAGACCGAGATGGCAGTCAACGTGTTAAAACAAAAAAGCATCAGAAAGCTACAATTTCCATCTTTTAAATGAACTCATATAAATTGAACAAATTCTGATCTAGTGACATGTAATTCAGTGCGTCGGTGTCACAGTCATGCGTATTCAAGCGCGCGCATGCATGGATCTCGCTCCGAGTTATAACGTTACACTTGACTATTTTTTTCCGGGAAAATCGTGGCTTTAACGACATTTTTTGTTCATAAATACGTGATCAATCCATCTGCATTTTTTATATTGTTCTAGCTTGATTTAATTTCAAAATTTTGAAAAAAAATGGATGAAAAAAAATATTTTTTTCACTTTCTTTTATGTTCTGCATCCGAACAAAATGTAAACTTTTCAGGATATTATTCTATACACTTTCACGAACTCATTAAAAAAACAATTATTCAGTTTGCAAATTTTTGTGAGTAAATACCTTCATCGACTAGGCTATCTGTTTGATTAAGTAGTAGTAGTAGTAGGCCCTGTTTGATTAAGTAGGCCCGACGAGAGGAGGGAGGGGGTGCGGGGTGAAGGAGTGATTTCCCCCGGGCCTGGGCTCGTTTGAAGAGTCCGGTTTTCAAATGAAAATTTGTAGTATACATTTTTAAAAAATCCCATCTTGCCCCCCCCCTCCCCCCCTCCCCCCCAGCTCGTCAAAAAATATTGGTTCATCAATTTCCAAAAAATATACTTCATAAATCCTGCATATATATTTTTATGAATTACACCCGAATGAGCCCAAATCTTTCTGCCTGGGCCCGTATTTCTTCTTCACGGCCCTGTGGTTAAGCTCATAAAAATATGGAAATGAATAACATATCTAAACCGTAACATTCTCTCAGGTTTCAATCAACTTTATGTAGGTTAAAAGATATGTCAATTTTATTTTAAAATACCATTGAGGATTCTTAACAAGACTATTATCAAATGAATAAAAGTTGCAGTCGAGTGTTACCGACTGCAAATACCTATTGAGTACGATAATTTCCGTTAGCATAAAACATACACATCATACATATTCAAAGACTAGTCTATTCAGAAGGAAATTACACATGTGAAAGGATCAGACAACATCCATTAAACACCGACGTTTCCAGTGTCGAAACTGGGGAACGAAAAGATCGTGACCTGCTAGATTAAAGGTCCAAATTTTGCACACTTCTTATATACCCTCAGTACTATCAATTTAGGGGGGTGGGGGGGGGGGTGTCCGATTTCAGTATACGCCAACTTGAAACACGACGCCATCTTTGTTTTCTTTGGAGGGAAATTTTCGACTTTTATTTGGTTTTTTACTAAATATCTCCCCCAACTTCTGTACAAGATATATTTAATTTAAATTAAATTTGCTATAATTTGAGACCAGAGCCGCTTTTGTAACTTTAATATTTTGCGAGATACAAGCTTCCAAAGTTTCGGACTTTTTTCAGGTTATTACGAAAATCTATATTTTTGTCGGTTTTGCTAAATATCTCCAATGCAGTCAGTTTTATAGCAAACATTATTTTATTAATGTTTAAGAAGAATAAATAGGCTACAATGTGAATAAAGAAAGACAGATACAATCACAATTTGTTGAGATAATGTATTTGACCTTACATCCGCACTTGATTAATTTCCCTACAGTTTTTGCTTCCTTCCCGTATAGACATACAAATTGGTTGCCATGTCTCTTCGTTTCTTTTCCATCCAAAGTTAGCCGAAGTAGGTGCATTTTGGAGTTATTTCAAACTGGTTAACCAGATGCTAGATTAATAGATGCAGCGATTAGTGTGTTGAATGAGGGTATTCTGTGTGGGCCGTAGACTTTGCATTATCTTTACTTTTTTCCTTGTGTGAAGACATCCTCTCTGAGTTTGTTGATGCTGTCAAGTTCTGTTGGGCCATCGTACAGGATGCATGTGAATCGTTCTATAAGTTCAAATGCCTTTGTTTTAGCATCTACTGGCTGAAATAGATGTTTTGCAGAGAAGATAAATCCTTTAGTGTCTGGAGGGTATGCTTTCCATGTCTTTGACTTTTTCCCCTTACCAAAAAATTATGATGTAGTGTCTGAACCCGTGAAAGCATGGAAAAAGGTCAATACTTGCGACATATTTTCTCCGAGCTCTTGGCAGATGGCGTTGATGATAATATCGGAATTGATTACCCTTACCAAATGCAATCCAAAGTTGAATATTAGGTTTGTAAGTTTGTAGCTCGAAGAAGATGCTTAGTAGCACCACAATAACATCAGACTCTCTGGCTTGTATATGTCCCATACAATATCGATTCTTAGTCAATCTTGAAGTTGTCTCTTGATCCATAGTAAGAAGACTATATCACTATATTCTCCAAACGTATATGCATCATATTTAGGAAGTGCATGTACAATGGCAGGTCCATCAAATATTTTGGCATCAAAGTTTTGTACATTGTGGTCTTTAATTAAAGATAGGCAGGACAGTAAATCTGATTTATCAGTCGTACCCCGTGATTACTCAAAGACGGAGACCAAGCATGGTTCTCGTGTGAAAAGAACTCCGAAATATCGCTTTGACGCACTTGACATGCTATTAAGAGTTGGCCGAAGAGTCCATAGTCATTTTTCAGCTCATGATCAGATTTAGTCTTTTGAGTCCCATGTTCAGGTCGTTGGAAACGTAGCACATGATTCTTTTTTAGTGGATTGTTTATAGAAATTGTGATGGCGTCGTATTTAGAAAGTCTGGATGTTTGTGCCTCGCAAAATATTAAAGTTACAAAAGCAGATCTAGTCTAAAGTTGTAGCAAATTTAGTCTAGATTAAAATTGATTCGAATAGTGTTGCTGTAAACCCAACCGATTCTACATAGTATTTGCTCTAAGCCACCACACTATAGTATGACGAAGCCTATTCGCCACTAATACGCGTTAGCCTGCTGCGCTATCGTGCCAGGCTTAAAATTTTTATATCGAATTTGAAACATATACAAAATAGCATAGTGGAATACTTCCCACTGAAATTGAATGATATCCATTATACCGAGTGATCATCAGAGATAATTAAGAGATATTCGGTCGGACGCAACCGACTGCGAATATCCATTAAACACGATTAACCTCTGTTGGATATAAACATTTTATTTTAAATTTGTACACATATAACAAAATGGTAGAATACTTCTTAGTGAAATTTGGTCATATCCGCCACACAGGGTGATCGTCGGAGGAAATGATCATATTTTATATAAACTATGTGTTATTACGATGTTGAGCAAAATGTTTCAATGGTTTTTGATTAATAACATGAAAATTCAAAGATGCACAAGATATCTAAACTGCAATATATAGTGTTTTTGTGAAAGGTAGATGATATATCCAATTTAACTTAAAATGTTATTTATGTATTATTAATAAGACTTATTGAATACCTAATAAATACGATGACTTCTGTCATAAAAAATGTATATGTTGTAGCATGCATATTGCTGTTTTATAAACTATTTTAACTCAAGCGTGAAAAACCGCGGAAGTTTGAATTATTGTTTCTTTAATTTACTTCATAAACAAACACAACGGTATGCAACCAGAGGAGTTACCTCTAAGCTGTACTCAAGGTAGCTGGGTATTCTAACTTAGCTTTAAGAGTGGAAAGGGTAAAGAGACGACACGATTTACATACTACGAGAAAGGGAAGTCAGAACTAAATATTTCTCCGTTACAAGAAGCTTAGCATTTCGCAATTGTCAGCTAAATTTTTGAATAGTGATGTGTCTTCATTAAGTTTCTTTTTACGACTTCAACATCGAAAGGGTTGATAGTCCCTCTTCTTTAACATGAAGCATATGCATGGCAGAGTAGCGCTGAGTATGGCATGTAACATCCTCAGGAGCTCGGATCCGCTCCTGCTATTAGTGAGAGATCACGAAATCGCAGGGGTGGGCGCAGGATTGTTCAAGGCAGCAAAAAGAGCCGCAGATGAACTAGGTCTCGTATTCGACGTCAGACGAGGTGGCCGGTGCGGTGCTGATCCAGAGTCAGTCACCGAGCTTCAGCCAAATCGTCTGAAAGCCCAAATAAAAGCTGCCGAACAGGAGAATCTGTTCAGGCAGCATGTCGATAAACCCATGCACGGTGTGTACTATAAGAACATAGAGGCACTAGGTTTATCGACTAGGCTGACATTCGCCTTTTTAAGGTCAGCTAGGCTTAAGTCGGAGATCGAGGGATTCATTGTGGCCTGTCAGGATGGTGTAATAAACACCTTGGTCTACCGAAGCCGCGTAATGGGTGTAGAGGTCCCTGATATCAACTGCAGGACCTGCCGTCAAGCGCCGGAATCGCTGATGCATTTGCTTTCAGCATGCCCGATATACGCGATTTCGGCCTACATCCACCGTCATAACGCGGTTTTACGAGTGCTATACTACCATCTACGGCACTCGTACGGGGTAGACCAAACACCAGTGCTGCCTTACATCCCCGGAGATATTGAGTCCGTTGTCGAGAACGAGAGGTGCCGAATTTATTGGAACTACTCGTTCCCAACCGTCAGGCTAATTCAAGCCAACAAGCCTGACATAGTCCTCCTCGACCATCAGAACAAAGTGATGTTTGTCATCGAATTCTCAGCACCTGCTGAGACAAACATCGCTTTGAAGGAGGGGGAAAAACGAACCAAATATCGTGATCTCCGGTATGAGCTCCAAGTGCTGTACCCAGACTACTCGGTCAAGATGGTTGTCCCAATAATCGGCGTACTCGGAGCGATGAAGCCTTCGCTGCTCTCAGAATTAAAGATCATACCGGCCTGTCAGAATTCGGCAGAATGGTTGGCAGGTCAGATGCAGAA
The DNA here is from genome assembly GCA_936432065.2 of Rutpela maculata. Taxonomy (NCBI): domain Eukaryota; kingdom Metazoa; phylum Arthropoda; class Insecta; order Coleoptera; family Cerambycidae; genus Rutpela; species Rutpela maculata. The sequence goes on from OW386285.2 coordinate 179,745,994, forward strand.
GGCGGTTATCTTGGGGTCTCTTCGTCTGCTTAGGGCACATTATTCAGGTGTTGACAGTCACTAACTCCACAGGTCGTGGAGAGTGGCTCTAATGAATTAGCCGGCGCGGCTACCGTATGGTGTCGGAGACCACGGAAGCCCTGTCCGGCAACGGGAAACCGAAAAAATAATAGTAATAATAAGACACGGGAGAACTGTCCAGAATCGCGTGCGAGAAAAAAAAAAAAATAATAATATAACAAGCAACGGACTAGTGGATAAATATCTGCCTACCAATTTGGAAAAGATGGGGGTACTGGATTGGGAAAGGATAATCACTCTATCACAGAAATCTGTCATACTATCGACATGTCGCACAATTCGTCGTGTGTTAGCCACTGATGGAAACGCTGGCCTGTAAATACCCCGTCCCCGTCAGAAGTCACATCACCAACGAATGTTGTGGAGGAAAAAATAATAATAATAATAATAATAATAATAATAAGCACCGACTCCGACAGATCTGGTCTTCAGAACTGTCGGGGAAGAACAAGGTGTCTGCTACCAATATGCTTGCCGTTTCGATCCTCCTCTACTCCTTTGGGGTAGTGAAATGAAGTCGAGAAGAGTTGTGTCAACTCGACGTAGGAACCCGCAAGAAGATGCATCTCAATAGGAGCTTGCATCCTAAATCGTCCGTTCCACGGCTATACCTCCCACGACATCGGGGAGGCCATGGACTCTTGAATTTGGAGAGTCTCCATAATAGGATGGTTCTGGATGGAGCCTGTAAGGTCATCAGGAGTTCGGATCCCCTCCTCTGCATGGTCCGGGACCATGAAAATGCAGGGGTAGGAGCCTTTTTGTTTAAGGCAGCACAGAGAGCAGCCGATGAACTTGGTCTTTCCTTCGATGTAGAGCGGGTAAATCCCGACTGTCACCGAGTTGGCACCTGCTCGACGAAAAGCCCAAATAAAAGCTGCAGAACACAACATATTTCTGCAGCTTCACACGGATAAGCCAATGCATGGAGTTTTCTATAAAAATATAGAAAACCTTGGCTTATCCGAAAGGCTGACCTTTGCCTTCTTAAGGTCAGCCGGGCTGAAGTCTGAGACCGAGGGATTCATAATGGCTTACTAGGACGATGTATTTAATACACTCGTCTATCGTAGTCGTGTCATGGGTATAGATGATGTCAGCTGCAGGGCCTGCCGCAGGGCGCCAGAGACTCTGATGCACTTGTTGTCGGCTTGTCCGACATATGCAGTCTCGGTCTATATCCAGAGGCACAACGGAGCATTACAGGTGCTTTACTACCATCTAAGGCACTCGTATGGGATAGACGAAACACCGTGCTGCCTTACGCTCCGGGGGATATTGAGTCCGTTGTGGGAAATGAGAAGTGTCTAATTTATTGGAACTACTCGTTTCCCACCGTCAGGCAAATACAAGCCAACAAGCCTGACGTAGTCCTCCTCGACCGCCAACTCAAGACAATGTTTGTCGTGGAGTTCTCGGCACCCGCGGAGAACAACATTGTCTTGAAGGAGGAGGAAAAACGGACAAAATATCGAGATTTGCTCTTCGAACTCCGCAGACTCTATCCAGACCATACTGTTAAGATAGTGGTACTGATTATAGGAGCCCTCAGTGGAACAAGACGCACACAGCTTTCGGAACTTAAGATCATACCGACATGCCGAAATTCGGCAGAGGTCTTAGCCGGCAGAATGCAGAAGGCCGTCATCCTCAGTTCATTACGTCTGCTCAGGGCACACGATTCTCGGACCCAGTAGTCACTTACCCCACGGGTGTGGGAAGTGGCTGCCGGTACTACCAGCTCCCCTATGTGAGGGTCGGAGCCACAGAGAAGCGTTTTAACATAAAAAAAAGTCTTTATTATATCCCACAAATATTATACAGAGAAAAAAAAGAAACCACTTTTACAACATATTTTTATGTGGTATATAAAGGCGAAGTTTAATGTGTCATACAACCATTTGGTACACAAACAATCATGACCATCAGATTTACACTTAACCTTAATAAAACTGTTTGCCTAGATTCATACATGAATTTAAAATAAGTCTACCGAGAGAGAGCCAAAATGTACAAAATTAAGCAAACAGTAATTATTACAATTGATTTTTGATAATGCATTTATAATAAAGACGACGTAAGAAATACTTAAAAATTACTTTAGGCTAAATTTTGGGGGCTATAAATTAGAACATTGACGTTCAAAGAGGACAGATTTATATGAATCTTTAAAATTATACATTCTTTTGCTTTTCTGTTGATCATCAATACCGTTGTAAATTTTGCAGATTTGGTAACTAAATGATCTTGTGAACAACTACGAACGGTGTATTGGAGGAGTTAAAAGACCCTTAAACCTAACATTCAAGTTATGTACATCTGTTCTGAATTTAATTTTCCTATACAGGTATGTCGGGAATTTGTTCAATATTAATGCATGGAACAAACCTGCAGCATGATGAATCTTTCTATTTTGCACATTAAGCCATTTTACTTCGCGTAATTTGTGTGATATTTTTTGGTTTCTACGAATTCCATATATTAACCTAAGACACGAATTTTGCAATTTTTGTATTTTACGTGTGTAAAGTGCATTAATGCAAGGACTATATAAAGAATCTATAAGGAAACATGCTTAATTAAGAAGAGATAAAACTAGAGTTTCACAAAGTATGATCTTAGTTTTCTGAGAGAGAGTGCCTATTTCCATATATTAATTTTAGAGACAAATAACCTTTTTGAAGCAAGCAATTTATCAACATGACTACCAAATCTCAAATCACTATCAATAATAACACCAGGACTTTTTTTAAACAGAAGTTTATCAAGTGTGTTATCTAAGGTATTATATGAGGACAACATAATTTGATTAACCTTGCATTGAGTCCATCGCACCCAGCGGCATTCATGGAAATATTATTTAATATTTTTAATACTGTAAATTCATTAGTGATTTGGAATTTAAAATTGCTATTAGTTAAGGTGTTGCTGTTATAAAAGTTTAAAATGTGCTCTGAGACAGTAACAGCGGGAATAGCATTTACAAAAAAGTTGTTAATTTCATTTACATTACTTAGATGGTCAGGAATTTCGTTGTTTTTGTTACAAGGTAATACATTATTATTCTTTAAAAATTTCCAACAATCTTTTGGTGCGGAAATATTTATTTTGTGTTCAATATAGGTTTTTTTTCTCTTTTAATTGCCGCTCTATTGTAGTTACGCATTTCCTTGTAAAAATGCCAATGAGCATAATTTTTTTGTTCTTTTATATTTTGCAAGAGATTTATCTCGTATAGACATCATCATTTTTAAATTTTCTGTCAGCCACGGTGCATGGGGTCTTGTAAATCTTGATGTTATAAATGGGGCATGAATGTCATACAGGTATACTAAATTATTAACTAGAAATTCAATTTTTTCATCTACGCTGTGTATATCATAAATTAAATACCAATATCTTTAACACATAAACTATATCATGATCAGAAAAAATATTTTGCAAAACACCTTTAGTTTTAATTATTGGCTAATTACAGTAACAAAATGACGACGTTGTTATTAAAAAAATGTGTAGCCGCACATTGCTTCGGTCATAACTTCTCTGTTTTTTATGCTACAGAAACAAATTAAAAAACAGTTGAAAGCTAAATTAATAACATATTATTCTACCTATTAGCACCCTTGACATGGGTGTCACAGTTTCTGCGACATTTAACTCTCACTCTAAATAATTATCTTATGAACACTTGGATGCCAAATGTAAACTTAAATATCTCCGAAATGATTAATCCTACATCAATAAAGAAAAAATATAATTAATTCATAGTTTGTACTTTCTGTAATTGGTCTGCAACATTTTTTCGATAAAGTAATACTTTTCGAGATACTTGACGAAAGCCGTTTGGAAATACCTTTTTTTTAGCTGAAATCGCAATTTTGAAGTCGTTATAACTTAAAAACTATCAATTTATGTGAAAAATTGCATAGAACCTTTTCTTCTTAAAATTTGATTCTACTTCAGCTCCAATAAATATATGTACTTATATATATCTTTTAAGTGCCACACCCTGAGGGGGTGGCATCCACCCCCTATAAATTAACAAGCCTCCGCACAATATAGAAACTTTTCTGTGAAGCATTTACTATTATACTGCCAAAAATGAACGAAATCCGTTCAATATGACATTATTCCGAAATTAAAACCTCTAGTTACTGTAACTAGCATGCGAGGTGTATTAATTGCTTCCCAATTTCGCATTTAGCGCTGATAAAAAAAATCGCTGTTACCAAACGGTACACTTTAGGAAAAAATATATTGTTTCAAAAACTTTTGTGATTATTGGGCTTTATTTTCTTCGCTGCATGTATGTAAATATTTTCAAAAATAAAAAAATTTATCGATTGGTGAAGATTTCAATACATAAAATATATATTTTTAGTTTATCTGATTTTTAGAGAAATGAAAGTGCGAATTGTACCCAAACCGTTTATATTGGTAAAAGCGCTACAATGTGACCTTTAATTTGATACAAAACAAATTTCGGTACCTTTAATAATTTAAAAAAAACAATTTTCTTTAATAATACGTTTTTTTCACTTTTTATTGATTTAAAAAGTTCGAGACCACAAAAAAATTCTCGATATAATTCGATGAGTTGTAGGGAAGTAGAATTACTCCACTCCATCGTTATTGATTTAAAATTATTATTAATATAAATTAAAACAAAATCAATCCGTTCAGAACACCGAATAAACGAATACTGCTTAAAAGCCGTACACACTAAAAAATAGGCCAAACGAATTCTTCTCGAATTTTCTTTGATGTACCGCTCAGTGAGGGAACCCTAGCGAAGACGAACGAACGCGATCGGTGGCATTTGTTAGTACGTACACATTATCCGAACGAATTCGTTTGTAACCGTTCTTTCGCCTTCGTTCTCTCTATGAATACGTACCTTAATACATTTTTTATAGTAATCAAAATTAAAAATTCAGCACCTCCACATCTTCCTTAGAATTTAGTTTGAGAATATTTTCAGTATTGTTACATTTCACAAAAAGTTGACCATCATTTGTCCAAACTTGTCCATTTTCCCCAATTTTTTCCGTCGCCATTTTTAATATTTTGATCCGTTCCTTTGTTAAATCTTCTCTCATGACTATTCCAGATCCTTTTAAGCATTTTTTATTGCTGAAAATATTTTTCTTAACATCCAAGCGATTAAAATAAACAAATATGACTCTTGGCTTGTCCTTTTGATATTTTCCTATTCTGTAACAGCTTTCGATTTTTGTTTCTTTAATATTTATTTTAAATTTTTGCTTTAATAAATCTGTCACTACCTTTGTGGTATTTTCATTTCTCCCTTCTTTTACACCATATATTCTTATACCTTCATTATGAAAGTTTTGTTCCATTTTTTCACTTCCTTCATTAAGAACTTTAAAGGTTTTCTCCTGTTTCATAACTTTAGTCTTCAGCATTTTGTTCTCCTCTTCTAGGGAGTTAATTTTATCTTCAAACTGGTTGGATACGACTGTTGCAATAGTTTCAGCAATTTGATTTATAAATTCTTCAGAACAGCAAATTTTATACACCAATGTTTTTATAGTGGATTGTACATCTGCATTATCTTCCTTATTACTTTTATTTCCACGACTTGCCATTTTGACGTAAAAATATCACTAAAACAATAACTTTTCACAAGAAAATGTTCACAGGTGAAACTGGAATCTTTAGTAATCTATATAGAACTTGATTTTATTAACAGCTGAGTCAGCTACACTGCTTACTCACTCAACGTCATCTTTTCATGGGAGTAATTTTAAGATCACCACAAATTTACCACTTATGTTCTTCATATTTTATTTTTTTTAATATCATCTTTAGATTGGTGTATTTTTCTTCCAACACTGTCGAATGTGCTGTGGGAACCGCGGCATATTTATTTGTATTATGCAATAATACTCCTTTGAGGCTTCTCTTTGATGAGTCAACGAACAATCGCCACTCGTCTGCTTTCTATATAGTTGGTTGTAACTCATTCATCAACCCATTAATATTGTTCCAATACACTAAATCTGAATCTTGAAAGAAATATTGTCGGAATGCTTTATCTCTATCTCGATAAAAGGAAACCTTAGTACTTTTTCCAAGACATTTTCGCTCGCCATCTGGAAGCCAATAATTTCGCGGCATCTTTTGGTAGTCCGAAATGACGTACTAAGTCATTGAGTTTCGCCTGTGTAAACTTTTGTGCTTCTTTACTTTCTCTGGCAGATGAAGCGTAATCATCATCTCCAGAGCTATTTCCATCACCACTATCGCCTCCTTCATTGTGTGCAGTTCTGCTCAGCACCGCGAACACAAGTACAATTCCAAATCAATCTACATGAATATGTTTATAAACCACCGTTAGGAACAATATCCTCGGAAATGTTGTATAATAGTGCGGCCCAAAGAGAAGTCACTGTACCTGAGGTTTCATCAACTAATGAAATACATTGAAAAAATACTGTATTTTCTCCCAAAAATTATATTTCCATGTCTCTCAAATTTTTTCTGTTCATTTCGAAACTGGAAATATCACAAATCCCAAGTTTTCACGATTTTCGTCCAATTTTTACCTCTAGCTCGAAAATTCGTCCACAAACATGCTATTCTGACTTCAGATTCGTGTTCAGCGCATCTAAAAACATAAGGAAAAGTGGGTCTTAATTCTCGCTCCCGATTTTTTTTTGTGGGCCTGTGTTATTATTTTTATTATTATTATTATTATTATTATTACTGTCAGTGTTTAAATTTATTCAAAGTTTTATTTCATTATAAAAATAGTTATTTTAATGTTACCATTCCTTTAGAATTTGTAATAAAATTGCTTTAATAATTAAATAATTGAATAAAAAAATATTTATTTTAATATAATATAAATGCCACATCTGTACTTTTTTGACAACAATTATGTGAATAATTGTTAAAATACGAAAAAAATATTTTTCTATTGAAATAAATACAATTACATTCTAAGGAGAGATTAAGAAATGAAATTTTAAACACTTAATACAAACAGTTAAAAAATATTCTTTATTATTAGTACAGTAAAATTGAAAGTTGACCCGGAAAAATGGGCATAGCAGGATAAGCATGTAGAATCTGCCCCCAAACAAAATTTTGTTTTTTATCAACTATTTGAAGGGGCTTACCCTAAATATGATTTTCCCAAAATTTCAAGCCTGCAGCCGCCATGCCCATATTGGAGGAGTGGTGTTTTTTTTTTTTTGATTTTCGTTTTTTAAAATTTTCTCGGATACCGTTGTACGAAAAAATAGAGATATTGCAAAAAAAAGAAAAAAAAACTTTGACACCCTGTATCTCAGTAAGGAGGCACATTTTATCTAAGTGTTTCAGGTTAAATCTTCATATTTGCAAATTTTTGCATACAATTTTTTGGCACTTTAAGGAAGAAGGCCACTCTGAATTTTTCATCGTAAATTACTCATTTATCAAGGCCTATTCTCAAATTATTTTCATATTTTTAAAAAATGTTGACCGATCTTCTCCCAATTTGGTAAGGAAACATTTTTTAAGCTAAGACACAATAATTTATGTATTACATCACGCTAGCCCGTGGAGAGCGCCTCATGAGCTGATGATGAATATTTTTTCTCTTTCTTTTTACTAATGTTAGTGGCACTTTTGGCTAGAAAATCTCATGTAGGCGTCATTTCTACGTAAAAAAGGTACACTTGATAGAACTTGATAATTCCAACCGTTTTCAAGAAAACTGCCGCATAGATCTCAAAAATTCTTTGAAAACAAACCCAATTTGAAAAGGAAAAATTGTATTTATTGAAAAGTGTGCTTTGGTGACGTTTTAATTATGTCAAAATGTCAAACTAATGAAATTATACGTAAATGACAGAACTACGACGTCACCAAAGCACACTTTTCAATAAATGCAATTTTTCCTCTTCAAATTGAGCTTGTTTTCAAAGAATTTTTGAGATCTATGCGACAGTTTTCTCGAAAACGATTGGAATTATCAAGTTCTATCAAGTGTACCTTTTTACGTAGAAATGACTCCTGCATGAGATTTTCTAGTCAAAAGTGCCACTACGTTTCGTAAAAAGAAAGAGAAAAAATATTCATCATCAGGTATAGCTTATGAGGCGCCTTCCACGGGCTAGCGTGATGTAATACATAAATTATTGTTTCTTAGCTTAAAAAATGTTTACTTACCAAATTGGGAGAAGATCGGTCAAAAGGTAATTGAGATATTGCAAAAAAAAAGAAAAAAACTGTGACACCCTGTATCTCAGTAAGGAGGCACATTTTATCTAAGTGTTTCAGGTTAAATCTTCATATCTTGGACTAAGGATTCTCCAGTTAGCGTATGTCCAATTATTAATGAAACATCCTGTATATTTGTTAACAAGACATGCGTCCAAATGATAGTGAGGCGCTTATAAGAGGTAATGCAGTTTTTCGTTTTTCGTTCACATTTTTTAAAAATATGAAAATAATTTGAGAATAGGCCTTGATAAATGGGTAATTTACGATGAAAAATTCAATGTGGCCTTCTTTCTTAAAGTGCCAAAAAATTGTATGCAAAAATTTGCAAATTTTTTTTGCATACGAAATTTGCATTTAAAAATTATGAAAAAAAATTGGATAAATAGTCCAACATGTAAGTAACTGTGATTTTTTTCGGATTTTTTCGTACAATGGTATCCGAGAAAATGTTAAAAAACAAAAATCAAAAAACTCCCCACCACTCCTGCAGGCTTGAAATTTTAGGAAAATTTTATTTAGGGTAAGCCCCTTCAAATAATTGATAAGAAACAAAATTTTGTTTGGGGGCAGATTTTACATGCTTATCCTGCTATGCTCTTTGTAACAAGCTGATTTCTTCAGGATTGTAATCTATGGCTATCCAGAAGTCTCTGACTGAAAATCCCAGAAAATCCGTCGTGCAGAAATAAAGAAAAAATTCGCCGCCATGTTGAAATTAGGTACTTTTTTCCTTTAATTGGTAATAGCCCGCACGGATGACACTTTAGGAAAAAAGTAAAAAGGCAAAATTTTGAAAGAAAGAGCTAAGTTTTAATGTGATATAAAGTTTTTTGCAATCGGTTAAATATTAGCAAAGTTACGGTTATCAAAATGACAGATTTGTACAAAAAAAAAAGATTACTTCTTGTATTTTAATACCATAAAATGCAACAAAAGGCAACAACAATTGTTACTGGTAATACTAATTAATTACATTCGTAAAATAAAATCCATTCTAAAAACAAAAGAGCGTAACAACAAACACAATAACAGAACTCATAAATAGTGAAAAAATGAATTATAAACTCTTTAAAAAACATGAATAAATTAAATAAGCATAAAAAACTCTCAAATACGAGCTTTAACTAAAAACCGCTGCCCAAGGAATCACTACTTCCACATCCAGATTCTCTATCCAAGTCACTCACAACGAAAAAACTTTGTATGTGAAAATAATTGTTTATGGGACTTTAATAATATAATATTTGAAATCCTCTACCCCAAAAACCCATAAAACGATACCCCACATCGGTAGTGGGGTGGGGGTGCTGATAGGGGGTGGTAGTGGGGGGTGGATGAAGTAAAAAAAAATATTTTGAGGTTTCTGGTTCCTGTACATACACTAAATCACAATTTTTTTTCATCCCTTTTAATAAGGAGGTGGGGGTGGTAATGGGGGTGGCTAGTGCCAAAATTTTTTTGAGACCTTAGCTTCTCTTATATGTGCTAAATATCAATTTCATGGACTCTTACCAGTTTGATTTACCCATTTATTCCAAATTTACCCCAATTTGCTCCCCAACCCTTCGACGGAACAAGATGAAAATATAATCTAGTTCTAGATCTCATTAAAGTACATATGTGTACTAAATTTCAAGTCAATATCTTAAACGGTTCCAGAGTAAACGTGCGCACAAAAAAAAGTTACAGACAGACAGACCGACAGACCGATAGACCGACAGACCGACAGACAGACAGAAATTTTTTTTCACTCAAACTTAAAATCTCGACGTTTCATGACATTTTAAGCCTATTCGGACAATAGAAATTTTAAAAAAATGTTTTGTCGTTACTATACTTCCACTGGACGTGGAAGTAAAACTAGCCTCATTCTCAGAAAGTAACACCTCTGACGCATTGTCACAGTCCTGTCCAATCCAATGCAATTTACACAGCTGGTACTGCACTTAAGGTTATATTTTTACATTTTCAAGACTGTTTGCAATTTTTCTTGCAACCACAGAATAAAATATTAAAATGAAATCAGGGGCACACTTTTGTACCATTTTTATTGGTTCTAGATAATCAACCCCAGTTCTTTGAATTAAAATTGCCGCCTAACCAGACTTGAATTTGCCAATACACTCTATAAGTATGATATTTAGTGGCATCGGATGTTGGCAGAAAAACTGCTAGATCGAAGTGCTGGAAAATATTTTGCCTAGCAAAAATCTGATTATTCTTAACGAACCTGTAATCATTTAAACTATTAGTTTTTTTACTGCTATACCATCTTAAAATAAATTCTTCCCCAATGGACTATATTAGTGTGACGTCACATAATTATGCAACTCGCTTGAACGAGGAGTGACATACGGGTTGCCAAAAATGACAACCATAATTTGACCCTTATTCACGTCTACAATAAAGGCGTCATCGTTAGGCCATTTGTATTAGCACAGAATTTTATTTATTTTCTCCCTTAGAAGAAATATCTTATAAGTTCCAGTTATCATTCATCATGCACAAAGAATGCTAGAATATATACAAGTATTGTGGATTATAAAAACTGTATTATTAATATATAAAAATAGACCTGCAATCGCAAATCATGTTAGGAAGTGGTTTTGGTTTAATCTTTATGCAGCTAACTTCAGATTATTTTACTTTGTATAATGTCAAAATAAAATTCTAGCCTAATTCTTTGGCGGTTTGCAGTTTTACAGAAGTGTTTGCTGTTTCCTGCTTTTTATTTAAAAGGACCTTAGGTTAATTTCATTGTAAAATGACGCGTCAACCAGTGTTAAATATGTCTGCTAGATTTGAGTACTTCAAAGGAAGCAAAATACTCTGGAAAGCAGAAAATTCCTCTTTCGGATTTGTTTATCAAATGTTATTTGATAATGAATTATCGACAATTCGAGGGCAGGTACATGCAAGCATGAAAAATAAAATGTAAAGTGGAGGTAGGTACTTATACTTATTAAGGTTTTAAAGGTATTTGATATTGAATGTTTTGTTTTAGATAGTTTTGCCTGGAACAAATATTATTAAATGTTCATGCGATTATCCAAAAGGTTTAGATATGTCACCATATGTGTGCTTTAGCAATCTTTGCACATAATAATTTGTTGATCACAGATGTAGCATGCAAATGGAGTAAACCTAAAAGTTCGGAGAATGATATTTCCAAAACTGCTGAGGAATGTTTTCCTCCTACGATGGTTCATCATTTTAAGCTTATTGAAGATATAAGTGATGAAAGCGTTGTTGAATTTAAGAAGGACTTGAAGAAATGCGGACCCACTAGACTTGGATGGCCTTTAATGAGTGCACCACGTTCAGAGTCATTTGATTTAATGGTAGATATATAACAGTTAATGTTCAGAAGAATATTTAAAAGCTGAAGTTCGAACTAATTTTCTAAAATAAAGTTTGGGAATTAGTACTGAAAATATTATGAAAATTCAGTCCGCTACCATAGGACAAAGCAGCAATCCCACTTGGTTAATGGTTAGAAAACATCGTTTAACTGCAAGTAATTTTGGACGTGTTCTAAAAGCATGCAGAAAGTCAAAATTTACACTATCTTTATTTCAGACTCTTACAGGTAAGAAAATAACTTTTTATTGGTTGAAATTATTTAATAGGCTATGTTTTAAGGTAATACAAATCTCGATGGAATCAACCAAATTCAATGGGGAAAATTGAACGAATTAGTTGCAGTAAAGAAATTTGAGGACATACACCACACAGGTCATCAAATCTGGAATTTGGTTTCACCCTTGTGACATTTTAGGGGCTAGTCATGATGGTTTGCTTGAGAATGATATCCTAATAGAAGTTAAATGTCCATATACATTTAGGAATGCTATATTTAAGGACTGTTTATTAAATAATAATAATTATATAGTCAGTTTTGATGATGAAAATTACAGTGTGAATAAGGATCGTGTTTATTATCATCAAATTCAGGGACAGTTCCTTTTATGCGGCAGAAATAAATGTATTTTATTATTACGGAGTACAAAACACTAGAAATTATTATCGAATAAAGCATAAAGTGGGCACATAATATAAATAATATAAATATCTTGCAGGATTTTTATTTCAATACTTATATAAAATATTTATTAAATCCTGATTGAATTAAAGGAATTCGAGTCCACACTGTTCAGTTAAATTTAAAAAATTGTAAATCAAGTATTAGGTATAGTGTAATATAGTGGGATTCTTTTCTCCCAGATCTATTTCGAGAAGAAGTATGTTATAGACACTGTAACGGAGAGATAGGGCCACGAAGTGTTGAGATTACTGCCATATTTCCGTATTATCAACCCAATTGAGTTAATTTGGTATAAATTGAAAAACAATGTCAAAAAGAAATAGGTACCTGGTAAATTTTTTTTGCGATTAATAACAATATATCAAATTTAATTCAATTTTTTAATAATAACCATTTAAATAGCTTATGGCACTACTTTGTAATAAGAAAAAGAACATTATTTGTATTAATACTCTCAAGAATAACAATATTGTTATCATAAATAATTAAGGAATTATTAATAATTGTAACAAATAAAGACGAAGGCGAGCATAACATATGCTGAAGTGAGCTGTACCAAGCAAAACGCAGTGGCATCTGACAAATTACGCTTGATTAGCTGGCACGTTATTTTGTTTTAAATATGCCTATCCCCGTCAAATTCCTAATTGTTATTTGTTTACTGATTTGAAGCTTTTACTGGAGAAAAATCTAAATAATCTGTTTCACTTTATTATAATAACAATTTTCCAGTTTCCTATTAAGAATCATTATTGGTTTATATTTTTTGAAAAGTTTAATAAATAGAAAAAAATATATAATTTTTTTTGTCCTAGGTTGTGGGAAAAATATTGTGCACAACTCTCTGAAAAGAGCACTAACATACTCATGTGAAACATCACACTCGTATGTTATATGCTACTTTCCATGCTCGTTATGCATAATACTATAACTTACCACATAAAACAAAAATATAATTTAACAAAAGGTGAAAAGTTTATGAGGTATAGTAAAATCGAAAACACTGATCTATGTAAGCCATAGCTTGTTAGTTAATATATGTAAAACCATATGTCTTTTTTACAAAAAAACATAAATCACGATTATAGTGTCCTCATAAAAATTAATCATCAATCCATTGACATATTTTGGCCTTGTACAATCAATTTTATCATATGGACTTATATTCTGAGGCTCCTCAGCCCATTTCCAGAAGATATTTATGTATATCGGAGTATATCCTCAGATATATTCAAAAGTATCAGGATTCTCACTCTTCCATCATTATACATACTTCTGTTGATATTACATATAAAAAAGCATGAATATCTATTAATTAGAAACAACTCAATACATACCCACAACGCACGCATAAAAAATAATCTATATTTACCATTCTCGAGACTTTCATACAAACTAAGGTATTATTCGTTATTATTTTATCTAATCCCACTAATAGGGAACGTGAGCTGAGTTTAGACCGTCGTGAGACAGGTTAGTTTTATCCTACTGATGACTCGTAGTTGCGATAGTAATCCTGCTCAGTACGAGAGGAACCTCAGGTTCGGACATTTGGTTCATGCACTTGCTCGAGCAGGCGGTGGTGCGAAGCTACCATCCGTCTAGTCGAAGATGGCAACGATACTTGTTTGGAGAAATTAGTACTTTTAATAAACTGAAATCAACGCTAAATAATTATTTATTAAATATGGCATTGTGCTCCCTTATTGAATATCTAGAAATGTAATGATATTCATAGTGTTTCTTGTTTGTTACGGTTCATAATCTGTTATTTTATAAAATTGCTTATTTTATTTCTGTACTGTTTATACTATTTATGTTATTTGTACTATGTTTATACTATTTTACCATTTATGTTTATACTATTTGTATTCCTCCTGGATTTTGGACACGTCCGATAAATTTTGTACAATCTTGTGCATGGAATTTTATGTGATGAATAAGTCATTATTATTATTAATATTATTATTATTATGATAGAAATGTTCTGAACTGCATATGTCATCCAATTTGCATTAATGGGCTATACCCTATATTCTTGGTTGGAATAAAATAAAAACATGTTAACTTACATACATTTATTGAACTTTGTAAATATGGCTAGTAAAAATAAAATTCTTAAATAAAAAAGTATCACAGTGCTCTTATCTATTTATTCAGGTGACTAGTTAGTTATGAAAGGACTGATTTTATTTGACGAGTGTAATATTTACAAATTACATGAGTCAAATAAAATTACTCTTTTCATAACGTGTTAAGTATAAAATTTTATCTAATTTCACTTTAAAATAGAAAAGAAATGGCAATTTATTTTGAATACTACTTTAATTATTAGTTACGTAAAAATTCATTACCTCACTAGTTATGTAACGAAACTTGACGGTTATAAAAAATGTGACATTTCACGACGTCAAAAATGCATTTAAAAGAACCCCGCATGTTGTGTAAATAATGCCTGGTAGATTTGGTTGAAATTAAAATATGTTATTTATGAAATCATCCTGAATAAAATTCCCATGGGAGCAAGGCCGAAAAATTAATAGTTTTCAAGTTATGGAGCTTTGAAGTTGTCTATCCATGGTATATCAAATTCGGAACGAATTATGATGTAAAACATAAACATCACAGATAGTAGACAACCCTACCCTAGGCTGTGCGGAAGGGGGTTATAAATTTGGAAAAACGCTGACATACATCCACACCCACCGGTGTTGTCAATACCGGGGCTGGGGGTCGAACCGAGAGCGCGATAGACAGTTGGTCAGCGTATACATACATATAACTCTCATTTTTTTCAATTGACTCAAAAGTGAGTGCCAATTTAAAATTTTCTAATTTAATTTTTAATTCTTCTACTTCTTTTTTCAAGAAATAATTATCTGCCTCTAACGATGAATTACTAGCAAAACTACTTCTGCTAACAGATCTTTCTCCACTTGCGCTGCTGGTAGAGCATTCTTCAACTACTTTTGTGCAAACAGCGTCCAAAATCAAAATGTCATTTGAAGTAGATGGTGAATTCAAATCCACAGTCATGCGTGAAGGGGGGTTCCTAAAACTGAAACACTAGTAACCACTCTCAACAAGAAATTTTTTAATTCTTACCCTTGGACACGTATACGTTTTCTTTTCTCTGGTGAAGATTTTATTAATATTGCGTTTGAATGTGGTTGGTAAATTGCCTTTCTCCCCATCTTTGAAATGACAAGAACATACAACAGAAAATTTGGTAGGTTTCCTGTCTTCTCGTCTGGAAAATTCCAAAAATTATTCGAACATGCATTTTCTAATAACCCTACAAAGTTATTTAACCTTTACCTTTAAGACATAAGGTACTAGGTAAATTTATTATATCAGCTGGTTATTTATTAAAATAAATGCAGTTTACTAATCCTCACCTTAAAAGCTGTTGCCATTTTTCTTCCAACTTAATATCAGTTGAAAATCGAAACATTCTACAACCATTTTTATTGGTGTGATTACAATCGGGTGCAAAACACAAACCCATCATGAAATACTTTCACAAAACTTCGACGTTCACTGTAGATTACAATTTATAAATAATGAATCTTTGAATTAAACACAAAGAAACTATCAATATCCAAAAATCGTAAAAGGTTAGAATAATTTTGACAACAGGGAACAGGCAAAAAGCAGAGTGAAGTTGGCAGCAATATTAACTTTTATCATTATTGCTGTTGATGGATATTTCATGAATTTCTAATAACAATTAATTCTATTGATAATAAAGTTTTTGTAATCCACTATACTTGTATATATTCTAGCATTCTTTGTGCATGATGAATGGTAACTGGAACTTATGAGATATTTCTTCTAAGGGAGAAAATAAATAAAATTGTGTGCTATAAATGGCCTAAGGATGACGCCTTTATTGTAGACGTGAATAAGGGTCAAATTCTGGTTGTCATTTTTGGCAACCCGTGCGTCACTCCTCGTTCACACGAGTTGCATAAGTATGTGACGTCATCACTAATATAGTCCATTACTGCAAGCTGATTTGCTTCAGAAAACTTTTGAAAATTAATAGGCTGTTACTTAGTTCAGTATTATTTTTTAAAACTGAAGATACTTTTTTTGCCATTTTTAAGAATGCAGAGGTGGTATCGCATCCGAATATGGCATGTGCAAATAGAGTATTTTTTACTACATTTTCACTTAGTTCTGAACGTAACTTGCAGATATTCGTTATTTTATCAGATTTACCTCAATCACCGAGTCTCATCATGTATACATTTTTTGTTTTGCAATGCTTAATAAGTAACGTTATTATGCCTGTATCTTGACCAACAACTATAACAGGGTTACACATATCAGCTGAGCAATCAATAGCAGCGTTTACAATTAAATAATCAGCATCTGCATCCGCACATTTGACTGTGATATTATTTTGATTGAAATTTGATGTTAGAAGTTTAATAACTGATCTTTATTTGACGCTGATGCTAAAAATTCGTTTTGAGATATCTCTACTACTTTTTTGTGGGTCAATATTAATTTCTTTCTGAAATGCATTTTTAGCTCTTCTTTGATATTCTGTAAATTTAACGGAAGTGCTTTCCTTAGAATAACCATCGAAAATAATAATACAATTTAAACCATAATAATAACGAACAAATGAAACACACTGATGAACAATATCTTTACATTGAGCCGGGCGTTGCCACACAACTTTTCGTCTATTACAAATTGTTTAGCACTTTCGGGTATAGTTGGACTTAGTGTAAGTTCTTTATCAAAATAAGAAAAAAAGAGATGATTTTGTTGGTTTTCGAAACTAAATATCGTCAAATAATATATGATTGTATTATTAAATATTATTATATTTTATTTTATGTTTTTGTTGACTATTGTTACATTATTACGGTGTTAAAATACAAAAAATACCCTTTTTTGAAAAGAATCTGTCATTTTGACAATCATAACTTTGTTAATATTTAATGAATATTGAAGCTTAACTCTTTCTCTCAAAATGTTGCCACTTTACTTTTTTTCCTACAGTGTCATCCTTGTGGGCTATTACCGATTAAAGGAAAAAAGTGCCTAATTTCAACATGGCGGAGCATTTTTCTTTATTTCTGGACTGCGGATTTTTTGTGATTTTCAGTCAGAGTCTCCTGGATAGACATAGAATACAATCCCGAAGAAATTAGCTTGTTACAAATTTGTTCCGGGTTTGGTCCAAATTTAATTCTATTTTACTGAAGTATGTTAATATCCAAAAAAATACAACTAATATTTACTGTCATCATCAGAATCACCAAAATCGCAGTGTTCGTTATCATCTTCTATTTGTACATCGTTACATTAATGGAAGTAAGGAGTCGGGATTTTCCCCAAGAAAAGCAAAATCACGCTAAAGTTATGAAACCTATTCCTCACCCTGTTTTCGAGGGTGCTGAACACGAATAACAGGACCCTGAAATGGCCAAAAACCACCCCTTCTTGCTTATTTCTCATGTGACAGCTTGGCATCGACTATTTTTGCAGGGATTCTTTGTTTTTTCATGGGGATATAATAGATGGTGAAAGGTGATGTCAGGTAGTAGACCGCAATCGCCCTTAGACCGTCAGGAGGTGTAAAATTGTTTCTTTTTTTTCTTGTTAGGGACGTTTACTTCCCGTCTTCGAGGATGCTGATCAAGAAAACAATAGTGTTACGTTGGTTCGACCATTTCTTCACCCTTAAACTGTCGGAAACCACCCCTTGACCAACAACTATAAATGTTAGTACGAGTCCCTAATATCGTTGACTTGGACGATATTAGGGACTCGTACTAACATTTTATTTGTTTTTGTCGCCTTTACTATTTTCTGTGTCAATTTCTCTGGAGGTACATCGCTGATAACCCTGGAGTCTATCCATTTCTCTGGGAGCTTAGTGCGTATGCCGCTGATATTAGGGACTCGTACTATCACTTTATTTTATTTGTTTTCACCGCCTTTTCTGTTTTCTGGGTAAAACTTGTGTCCTCGGGGTAAATGAATATATCAAATAAGGGTTGCTTAGCAGTGGCGGCTCGTGATATTGTCTGCAGAGGAGGCTTGATATTTTGAAAGACAATTAGAGAAATTTCTACAAGTAAAAGAGATTAATTTGGAAGATTGGAAGATATGCTGCTTCTTCCAAAGGGAGGCTCAGCCTCCCCTGCCTCCCCTGACGAGCCGCCACTGTTGCTTAGAACCAAAATTTTCAGAAGATCAATTGGTTCCTGTCTCTTCTTTTAAAGACTATAATTGTAATTGTAAGGGTACTAGTAGAGTTGAAATCAAGATCTTTGTTGACTTCCGTGGAACATTGAAAGGTAAAAATGTGCTGATTACGCACTTATATAATACTTGACTGTCTAAATTCGTCTGGCGATATCGGTGTCCAAACAACCCCCAGGGGTGAAAAACCGAAAAAAACGGAAAATTAAATAATTGCTTCATCTTTCTAGCAGTTATTTAATTTTTGATGAATTGTTCATAATACCAAATTTATGACTATTTATATACAAAAGAACAGTATGGACTATATTAGTGATGACGTCACATACTTATGCAACTCGCGTGAACGAGTAGTGACGCACGGGTTGCCAAAAATGACAACCAGAATTTGACCCTTATTCACGTCTACAATAAAGGCGTCATCCATAGGCCATTTGTATTAGCACACAATTTTATTTATTTTCTCCCTTAGAAGAAATATCTTATAAGTTCCAGTTACCATTCATCATGCACAAAGAATGCTAGAATATATACAAGTATAGTGAATTATAAAAACTTTATTATCAATAGAATAAATTGTTATTAGAAATTCATGAAATATCCATCAATAGCAATAATGGTAAAAGTTAATATTGCTGCCAACTTCACTCTGCTTTTTGCCTGTTCCCTGTTGTCAAAATTATTCTAACCTTTTACGATTTTTGGATATTGATAGTTTCTTTGTGTTTAATTCAAAGATTCATTATTTATAAATTGTAATCTACAGTGAACGTCGAAGTTTTGTGAAAGTATTTCATGATGGGTTTGTGTTTTGCACCCGATTGCAATCACACCAATAAAAATGGTTGTAAAATGTTTCGATTTCCAACTGATATTAAGTTAAAAGAAAAATGGGAACAGCTTTTAAGGTGAGGATTTAGTAAACTGCATTTATTTTAATAAATAACCAGCTGATATAATAAATTTACCTAGTACCAAATTTTTATGTCTTAAAATAAATTTTGTTAAGTAGGGTTAATAGAAAATGCATGTTCGAATAATTTTTGTAATTTTCCAGACGAGAAGATAGGCAACCTACCAAATTTTCTGTTGTATGTTCTTGTCATTTCAAAAATGGGGATAAAGGCAATTTACCAAACCACATTCAAACGGAATATTAATAAAATCTTTACAATATCATCACCAGAGAAAAGAAAACGTATACGTGTCCAAGGGTAAGAATTATAAAATTTCTTGTTGAGAGTGGTTACTAGTGTTTCAGTTTTAGGAACCTCTTCACGCATGACTGTGGATTTGAATTCACCATCTACTAGTAGGGGTCCTTCAAATGACATTTTGATTTTGGACGCTGTTTGCACAAAAGTAGTTGAAGAATGCCCTACCAGCAGCGCAAGTGGAAAAATATCTGTTAGCAGCAGTAGTTTTGCTAGTAATTCATCGTTAGAGGCAGAAAATTATTTCTTGAAAAAAGAAGTAGAAGAATTAAAAATTAAATTAGAAAATCTTAAATTGGCGCTCACTTTTGAGTCAATTGAAAAAAATGACAGAGTTATATGTATGTATACGCTGACCGACTGTCTATCGCGCTCTGGGTTCGACCCCCAGCCCCGGTATTGAAAACACCGGTGGGTGTGGATGTATGTCTGCGTTTTTCCAAATGTATAACCCCCTTCCGCACAGCCTAGGCTATGGATTTGGGGGTTGTCTACTATCTGTGATGTTTATGTTTTACATCATAATTCGTTCCAAATTTGATATACCACGGATAGACAACTTCAAAGCTCCATAACTTGAAAACTATTAATTTTTCGGCCTTGCTCACATGGAGGCTTTTATTCAGGATGATTTCATAAATAACATTTTAATTTCAACCAAATCTACCAGGCATTATTTCACATAATATGCGGGGTCCTTTTAAATGCATTTTTGACGTTATAAAACCACACATTTTTCATAACCGTCAAGTTTCGTTACATAACTAGTGATGTAATGAATTTTTACGTAACTAATTATTAAAGTAGTATTCAAAATAAATTGCCATTTCTTTTCTATTTTAAAGTGAAATTAGATAAAATTTTATACTTAACACGTTATGAAGAGTAATTTTATTTGACTCATGTAATTTGTAAATATTACACTCATCAAATAAAATCAGTCCTTTCATAACTAACTAGTCACCTGAATAAATAGATAAGAGCACTGTGATACTTTTTTTTATTTAAGAATTTTATTTTTGCTAGCCATATTTACAAAGTTCAATAAACGTATGTAAGTTAACATGTTTTTATTTTATTTCAACCAAGTATATAGGGTATAGCCCGTTAATGCAAATTGGATAACATATTATGCAGTTTAGAACATTTCTATCATAATAATAATACTAATAATAATAATGATTTATTCATCACATAAAATTCCATGCACAAAAGATTGTACAAAATTTATCGAACGTGTCCAAAATCCAGGAGGAATACAAATAGTATAAACATAAATGGTAAAATAGTATAAACATAGTACAAATAACATAAATAGTATAAACAGTACAGAAATAAAATAAGCAATTGTATAAAACAACATATTATGAACTGTAACAAACAAGAAACGCTATGAATATCATTACATTTCTAGATATTCAATAAGGGAGTACAATGCCATATTTAATAAATAATTATTTAGCGTTGATTTCAGTTTATTAAAAGTACTAATTTCTCCAAACAAGTATCGTTGCCATCTTCGACTAGACGGATGGTAGCTTTGCACCACCGCCTGCTCGAGCAAATGCATGAACCAAATGGCCGAACCTGCAGTTCCTCTCGTACTGAGCAGGATTACTATCGGAACTACGAGTCATCAGTAGGATAAAACTAACCTGTCTGACGACTGTCTAAACCCAGCTCACGTTCCCTATTAGTGGGGTTAGATAAAATAATAACGAATAATACTTTGGTTTGTATGAGAGTCTTGTCCCATAGAAAGTCTCGTGAATGGTAAATATAGATTATATTTTATGCGTGCGTTGTGGGTATGTATTGAGTTGTTTCTAATTAATAGATATTCATGCTTTTTTATATGTAATATCAACAGAAGTATGTATAATGATGGAAGAGTGAGAATCCTGATACTTTTGAGTATATCTCTGCAATGTGTATGAGCATGTACTCCGATCTACATAAATATCTTCTCAAAATAGGCTGAGGAGCCTCAGAATATAAGTCCATATGATAAAATTGATTGTACAAGGCCAAAATATGCCAATCTCAATATTTCTGTAGCTGTCTTAACAAAAAACAGGTTAAACCTAATTTATAAATTATGGAATTAATGTGTTTTTCCCAGGTCATTTTTTGATCTAAAACCACTTCTAAGAACTTTGTGCTATCTACATGCTCAATGGATTGATGATTAATTTTTATGAGGACACTATAATCGTGGTTTATGTTTTTTTGTAAAAAAGACATACGGTTTTACATATATTAACTAACAAGCTATGGCTTACATAGATCAGTGTTTTCGATTTTACTCTACCTCATAAACTTTTCACTTTTTGTTAAATTATATTTTTGTCTTATGTGGTTATAGTAACATAACGAGCATGGAAAGTAGCATATAACATACGAGTGTGATGTTTCACTTGAGTATGTTAGTGCTCTTTTCAGAGAGTTGTGCACAATATTTTTCCCACAACCTAGGACAAACAAATTATATATTTTTTTCTATTTATTAAACTTTTCAAAAAATATAAACCAATAATGATTCTTAATAGGAAACTGGAAAATTATTATTATAATAAAGTGAAACAGATTATTTAGATTTTTCTCCAGTAAAAGCTTCGAATCAGTAGACAAATAACAATTAGGAATTTGACGGGGACAGGCATATTTAAAACAAAATAATGTGCCAGCCAATCAAGCGTAATTTGTCAGATGCCACTGCGTTTTGCTTGGTACAGCTCACTTCAGCATATGTTATGCTCGCCGACGTCATTATTTGTTACAATTATTAATAATTCCTTAATTATTTATGATAGCAATATTGTTATTCTTGAGAGTATTAATACAAATAATGTTCTTGTTCTTATTACAAAGTAGTGCCATAAGCTATTTAAATGGTTATTACTAAAGAATTGAATTAAATTTGATATATTGTTATTAATTGCAAATATGGCAGTAATCTCAACACTTCGTGGCCCTATCTCTCCGTTACAGTGTCTATAACATACTTCTTCTCGAAATAGATCTGGGAGAAAAAAACCCACTATACCACACTATACCTAATACTTGATTTACAATTTTTTAAAGTTATCTGAACAATTTTGACTCGAATTCCTTTAATTCAAGAAGGATTTAATAAATATTTTATATAAGTATTGAAATAAAAATCCTGCAAGATATTTATATTATCTGCCCACTTTATGCTTTTTTCGATAATAATTTCTACATAGTCTTTTGTACTCTGTAATAATACAATATATTTATTTCTGCCGCATAAAAGTAACTGTCCCTGAATTTGATGATAATAAACATGATCCTTATTCACACTGTAATTTTCACCATCAAAACTGAGTATATAATTATTATTATTTAATAAACAGTCATTAAATATAGCATTCCTAAATGTATATGGGCATTTAACTTCTATTAGGATATCATTCTCAAGCAAACCATCATGACTAGCCCCTAAAATGCCACAAGGCTGAAACCAAACTCCAGATTTGATGACGTGTGTGGTGTATGTCCTCAAATTTCTTTACTGCAACTAATTCGTTCAATTTTCCCCATTGAATTTGGTTGATTCCATCGAGATTTGTATTACCTTAAAACATAGCCTATTAAATAATTTCAACCAATAAAAAGTTATTTTCTTACCTGTAAGAGTCCGAAATAAATATGGTGGAAATTTTGACTTTCTGCATGCTTTTAGGACACGTCCAAAATTACTTGCAATTAAACGATGTTTTCTAACCATTAACCAAGTGGGATTGCTGCTTTGTCCTATGGTAGCGGACTGAATTTTCATAATATCTTCAGTACTAATTTTTAAACTTTCTTTTAGAAAATTAGTTCAAACTTCAGCTTTTAAATATTCTTCTGAACATATTAACTGTTATATATCTACCATTAAATCAAATGACTCTGAAGGTGGTGCACTCATTAAAAGCCATCCAAGTCTGGTGGGTCCGCATTTCTTCAAGTCCTTCTTAAATTCAACAACGCTTTCATTACTTATATCTTCAAAAAGCTTAAAATGATGAGCCATCGTAGGAGGAAAACATTCCTCAGCAGTTTTGGAAATATCATTCTCCGAACTTTTAGGTTTACTCCATTTGCATGCTACATCTGTGATCAACAAATTATTATGTGCAAAGATTGCTAAAGCACACATATGGTGACACACATCTAAACCTTTTGGATAATCGCATGAACATTTAATAATATTTGCTCCAGACGAAACTATCTAAAACAAAACTTTCAATATCAAATACCTTTAAAACCTTAATAAGTATAAGTACCTACCTCCACTTTATACATTTTATTTTTCATGCTTGCATGTACCTGCCCTCGAATTGTCGATAATTCATTATCAAATAACATTTGATAAACAAATCCGGAAGAAGCGGAATTTTCTGCTTTCCAGAGTATTTTGCTTTCTTTGAAGCACTCAAATCTAGCAGACATATTTAACACTGGTTGACGCGCCATTTTACAATAAAATTAACCAAAGGTACTTTTAAACAAAAAGCAGGAAACAACAAACACTTCTGTAAAACTGCAAACCTCCAAAGAATTAGGTTAGAATTTTATTTTGACATTATACAAAGTAAAATAATCTGAAGTTAGCTACATAAAGGTTAAACCAAAACCACTTCCTACATGAATTGCGATTGCAGGTCTATTTTTATATATTAATAATAAAGTTTTTTTAATCCACAATACTTATATATATTCTAGCATTCTTTGTGCATGGTGAATGGTAACTGGAACTTATAAGATATTTCTTCTAAGGGAGAAAATAAATAAAATTGTGTGCTAATACAAATGGCCTAAGGATGACGCCTTTATTGTAGACGTGAATAAGGGTCAAATTCTGGTTGTCATTTTTGGCAACCCGAATGTCACTCCTCGTTCACGCGACTTGTATAATTATGTGACGTCACACTAATATAGTCCATTGTTTAAGCGTAAAATATTTTCTAAAACCTTATGTGGCTATCTTATTATGCGAATATTTATTTTTTTATATTCGCAAATTCCACTCGTGATTGTAGACAGACCAACGAAAATTTTAGAAATTTAATAAGAGTAAAAGTTGTAGCGTATACTATCAAGATTCGACTACTTTTTTCAGATTTAAATTTCGATCATAAATAAGCCAGTTATGAATTAAATAGTTAATTGTTGTCAAAATTATGCCACAACCCCAGTTGCATCTATCTCTATTTCAACCTGCTTCAAATCGTTTCCCGTCGCATTCTAACATGACTGCCTGCTCGTCACGCGGCCTGCGGAGTTCTATATACTCACGCGGGAATGCATACGTATAATATAGTCCAATTAAATAAGTCGGCAAATCAAAATTTTGAGGTAAATACTTGAATTTTTGATATAACTTACTTTGATGTATTAGAACACGATTAATGAAAGAAATTTTTTTCTGAACCCCCGGGAAGGGGTGAAAAAAAATAAAATAAAGTGTTTTTTCAAAATTACTCAAAATGTGTAAAAGCTAGTAAAAAAAGTTTCAAACAAAAATTGTAAAGCATGAAATTTTATATAAAAATGATCTGTAGACTTTTTTTGGTATTACTAAAATTAACGGAGTTAGGCTGGTTAGAAATTAAGGGATGATATGTACAACTTTAAAAAATCATAGCGTGCTGAAAAGTTAATGCATTTAAAAAATTTTTTTTCTATTTACTCAGAAAAATATAAACATTCGTTTCAGAGAAATGGATTTTTTTTAAAATTGTTAATAAAAAAGTTATAAAAATTTTAATTTTTTTATTTTCAATTAAAACCACTTTGAACGGTGAAACGAAATTTTTTTTTATACCATTCTGTTCATTATTTAATATATTGAACATTTACTTTTGAAATTTTTTTTTTACCTTTCATTTTCAAGAAGGTATGAATTTATTTACTTGCTTAGTTTTTTCCAAACCTAAGACACTGCTCTTGTGACGTCATGTTAACTGAAAAGAAATAAAGAATGCATACGACAAAGATAAAATTGTTTCGTAGCTGCTGCGTTGTCTACAAGAGGCGCATGCGTCACATCTAACGTGACGTCACAGCTAACCTCAAAAATATGTGTTTCTTAAGATTTAAGAGTATTACGCAGCTATTATTAAAATTTCTGCCTGGTTCCCGTATTTTCAACTAAAATCTAGTTCGGTGTAATGTTTATGAAGTTCTAAACACTTTGTCCTAATAAAATAGGCCTCTTTTTGTAGGTTGGAAATCTAACCTGTAATTAGCAGTCTATTTCTATTAATCATGAATATTGAAAAATTATTTTCGTGAATTTTTAAATATTTGCTTGGAGCCAGTACCGGCTCCAAGCTAAAAATGCGTACACAAACATTAAAAATGAGAATAAACTTGAAAAACTTAAAATTTAAGGTTATGTTAGGTACATGATGCAGATGCAGACTAGTTTACAAGTTCAAGGCTGTGTTAGTGCTTGATAAAGCTCGTAAAAATATTAGTGAGGGCTCATTGAATTCGGAATGACGCTGACGTCTAGAAAAAGTGTAAAAGTTTCACACCCACACATAAACAGTTGCAAAAGTTATAAACAAATGAAGATTCAAAATATAACAATTTCGTCTTTTGCAAATAACTCGAAAACTATTTATTTAAGAAAATTGAAAGAACGATTCTTAAAGAGGAATGAATTTCCAATAAAAAAGCCGAACTCCCGAAACTTTAAGCCGTTACGATGCTCTGAAATCGGCCGTAATAAGTAAAAATATTTTTTTATGTTATCAAATATTAATTTAAATTTTTTTTTAAATTATGGTATTATTTAGACACTTAACGGAACAATATCCCGTTGAAAAAAAATTGTTTCACCGATTTTTCATAAAATGAGCCTATTGTTTATTAACAATTTTTTTTTAGAGTTTACGTTTATCAAGTCGGATAATTGTTAAACAAAAGCCACTAAAATTATTTCGCTTCATGGAGACCCTATAACAATTTTTTTGCCATTTTATTATTCGCGAAAATCAAACAAATGAACCCAGTAGGGATTTACCTTCGATACAAAGGAATTCACGTATAAGGAAAAGTTTATATAGTAAAGTAACAGCGGAAATTTGTCATGATATATAAATTGCTGTCACATATTGGTGAATTAAAAAAATGTCTTACAATTTTTTTTTAATTGTTTATCATAACGTTTTTCCTTTTTTCATTATTTAAACAAATTATTAAGAAAAAATTGTATTCTTAAAATTTATTATTTGCAATTCTCTACAAGACGAAAAACAGAAAAATTTTTGTTGTTAATTTATTTGTTTATTTAATAAACAATTTGTTATTAACAATCGCCGAATGTTTTTAAATAGAAAAAAAAAACAAAAACAACCGTATACATAAACATGTAAAAAGAAAAATAAATTTAACATGTTTATGTATACGGTTGTTTTTGTTATTTTTTTTTCTATCTAAAAAGAATATAAACACATTCGGCGATTGTTAATAACAAATTGTTTATTAAATAAACAAATAAATTAACAACATTTTTTTTTTCTTTTTTCCATCTTGTAGAGAATTGCAAATAATACAGTTTAAGAATGAATTTATTTCTTAATAATTTGTTTAAATAATGAAACAATGGAACAAAATATTATAAACAATTAAAAAAAAAATTTTAAAGAAAATTTTTTAATTTTTAATCACAATATTTTTAGGCTATTGTCTATGTCCAAAAAAAGAGGGTTGAAAGGAACTAAAACGTTAAAGGATTTTTACTGTTTCTTATGTTCAATTGACCCCAAAATATGAGAAAACCGCTGAGTGCTACCATTTATAGGGTGCGTTTTTGAGATCGAAATAAAAAGGTCCACTTTTCACATTTTTGAGTTTTATTGGAAAACTATGCATTTTTCCTATAAACACGTCAATAGAAAAGTTGTAAAGAATTAAATTTCCAATCGAAGTGGTACCTTCAGAAGTCAATTTTTTTTTACAAAAATACGACAAGAAAACAAAACAAAAAAAACGGAAAAATGCATTTTTTTGTTTGTTTTAGCCTTAACTTTTTTCGGGTACATTTAGGCATAGATATTCTGCATAAAAAAAGCTGACGTTTTACCCGTTAATAATCATTTTAACGGTAAATCGCCAGCTTTTTTTTATGCAGCAATGTCTATGCCTAAATGTACCCGAAAAAAGTTACAGGCTAAAATTTAAAAAAATAAAAAATTTTGCATTTTTTCGTTTTTTTTTGTTTTGTTTTCTGGGCGTTTTCGTAAAAAAAATTGACTTCTAAAGGTGCCATTTTGATTGGAAATTTAATTCTCAACAACTTTTCTATTGACGTGTTTATAGGAAAAATGCATAGTTTTCGAGCAAAACTCAAAACAACAATAGGCTCATTTTATGAAAAATCGGTGAAACATTTTTTTTCCAACGGGATATTGTTCCTTTAAGTGTCTAAATAATACCATAATTTTTTAAAATTTTTTAAATTAATATTTAATAACATAAAAAATATTTTTACTTATTACGGCCGGTTTCAGAGCATCGTAACGGCTTAGTGTTCGCCGCGCAGAGCTCCATTTTCAACATTAAATTGAAATTATTAATAATAGACATAGAGTTTCGGGAGTTCGGACTTTTTTATTTGAAATTCATTCCTCTTTAAAAATCTTCCTTTAAATTTTCTTAAATATTAATAATTTTCGAGTTATTTGCAAAAAACGAAACTCGTTATTTTTTCAATCTTCATTTGTTTGTAACTTTTGCAATTGTTTATATGCGGGTTTGAAACTTTTGCACATTTTTCTAGGTGTCATTCCGAATCCAATGAGCCCTCACTCATATTTTCACGAGCTTTATTAAGCATTAACATGGCTTCGAACTTGTGAACTAGTCTATATATCTCAGTGCAGCGGTGGTGTATGTTTTGGTGAACAAATGCTCCTAAAAATTGTTAACAAATTTGTTTTTAGTAATTCCTATTTTAACTTTTCATAGAATTAATTTAATAATAGAATGGATCATACATTTTGTTTTAAGAATGAATTATTTTCTTCCAATTGTCATTATCCATCCATCTAAAAAATGGTTCAATTATTTATTATTTAATGTCATTTTTTTTTCATTCAAAATTGAAATTAATGATCCAAAAAAAAATGAGTTGATTAATATATTTCTGAGTACACAATTTTTAAAATATGTATACAATTATAATAATTTTTATAATAATTTCTTATGGTCTTAAAAATAATAAATTAAAATAATTGAAATTTTGTAAGTTAAAAAAATAAGTAATGTAAATATTTGTAATTGTCAATTTTTTTGAAATTAAGAAAAATTATTTCATTTGTTAATGTGGAAAAAAAAATAATTTTCACTATTGCAAATATTCATTTTTGCAAATAATTTTTACTTCTACATTACGGATTAGTTTATTAATTTAATCGAAAATGCATAAAAAAACCATTTTTGCAACCTTGGTTGAAGTACGCGAATTTCGACTAATTTAAAACGATGTTTCAAACAATTATTTCCAATACTCCAATAATTCGTCTGCAACATTTATATTTTGTACTTTATTTTTAATTTATATCAATAATGTCAAACAAATAATTCTAAATTTAGTAGAAATCAGCAAGTGTTGACAGTAATAATAATTTCTTTCACTACAATTCAAAGATTAATTTTAAAAATATTTAGATCACGTAAACAAAATTCCACGTGTCTAATACCTATAACCAAAATGTACATAAAACGAAGCGTGTACAAGTATGTAGATTTCGCAATACACTCTTATTATACTTGACCACAATTAAAAATTTTGTTAACAATTTGTAGGAGCATTTATTCACCAAAACATTCACAACCGCTGCATTGAGATGTCGGGCATCTGCATCATGTAACCAACATAACCTTAAATTTTAAGTTTTTCAAGTTTATTCTCATTTTTAATGTTTGTATACGAATTTTTAGCTTGGAGCCGGTACTGGCTCTAAGCAAATATTTAAAAATTCGCGTAAATAATTTTTCAATATTGTTGATTAATAGAAATAGACTGCTAATTACAGGTTAGATTTCCAACCTACAAAAAGAGTCCTATTTTATTAGGACACAGTATTTAGAACTTCATAAACATTACACTGAACTAGATTTTAGTTGAAAATACGGGAACCAGGCAAAAATTTTAATAATAGTTGCGTAATACTCTTAAATCTTAAGAAACACATATTTTTGAGGTTAGTTGTGACGTCACTCGCAGATGCCCTTACTGCCGTCATAAGGTGAAAAGCAGCATCTAGATATTTGTCATAAATGAGATTCTAATAATATATGAGCACCCAAGAGTTCTGCAGTTAAAAATATTATTAAAAAATTATAAAGTACAAAAACATAAGTGGATAAAAAGCAGCTACATGATTTTCTTAATTAATATTTACTAGTTGGGAAAAAAACAAACGCCTTTGTTACTTTCCTCGCCAACCGACAATTTACAGATGGGCTATTCTCCTTACGACTTACGACGGCAGTATAGATGTGACGTATACGCGTCTTGTAGGCAACGCAGCAGCTACGAAACCATTTTATCTTTGTCGTACGCATTCTTTATTTCTTTTCAGTTATCGTGACGTCACAAGAGCAGTGTCTTACGTTTGGAAAAAAATTAAACAGGTAAATAAATTCATACCTGCTCGAAAATGATGGGTAAAAAAAAATTTCAAAAGCAAATGTTCAATATATTAAATAATGAACAGAATGGTATAAAAAAAAATTCGATTCACCGTTCAAAGTGGTTTTAATTGAAAATAAAAAAATTAAAATTTTTATAACTTTTTTATTAACAATTTAAAAAAAAATCCATTTCTCTGAAACGAATGTTTATATTTTTCTGAGTAAATAGAAAAAAAAAATTTAAAATTCATTAACTTTTCAGCACGCTATGATTTTTTAAAGTTGTACATACCATCCCGTAATTTCTAACCAGCCTAACTCCGTTAATTTTAGTAATACCAAAAAAAGTCTAGAGATCATTTTTATATAAAATTTCATACTTTACAATTTTTGTTTGAAACTTTTTTTACTAGCTTTTACACATTTTGAGTAATTTTGAAAAAACACTTTATTTTATTTTTTTTCACCCCTTCCCGGGGGTTCAGAAAAAAATTTCTTTCATTAATCGTGTTCTAATACATCAAAGTAACTTATATCAAAAATTCAAGTATTTACCTCAAAATTTTGATTTGCCGACTTATTTAATTGGACTAATACTGGCATGTAGAAAATTGTTAATTACATCTTTTTCGTGTTTTTTTGTTATTAAATACTCTTATATATTTACACAATTATTGTAAAATATGGAGTCTTCCTCTAGCAATACGGATTAAACGTCAAAAAGTGTTTATATCAAATTGTATAATTTGTAACTAAACTGGTAAAACGTGTTTAAAAATAATAATTTTAGTAAACAAAGTGGACAGCGCAAAATATTGGCCATTGAAAACTCAAAGGTAATGTGGCATAAAACTCATCTTTCATAAGCAAAACAAATATTCAGGCGCGGATTTATGGGGGGGGGGGAGGTAACGGGGTAATTAACCCCAAGATTCTGTAAATCATCAATTTTTGTTTTAAATTGGTATGATTTTTGTTAATTTTGGGAAGAAAAATTTTTTTAATAGGGTAATTACCCCCCCCCAAGAAATTTTCATTTTAAGATGAAAAAATTTTTTCTTTGCTGTTCAAAAAAAATTTTGAGATGAAAAATGGTTTTTCGGATTCCCCCCCCCCCCCCCCCCGCACAGTGGCGAGAAATGTCAGTGTTCCACCCAAATTACTCTAGAGGTCGTAAATTTTAAGTTATTGAGACATTCTTTTTTTTTAAATGTTCGTCTTGAAATCACCTATCGATCCCTCTAGCCGGATTTTGAAATTTCATTTTTCATTTTTTTTAATTTCTAATAGAAAATCATATTTTTACAGAAAAATACTGTTTTTTCTATTAAATTTATTCTAACGGGCCGTAAATTTGAGTTTTCGTAACAAATTTTTTTTTTAAATCTTCGTCTTTTAATCAGCTATTGATCTGTCTACATGAATTTTTGATTTAGTTGTTGACAACTGTCAAAATGACTGTCAAATATAAAAAAATACGATTTTTAGATAAATAATTCATACAATAACAGGTTGGTGTTCAGAAAAATATATATAGTGTTTTCAGTGTATCTGGTTCCGAAGTTGACAGGAAAATATGTATTTCTAAATTTGGCAGCTGCCATAATTGTTGTCAAATTTCTAAAGATAGATGGAAGAGCTTATTAATTTTAAAAATACCCTGTAAATGTATAAAAAAATAGATATATATATTGTTTTTGATCCGTCTGATTTAGTAATTGACAGGAAAATATGAATTTTAAATTTGGCAGCTGTCATAATTGCTGTCAATCAAGCTGTCAAGCAATTATGACAGCTGCCAAATTTAAAACTCATATTTTCCTGTCAATTACTAAATCAAACAGATCAAAAACAATATATATCTATTTTTCTATACATTTACAGGGTATTTTTAAAATGAATAAGCTCTTCCATCTATCTTTGGAAATTTGACAACAATTATGGCAGCTGCCAAATTTAGAAATACATATTTTCCTGTCAACTTCGGAACCAGGTACATTGAAAACACTATATATATTTTTCTGAACACCAACCTGTTATTGTATGAATTATTTATCTAAAAATCGTATTTTCTTATATTTGACAGTAATTTTGACAGTTGTCAACAACTAAATCAAAAATTCATCTAGACAGTTCAATAGCTGATTAAAGGACGAAGATTTGAAAAAAAAATTGTTACGAAAACTCAAGTTTACGGCCCGTTAGAATAAATTTAATAGAAAAAACAGTATTTTTCTGTAAAAATATGATTTTCTATTAAAAATTAAAAAAAACGAAAAATGAAATTTCAAAATCCGGCTAGAGGAATCGATAGGTAAATTCAAGACGAACATTTTAAAAAAAAGAATGTCTCAATAACTTAAAATTTACGACCTCTAGAGTAATTTGGGTGGAACACTGGCAATTCTCGCCACTGTGCCCCGCTCTTCAATAAAATTTTAGGGCGAAAAATGTTTCTTCAGATCCCCCCCCCCCCCCCGCTCACCAAAAAATGTTGGGTTCAGTGTTACCCTCCCCCCTCCCCCCCAAGCTCAAGCTCAGATCCGCCTTTGCAAATATTTCTCTTTGAAAAAATAGAAAGATGGAGACCTTCCTATTATTATATTAGAGATACTGAAATCAGAACCAGGGGGAATAAATTACGGAATTATTGTAAACTAGATAAAATACCGTAATTCGAGTCAAGGATATTTTTTAAATAAATGTCGTTTCAGCAAGGATTAGAGAATTTTATCTAATCTTTGATTTCAGGGGATGTGCAATAAGGCGCGGAAAATTCAAATTTGTAGTGAAAAGAAAGCAAATTTGAGTAAATCGGCTGACACGTGCCTCCGGAACCATCAATGTCATTTCCATGAATGAACCTCTCTAAGATCTTTCTATAGGGTATTTTTGTTTATTTGTGATTTTCTTGTATAACCTATTATTACTAGTTAGTGAAATTTGAATTTTTCTTAACATTTTTAAGAATTTCAAATTATTTAAACAATTGTACTTTGTCATATATTAAATTTATATCAAAATAAAATTGTTTAAATAAATTATAATTGTTTGAACAATATCATAAACATTAATATATTACCAGAAATTAGAAGGTGATTAATTAATAATAATTTGCAAAATAAAATCGCGAATAAACAATAACGTACGTCAAAAATAATAATAATAATTTTATATACATTTAAGTCTTGGCGGACTTTAACACCACTCAACCAGGAAATTCGCGATTCTTTATTTGTGGACTTATAAGGTTATCTTTTGGGACCCTATAAAGAGTCTTATGGGGGTTAAATTTGAAGAGGGACAGTCGATTTCTATTTTCTGAGCAATGTTGAGGAGAGGGGACGGTGCAATTTTCATTTCGCTACATTTTCACGATTCTCATTTTACGAAAAAATATCTTTTCTCATGAGAAATATACAGAAAAAAAATCTCAGAGGCACATGTTTATATTAACCGATTGTGCTCAAATCAGGTTATCCATATTTTGAAATTTCGAATAAATCTGGCAATTAACTATTTAATTCATAACTCGCTTATTTATGATCGGAATTTAAATCTGAAAAAGTAGTCGAATCTTGAAAGTATACGCTACAACTTTTATTCTTATTAAATTTTTAAAATTTTCGTTGGTCTAACTACAATCACGAGTGGAAAGAATTTGCGAATATGACAAAATAAATATTCGCATAATATGAAAGCCATATAAGGTTTTAGAAAATATTTTACGCTTTAAACAATACTGTTCTTTTGCATATAAATAGTCATGACTTTGTTATTATGAACAATTCATCAAAAATTAAAAAACTGCTAGAAAGATGAAGCAATTATCTAATTTTCCGTTTTTTTCGGTTTTTCACCCCTGGGGGTTGTTTGGACACCGATATCGCCAGACGAATTTAGGGGGTGCATATACATATCAAGTACAACATAATAGCGCAATCAGTACATTTTTACCTTTCAATGTTCCACGGGACACGTTTCTAGACGACTTTTTCGAATTCTGAACCTCTACTATACGGTATGCAGCTTATTTTGTAAGACTTGTCAAGGTAAATTTTGTGAGAATTGTGCGCCAGAGGATGAAGATGATGAACCAAGCACAGAAATAAACTAATCCAATAATAATAGTTATGATAATGCTGTAAACTTCCTAAATTTTATACCCGAAGTGCACACTTCCGATCAAAAGTCGGAAACGGACGATACGCGCGATGAAGAAGGAGGCAATGTCATTGAATGTGATGTTCATTTCGAGGAATATGAACCATGTAGTTCTCTTCATAAGCGCCCTAGGTTATATTATTGTCTTGTAAAAAATATTTTATTAAACTCATCGTGTCATGTATATATAATTTATTAAAAACAGACGTTTTACCAATAGTATTCTCTTCCTTATATCCCGTTTTAAGAAACATGAATGTCAAATCCTTGCGAGGATAGGTTCATTTTTGATGAGGATGTAATATGGACAAATGGTGACTTTGAAACCACTCCCACTCAATACACAAATTAGAAAATAAAAAAAACACAATTTTTCACCCCCTGGGTGGGGGACGACCGACCCCCTGAGGTTGTTACAATTCACTCTTACCACACTCCTTGATCAGCATCCTCCAAAACGGGAGTAAACGGATTTAACAAGAAAAAAAAATGAAACAATTTTACACCGCCTGACAAGGTAGATTCCACCTCTAGGGCGATTGCGGTCTACTACCTGACATCATCCTTTCACCATCTATTATATCCACATGAAAAAACAAAGAATCCCTGCAAAAATAGTCGATGCCAAGCTGTCATATGAAAAATAAGCAAAAAGTGTTGGTTTTTGGCCGTTAAATGGAGTGCGCATGACCAAAAACATTTTTCACCCTGTTATTCGTATTCATCCCCCTCGAAAACGGGGGGAGAATAAGTTTAGCAGGATTTTGCATACTTTCTAACTTCTTACTTCCACTACATTCATTATCATTAAAAACAAAATCTTGAACTCTTGAAGGTTCTGGCTCGCCTTCATACCAAACTGGCGTATATTTATTATCTTCTACCTTCTTATTGGAGGAAACTAAATCCTTTCATCAGCGCAGAAGGGTTTTTTGTTGTTCAATGTATATAAAAATTATAAAAATAACATAAAAAATACAAAAAACGTAAATGTATTTTACTTACATGTTTTCAAATTCATCTTTATGCTCACTTCTCCCTTTTAGTACTTTACGGTAACAGACCATATGGTAACCAAGATTGTCTTTCTCCTCGAGGGATAAAATAATATCACCATGTTTTAACTGGTTTGCTTTCCCTGTCAAAAAAATCTCATCAATCCGTATTGAAAATTATCAAAAATTAATAAGTATCTATGAGAACCTATATGGTCAATAAGTTTCTATAAGAGTTAGGTAAAGTTGCTGTTGAAATTGTTATCAGTTTATATCCGAATTGACCAGCAAAATGAGTCAAGCCATATCCATTTGTAAATCCAAACATTTACTTATACCACATCAATGAGAATTTATGAGCACAGTATCTAATGTAATTCGTGCGACTTTCCGTGATTAAAAGACAAGTGTTTCTTTAAGAAACGAGCTGCATTAGGTTAGAACAGTTTTGATTTGCAATTGAAGATTCAAAATTATAATGTTTGAATAGGGATTTATGAGATCATTTTCTATGAGTATTAATGTTTTTTTTCAGTAATATATTAAATGTGTTTTCATTTGTTTGAATGGGTAAAAAGAAAGGTCAATTTTCAACTGCAATTACAAATACAAGTTTAATCGCTTCGAAGGGGTTATATGCGATCGATTTCTAAAAGTATTTATGCTGTTTTCCGAATATAGTTATGATGAGGTTTAATCAGTAACAAATTGTTAACTACTTGTTATGATATGGTCGGAAATTCCAAGTACACATTTAGTATTCCTTCAAGAGGATTGATGAGAGCAGTTTCTACGAGTATCTATTTGTTGTTCCTATAGTAAATTATATAAGTCTTTATCAGTACAGATTCGGATCTAATTTAAATATGAAAATTATATCAGAATAAAGCAACCAAATATTTTAAACAGTATCTATTTGTAAATCCACACATTTACTTATACTATCTCAATGAGAATTTATGAGAACAGTATCTAATGTAAAACGTGCGCCTTTCCGTGGTTAAATGGCAAGAGTTTCTATAAGAAACGAGCTGCATTAGGTTAGAACAGTTTTGATTTGCAATTGAAGATTCAAAATTATAATGTTTGAATAGGGATTTATGAGATCAGTTTCTATGAGTATTAATGTTTTTTTTTCAGTAATATATTAAATGTGTTTTCATTTGTTTGAATGGGTAAAAAGAGTTTTCAACTGCAATTACAAATACAAGTTTAATCACTTCGAATGGGGTTATATGCGATCAATTTCTAAAAGTATTTATGCTGTTTTCCGGATATAATTGTGATGAGGTTTAATCAGTGACAAATTGTTCACTACATGTTATGATATGGTCGGAAATTCCAAGTACACATTTGGTATTCCTTCAAGAGGATTGATGAGAGCAGTTTCTACGAGTATCTATTTGTTGTTCCTCTAGTAAATTATATAAGTCTTTATCAGTAAAGATTCGGATCTAATTTAAATATGAAAATTATATCAGAATAAAGCAACCAAATATTTTAAACAGTATCTATTTGTAAATCCAGACATTTACTTATACTATCTCAATGAGAATTTATGAGAACAGTATCTAATGTAAAACGTGCGGCTTTTCGTGGTTAAAGGGCAAGTGTTTCTATAAGAAACGAGATGCATTAGGTTAGAACAGTTTTGATTTGCAATTGCAGATTACAAATTTTAATGTTTAAATAGGGATTTATGAGATCAGTTTCTATGAGTATTAATGTTTTTTTTCAGTAATATATTAAATGTGTTTGGATTTGTTTGAATGGGTAAAAAGGAAGGTCAGTTTTCAACTGCAATTACAAATACAAGTTTAATCACTTCGAATGGGGTTATATGCGATCAATTTCTAACAGTATTTATGCTGTTTTCCGAATATAATTGTGATGAGGTTTAATCCGTAACAAATTGTTCACTACATGTTACGATATGGTCGGAAATTCCAGGTACATATTTAGTATTCCTTAAAGAGGATTGATGAGAGCAGTTTCTACGAGTATTTATTTGTTATTCCTACAGTAAATTATATAAGTCTTTATCATTATGCATTCGGATCTAATTTAAATACAAAAATCATATCAGAATGAAACCCCAATTATTTTAAACAGTGTCCACCTGTAAATCCAAACATTCAAAGATAATATTATAATGAGAATCCATCAGAACAGTATCTAATGTAACGTGTGCGGTTTTCCGTGGCTAAATTTTAAAATTATTTGCAATAAATAAGGTTTAACGGATTCGAACAGTTTTCATTTGCATTTCCAGATGAATAGTTTTAATCTATGAGGTCAGTGTAACGTTTTTTTTTTTTCAATAAAATGTGTTTTTATTGGAAAAAAAACATTACACAAAGACACTGATCTCTTAGATCCCTATTTAACAATTAAAATTATTCATCTGGAATTGAAAATTAAAACTGTTCAAATCCGTTAAAGCTATTTATTAAAAATACTTTTAAAATTTAGCCATGGAAAGCCGCACGCGTTACATTAGATACTGTTCTGATTGGTTCTCATTAAAATATATCTTTAAATGTTTGGATTTACAAGTGGATACTGTTTAAAATATTTGGTTGTGTCATTCTGATATAATTTTTGTATTTAAAGTAGATCCGAATGCATACTGATAAAGACAAATTTTCTATTGGAACAACAAATACATACTCATAGAAACTGCTATCATCAATCCTTTCGAAGGAATACTAAATATGTACCTGGAATTTCCAACCATATCGTAACATGTGGTGAACAATTTGTTACTGATCAAACCTCATCACAATTATATTCGGAAAACAGCATAAATACTGTTAGAAACTGATCGCATATAACCCCATTCGAAGTGATTAAACTTGTATTTGTAACTGCAGTTGAAAACTGACCTTTCTTTTTACTCATTCAAACAAATGAAAATACATTTAATATATTTATTACTGAAAAAAAAAACATTAATACTCATAGAAACTGATCTCATAAATCCCTATTCAAACATTATAATTTGTAATCTTTAATTGCAAATCAAAACTGTTCTAAGCTAATGCAGCTCGTTTCTTATAGAAACTATTGCCATTTAACCACGGAAAGCCGCACGTTTTACATTAGATACTGTCCTCATAAATTCTCATTGATGTGGTATAAGTAAATGTCTGGATTTACAAATAGATACTGTTTAAAATATTTAGTTGCTTTATTCTGATATAATTTTCATATTTAAATTAGATTCGAATGCATACTAATAAAGACTTATATAATTTACTATTGGCACAACAAATACATACTCGTAGAAACTGCTATTATCAATCCTTTCGAAGTAATACTAAATATGTACCTGGAATTTCCACACGTAACATGTTGTGAACAATTTGTTACTGATCAAACCTCATCACAATTATATTCGGAAAACAGCATAAATACTGTTAGAAATTGATCGCATATAATCCCATTCGAAGTGGTTAAACTTGTATTTCTAATTGCAGTTGAAAACTGACCCTTCTTTTTACCCATTCAAACAAATGAAAACACATTTAATATATTACTGAAAAAAAAACATTAATACTCATAGAAACTCATCTCATAAATCCCTATTCAAACATTATAATTTGTAATCTTCAATTGCAAATCAAAACTGTTCTAACCTAATGCAGCTCGTTTCTTATAGAAACTCTTGCCATTTAACCACAGAAAGCCGCACGTTTTACATTAGATACTGTCCTC
Source organism: Rutpela maculata (assembly GCA_936432065.2). Classification (NCBI taxonomy): domain Eukaryota; kingdom Metazoa; phylum Arthropoda; class Insecta; order Coleoptera; family Cerambycidae; genus Rutpela; species Rutpela maculata. The sequence goes on from OW386285.2 coordinate 179,785,332, forward strand.
ATAAATTCTCATTGAGATAGTATAAGTAAATGTCTGGATTTACAAATAGATACTGTTTAAAATATTTGGTTGCTTTATTCTGATATAATTTTCATATTTAAATTAGATCCGAATGCATACTGATAAAGACTTATATAATTTACTATTGGCACAACAAATACATACTCGTAGAAACTGCTATCATCAATCCTTTCGAAGTAATACTAAATATGTACCTGGAATTTCCGACCATATCGTAACATGTAGTGAACAATTTGTTACTGATCAAACCTCATCACAATTATATTCGGAAAACAGTATAAATACTGTTAGAAATTGATCGCATATAATTCCATTCGAAGTGGTTAAACTTGTATTTGTAATTGCAGTTGAAAACTGACCTTTCTTTTTACCCATTCAAACAAATGAAAACACATTTAATATATTACTGAAAAAAAAACATTAATACTCATAGAAACTCATCTCATAAATCCCTATTCAAACATTATAATTTGTAATCTTCAATTGCAAATCAAAACTGTTCTAACCTAATGCAGCTCGTTTCTTATAGAAACTCTTGCCATTTAACCACAGAAAGCAGCACGTTTTACATTAGATACTGTCCTCATAAATTCTCATTGAGATAGTATAAGTAAATGTCTGGATTTACAAATAGATACTGTTTAAAATATTTGGTTGCTTTATTCTGATATAATTTTCATATTTAAATTAGATCCGAATGCATACTGATAAAGACTTATATAATTTACTATTGGCACAACAAATACATACTCGTAGAAACTGCTATCATCAATCCTTTCGAAGTAATACTAAATATGTACCTGGAATTTCCGACCATATCGTAACATGTAGTGAACAATTTGTTACTGATCAAACCTCATCACAATTATATTCGGAAAACAGTATAAATACTGTTAGAAATTGATCGCATATAACCCCATTCGAACTGATTAAATTTGTATTTGTAATTTCAGTTGAAAACTGACCTTTCTTTTTACCCATTCAAACATATGAAAACACATTTAATATATTACTGAAAAAAAAACATTAATACTCATAGAAACTGATCTCATAAATCCCTATTCAAACATTATAATTACTAATTTTCAATTGCAAATCAAAACTGTTCTAACCTAATGCAGCTCGTTTCTTATAGAAACACTTGCCATTTAACCACGGAAAGCCGTACGTTTTACATTAGATGCTGTTCTCATAAATTCTCATTGAGATAGTATAAGTAAATGTAAAGACTTATATAATTTACTAGAGGAACAACAAATAGATACTCGTAGAAACTCCTCTCATCAATCCTTTTGAAGGAATACTAAATGTGTACTTGGAAATTTCCGACCATATCATAACAAGTAGTGAACAATTTGTTACTGATTAAACCTCATCACAATTATATTCGGAAAACAGCATAAATACTTTTAGAAATTAATCGCATATAACCCCATTCAAAGTGATTAAACTTGTATTTGTAATTGCAGTTGAAAACTGACCTTTCTTTTTACCCATTCAAACAAATGAAAACACATTTAATATATTACTGAAAAAAAACATTAATACTCATAGAAACTGATCTCATAAATCCCTATTCAAACATTATAATTAGTAATCTTCAATTGCAAGTCAAAACTGTCCTAACCTAATGCAGCTCGTTTCTTATAGAAACACTTGCCATTTAACCACGGAAAGCCGCACGTTTTACCTTAGATACTGTTCTCATAAATTCTCATTGATGTGGTATAAGTAAATGTTTGCTGCTCCATTCTGGTAGAAACTGATAGAAATTTCAGCAGCAACTTTAACTCCAGGCTCCAGTAGAGGGAGCTGTATATGTGTCGCTAATTCATATCTAATCTAATGTGACCTAAGGAACTGACGTGTGTTTGTTAAATTAAAAGTAAAGCAGTCTCTTTCACTGCTAACTCATTCATTGCTTCTAGGCTAGAACAAGAACACCCGAGGAAGTAAGGACTTTGCAGTATTTTGTGTTTACCACAATATTAGTATTTCTATTTGAAATATGCAATTTAAACTGTACATTTGTCGGCATGCATATCCAAATTAATACTAATAAAAAAGCAAAATGGAAGTTTACAATAAAAATACATCTGTAAAATATACAATTGAAACTGTACATTTGTTGACATGTATATCCACATTAATACTAATAAAAAGACAATGTTGAAATTTACAATAAAAACATGTTGATAAATGGTGTGTTACATACGATAGATACTGGAGAAAGGACGGACTGGAACTCTTATGATATTACTTATAGAAAAGTTTAGAATCTCTTTAAAGTTGTATCTGTAATTCCATATGTTTACAGATATAAGGGCAAGGGTGCATTTGCAGACACTAAACTGTAGATTTGTTGATGTATATTTCATATAAGTACTCATGAAAGGGCAACATGATAATTCCAAATAGCTCATTCGGAATTACTGTTTCATAACCGATTTAAAACTTAATAAAACAGATAAAGTCCTGTCTGTATAATACTAATATAACTTATAGGAACGATAAAACCGCATCACTTTCTTTTTATAAGTTTCTATGTGGAATTTTTGGCAGGGTTCCGAAACTGTATCACATTCGAACATTTCTTAAACGAATTATCATTTAAATCAACTAGATGGCCTGCTTTCTTACACACAAGATACGCTTTCATCGTTGAAAAACTGGAGGAGAAACCACTCGACTCACAGAAAGCTGAAAACTGACTAGGTGATGCAGGTATGAGACACGTGATTACTGAACTAGGACCCTTTTCAAAAGTTGTTAAATACGTATATCATTACTGTATGAGTGAAGTACATAACGACATTAATAGAAAGAAAAGGTCGCCCACATATTTAACTCATTTTTTTTCACTGGACGACCATTATTTTTATATTCTAGATAGCTTAAACTTTAATTAAAAAAAAAAGAAGGATGTTCGATGACGGAAATATCGTGGAGCAATAATACAAAGGGACAAAACCGGTAATATAAAATTCGGTCACCCATATGTTTGGTCCAATTTTTCTACTGGGCGACAATTATTTTCATATTCTAGAGAACCTAAACTTTATTAAAAAAAAAGAGATGTTCCATGATGGAAGTGACGCACTGACCAACCACCCTTGCAAATAGGTCGCCAGGGTAATTTGCACAAGTTATGGGTTAAGGCGACCGATGTATTTTAAAAATATATATATTTCTCTATATTCTCTATAAATTTTATTCGGATATTTTATAACCGAAAAAAGCAGTGAAATTTTCCGATAATTAGCTTAATTACCATAATTATCCATAGGATTCTATTAGGGTGACCGCTGGATTATTATGTTTACTTGCCAATTTGTTACTTATTTTAAGGGTGTTCGATTACTGGTACAAAAATGCCACGGACTCTTGGACTAAGTAGTATATTTAAAAATAATTTCAGTATATGAGTGCGGTATTAGTCGGTCATAAACTTATTTCCACTTCGATGAAACAGTGGTTGCTTTTAGGCGAAAATATTAATATGATGCAAAAATCTATCATGGACTGGAGAACGCTAAAATGTGTAAATTAAATATTTTTTTGAATTTAGTATACCTACTTCAATTGTGATTTTCAACTGCAACAATAATTTGTCATAAAGTGGTGACGCTCTCATTATTTATTAATTTACTTTGTTACAAGCCACGAGCAGTACATACAAGTTAATTCGTTTAATGAGAGATGTATTGCATGAGTGACCTCACTGTCCTCCCACTCCAAAACGTGTCAAGAATTGCATTCCATAATACAGTGAGTCATGGCTAATTTTGTTACAAATCAATTTTATAACTACGGTAGCCTTCAAAATATTCAATAAAAATGCTTTAATTCGAAGTGTAGAAGGATTAAATAAATTTTAAAAGTGAAAAATTTGCTATAATTTTCAAATAATACTTTTTTAAATGATGTATGTATTCCAATCGTGATAAATGATTGATTTTACAGTAAATATAAAAATTCTCCAATTACACGTAAGTGAATCGAAGCTGGGTTTCAAGATACTCGTATTAATGACCAGACGTTAAGAAGTCCTTTTTCAGCTGTCTTAAACCGCGTGTTGAAGAAAATAGAGAATATATTTAACACCTTCTTATACCTATTTGATGTAATCAAATAATAATAACAATAATAATAATAATAATTGTCTTTATTATTTCCTATGAATTTACATTTTAAGGAAGTAACTATTATAATAGATTGTAAATAAAAGGCGACGTTCAACCCTTATAGTAGAAATTCTACTACAGGCTTGTTCTTCCACGTAACTTAGATAATATCTCGTCATTAACACAAGAAGTTAGTGCATGAATATTGTTATGTTTTTTTTAATGTCTTTAAATTTTACTATAGCAAATTTAAATTTCAATAAATTTTATGAACAGAAATTTATACCGCGCCACCTTCATCATATCAATTATATATTATTAGAATAACATAACCAAGTGTAGTGTGAGTGCACAAGGTGCATAAGTAACTCCTCTCAGTACAGGTCCAGGCTAGTAGTCAGGTTAATTCAAATAAAATAAATTAAAATGAATAATCAATAACAATTTTATTCAGTTGTAAATCACTACTTACTTTAGACAATCTGAAATATATTTAAAACTACTTACTAACTAGTTAGGTCTTTGATAAATTTATCTTCATATTTAATTTTTAAAATTTATGAATTTACGAATTTAATGTTTGAATTTATATTTTTAATAAATATTTTGTAGTAAAAGAGCTCTGTATTTTATTAATTAAAGGTACCTGTAAAATTTTATGGTTCATTGTTCCTTTTTAATCTGTTAATTAGCCGCAGAATCACTAGATGTCCTCGATCTCGCACAAATGTCTTCGCGGTGTCAACAGTTTCTTGTGGAATTTGTGGTCAGACTTGTAACTTTCCAACATCTCCTTTAATTATTACCATCACAAATCAATCGATGCACTACCCCTGACTGGATACTTCAAATTAAACATTCAAATTCAAAAACTCACTTGACATTCAGGTACGTCAAAATAAATTTACTTCTGTGACATTTAGGTTATAACATTTCATTTGACCATATAAAATTTATTTTATATCAGTTTTTGAACTTGTTTAATGATTAAACCTTAATCTTTGGACGTTTCTGTTCTTTTCTCGCCGTTAGAACTTTGATTTTCATTCACTAATTTTCATATACCTACAATTGTATTTTCTACTTCAACTTTCCTTCAATATTCTACTTTTTACTGCTTTGATATGCCAATTTTCTCTTATTTCCTTTTAAAATATTTATTTTAATTTAACTTTTATGCAGAATCAATTTTTGAGTGTCTGCCCATTTTTAATAATTTCATATCACTATCGACAAAAAAACAGAATTTACTTTAGATATTCTCCCAAAACATCAAAAATTTCTGACATGTTTTGGATTACTTAACCATTTTTCATGCACAAATTTTCTTAAGTTTACTTTTCTTTCTCTTTATTCTACTTTGTAGGATGTTTTTATTATTTTCAATACATTCCTCATTTGATTTAGAACATTTCTATGAAACTTTTATTGTATTGGTCCTCACATTAATTCAATTTCAAAACTTGTGATTTTTTTTTAACAAAACATGCTTAAATTTATATAAAAACGCTTAAAATTAATGTGATTTACTTCTCTGAATAACCCATCCTATCTATTTTATTAATTCTAATAACAATATTACATCTAACGTGTATTTTGCATTAATTTAACACTGTTTCTTCTTTTAGGAGTTGACATTTGAGTTCCTAGACTTGTACAGTCTATACCGTTACATTTTCTCCTTCTGAAAATTGTTGAAAACCTCTGAAATCTTTTCTATCAATAAAATACAAAATATGTAAGATAATAAGTTTCAAGATAACCAGTGGCACGATTTGGTAGCTGCCAGTGGTTTTTACTTGAAGAACCTAAACTAAAGTTCAAAATTAAGGGTTGTTCTCACTGAACGTATCTTGAGGTAAGAGTCTATGGTTTCAGATATAAGAACCTGGAAACGATCACTTATTTTAAAAATTGTATGTAGTTTGTTAATTGTTGATGATTTTCTTTTAATAAAAGTTCATTCACCTATTTTGAATAATTTATTGTGTTTATATAAAGTAAGTTATGCCATAGTTTTTCAAAAACTAATTTTATAAAATTCCTATCTATTTGACAATTATTTGTTACTGTATCATCCATTTTGATTGTCTAATGAGAAATAGCACTGTTCATGTTATCTACTCAAGCTACAACTCATGCTACAATTTTGTCAAGTTTACAAAATTGCAAAATACAAACTCGTAATAACAATGGCCTGTACCATTGTTTTTTAATTTTTTATATATTTACTTTCCTAATTTAAGGTAAATACGTATATATATATATATATATATATATATATATATATATATATATATATACGTATTTACCGCCATTAGGAAGCCCGAATTGTATGTTTTCCAGTTGATAGGAAGCCCGTGGCCGACTTACGCGGCCCGACTTCGGGCTTCGTAAAACTTACGTGTATATTCAGCGATAAAATATAGTATGGGTCATTGACAGTTTATCTCGCTTCTTAGATTGAAGTCATTGCTTCCCTCTCCACATATAATTTCAGTTTAAAAAAATACAATACCAGTAATTTAGCGTTTTTACTGATATTTAGAAGGGCCCGTTAAAGTTGTTGTGTCCCTCAAAAGATACAGTTTTAGTTCAAAGAAATTCCACACTAAGGGCGCCTACGAGAGCTGTATATACACTGTGGGTGTAAGGCCGATTATGGAAAGCCCAGTATTTTAGTCGCACTATACGTGGCCCGTAATCTTGACAACAATGTATCTGATAAAGGAACTCAAAGATAATGGTATAATATGATCTTTGAGGAACTTGTAATTAAAGAAATTGAAGGTGGCCTTAAATTCGCTTTTATTAAAATAAAAGTAAAATAATTAAATCAAATTTAAGTTAATTTTAACTAATAATCAAATTTCATCTTATTCAAACAATTACAATTAAAGCCAAAATATTAAAAAGAAACATATTGGAAACAGCAAAACTTTAAAAATCCATTTCAAATTTCCATCGGTGCCAGTGACACTTTCAACTACGGGATGCTATTTTTTTGTTCACTTGATAAAATTGTATAGAATAAAAGAAAAATAATTCAAATAGCAAGTTAAGACATTTAATTATTTCATCTGTTTGAAACAATTACAATACATTTTATCTAAATGAAAATAGTAAAAAGAAACACGTTAGATGCAATGAAGTGCAAATTTTACTAAAATAAAACATTTCAAATTCTTAGCAATGCTGTTAAAGAAGTTTTAAATATTTGTTTTCGTTTCAAATGAATTTTAAATTAGGATTTCGACCACAAAGTGAGCAAAAAACTGTTTTTTTTTCAAACACCTGCGGTTTTGGCATTTTTTGCTCAATTTGAATATAATTTGGGAACAATAGAAAAACATTTATTTAAATCGTATTTAAAAAATACCATGTTCCAGTTTTTGTTATGAAAATTATCGTAAAAGTATAAGTTAAGACTTGTGGTCTAGTATATTTGATAATTTCGTCTCTTTTAAACAAAGAAAATAAGTTATATAAACGAAAATGTTAAAAAGAAGCTCACTAGACACCAATTTTAGTAAAATAAAACATGTCAGATGCCAGTGCTGCTTTGGTGTTTTATGTTCAACTAGAAAAAAAAGTTTTTTGGCACGTTCTTTAAATGTTATTACTTCCACATCCAGTGGAAGTATAGTAACGAGAAAAAAAAATTTTAAAAATTTTTATTGTTCAAATAGGCTTAGAATGTCATGAAACTTCGAGATTTCAAGTTTGAGCGAAAAAAATTTCTGTCTGTCGGTCTGTCTGTCGGTCTGTAACTTTTTTTGTGCGCACGTTTACTCCGGAACCGTTTGAGATATTGACTTGAAATTTGGTACACATATGTACTTTAATGAGATCTAGAACTAGATTATATTTTCATCTTGTTCCGTCGAAGGGTTGGGGGGTAAATTGGGGTAGATTTGGAGTAAATAGGTAAATCAAGCAGGTAAGACTTCATAAAATTGATATTTAGTATAGACAAGAGAAACTAAGGTCTCAAAAAAATTTTGGCATTAGCCACCCACATTACCACCCCCACCCCATTATTAAAGGGGATGAAAAAAAATATGATTTAGTGTATGTACAAGAACCAGAAACCTCAAAATATTTTTTTACTTTATCCACCCCCCCACTCCCACCCCCTGTCACCACCCCCACCCCACTACCGATGTGGGGTATCGTTTTATGGGTTTTTGGGGTAGAGGATTTCAAATATTATATTATTAAAGTTCCATAAACAATTATTTCCAGATAAAAAATTTTTTCGTCGTGTGACTTGGATAGAAAATCCGGATGTGGAAGTAGTGATTCCTTGGGCAGCGGTTTTTTCTTCTTTAAAATACTCCTACTAAGTAATTCAATTTCTTCCAGTATTAGCGGAAAGAGTCTAGTTTTAATAGATTCTACGATCATTTGTATTTTCAACAGTTTGGCGACATATTTTTTACCTAAAACTATATTAGCATGTCCAGATGTAGGACGTTAATATAAAAAACTATGGTAATTTCTCATCAGTGTGGACGTTGTGCTTCAGCAATTCCTAAATATTGTACGAGTATATATTTAACTTTATATTCGATTTGAAAATTTTTTAAAAGTTACTTGTTTTACATTTCAGTAAAATACTTAGAAAATTGTCAGGCACTTACATTTGATTTTGGTGTATATTTTTTAAAAAATGTGTAGAAAATGCAGGACAACTATTTTCTTGTGCGATAATGTTTTACACGTACTTAAAATATGTTCAATACTTATATTTTTTTAATTTTATTTTATTATTTTGTAGTAGTGATGTGAGTAAATTAGTTCTCCAACACTAGATAAAAACATTCTTATATAGAAAATTGAGATGTGTTGCTTGACTTTAACAAATTAGTTTTAATGTAACGAGTTTGAAGTATGTAATAATTATGTGTTTTGTGTGTCTATGTTTAATAACAGGACCTACGAATATTAATCCACATTTAACATATCGGTATTTCTGAAAATTTTGGACATACCTACTTACATTTTTAACACACTAATATTTAAGAGCATGACCAAGGGCGAATTGGCATGTTCTGAAGTGTCATAGTCACAGCTGTAACATCCAACAAACCCTAATTGGCGTATGTGGAATAAGGTATTCTCTGAAGAAATTAAAAGAGTTGCATTGCTAAAATAACCTAATATTAAAAAGTATCCATCTGCGAACCTATCTAGAGCAGTAAAGTATCGCATCGAATTTTTTATTTGACGTGAAGCAATTATCCAAATTAGTATCAAGAACACAAGAACGTGAAAAAATAAAATATGTTTTCTTCGCTACTTTTATGGGCCATACGAAAAAAACTCACACCGAGTTCTACAGGTATATTTCATATTTTTATATTTGGATATTATAATAATTATTTCAATTTATTAGGCTTCCCCAGGACATCTACCAAACAAGATTTCTTTGTAAAATTCGCCATTAACCAATGAAAAGGAATATATATATATATATATATATATATATATATATATATATATATATATATATATGTTGTTTCTTAGGTTTTCGTGGGTGTTAAATGAAGTGTTGGTGTGCTTCCGGGTGTTTTCTCACGTAGTTGATAGGTTCCTGCTGGAGCCATTGTTGTCTAAACGACGTTTCGGCAGAATCCCATCTGCCATCTTCAGGTGCTGCTCCTCGTTGTTCGAACTCGCTAGTAGCCTCTGACCACATGAGAGTTTACCTCTTACCATCACTTCATTTGCATTAGTATGTATAAGACTAGCAGGTTGGCCACTATCATTTGTCTGTTCTATAACCTATGGCATACTGAGGAGAACATAATAAGTTCGAAACCGGTCTATGTCTGGTTAGGAACAGACAAATGATATTTGGCTACCGATCACGATTTGAAGGTATAATTCAATGCAGGTCGGGGTATTTGCCCGCTGAGTAGTTGTTTCCTTCAAATCCCATTTCATTAACAAAGAGTATAGCCCACTATGGCTAGGGGTCGCCGCTCTTGGTACTTGCTAGGCAAGTCGCTATACGCCAGAGACATTATGTCCGACGTATAGTAGCATCTGACCACATGAGAGTTTACCTCTCACCATCACTTCATATATATATATATATATATATATATATATATATATATATATATATATATATTGTTATATTATTTGTATGATGATTTTTTTATTTGTAAACCATAGCAATATTTTATTGAAATTAAAAGAGTTGGACGCCAGATATAAAGTATCAATAAACCTTGACAGACCCCACAAACCTGTTCTGTCAGTACCAGAGCATGAGAAGGTTCGCAATTATGCAAACAAATCCGTCTCAGTAGCCGATTCCTGAAATGTTGAAAAATATTTGATTGAAAAAACAAACTAACAGTTGTGAATGAAAAGTTAATTAAAAATGTCTGAATGGTTTCTTTAAATTTATAAATATTGACAAATAAATACTTAAAATTATGAAACTAAAGTGGCCTTTTATTTATTTGGTTGCAATCCGTATTTAATCTAATATTGATAGTTCTAAAATTTTGTAACTCAAAGTTAAATTGTTTTTACTTACGTCTTAGAGCTCTCACGACACGCACCTAAAACATGTTACGTCTATATCTGGTGTCGAACTGATGACGTCACAATCCATACAGCCGATCCAGATCGAAAATTTTCTCTCGTGGTTGTGAACTGTAGTTTTCGTTTTTCTTTAAAGAATGCTTGGGATTTATCTCCTTAAAAATAACGTGGCATTATTCGATGCACTTGGATTAAGCACTTTTATAGATAAGCAATACCTTATATATATATTTTTTGTAGAGTGATAAACACATCAAACTACAACCTTCCAGAATATCTCAATTTATAATTTTTATTTTAAGACAAATTTTCTTTTTAACCATAGAATATTTATCATCACTTGACTGACTGAGTCTCGTATGTTATAATAACTTGAAAATTATATACTTTTCTACTAAATTTTCAAAATTTAATCACCTTCTGTCATAATTTTTTGAGAACTGTCTTTCATCATGAATTTAATTTTGAAATATATTATGTTTTGAATTTTCTGATTACTGAATGTGAATTTTGAGTTTGTAATACTTTTCCTCTTACTTTTCTGCTCATTTAAATATGACTCTTGTGTGATATAAATGCCTTTTAGGCTAGATCAATAAATATTCTATATTGTACATTATGGCCTTAATAGTACAAAAAACTAAGAGATTTACCATTCAGAACTTACATAATACTCTAATACTACTTTTACAAAAGTATGAAACTAATTTGAACAGTTTTAATATAAATTTAATATGAAAAAGCCTTTAGATTGGCAAACGATAAAAAATGGGCAAATAGAAACAGAACGTAGGAGATATACTCCATAAAAGTTACTAGGAACAATAAACATAACTTCATCTCACATCTGGAGCACAAAATTTATAATGTCATATCTTTTTTATAAAAGTCTTTTCCCTATCTTGGTTGAAGTGAAACTATATACCCAAACTTATGCTTAGGAACTCCCTTGAACTGAGAATACCTTAGAGAATTCTAGATGCGGAGTGAGTACCAATAAATACCTTTCATTTAAAGTCTATTTGGTTTGATTATGATCAGTACTTTTAATAACTTATAAAACTATAGAAAAGCTTATACTAAAAATTGCAAGTAACTTTCAAACACAACTGAACTATTCCAAGTATCATTTGGTTATATTAAAAGTTTCGACAAAAGTCATTAACACTAGCCTCCTGAAAATAGCGTCGTGTATTCAATTTCTCACGTCTGAAAACGTACAGTGCATTGCAATGTATAGAATCCGGCCTGTAAAAATCAATGTAACCCCCATCTAGCTATAACGAGTTTTATACTCTTACCACTGTAAATGACACAGCAATATATATATATATATATATATATATATATATATATATATATATATATATATATATATATATATATATATATATATATATATATATATATATATATATATATATATATATATATATATATATATATATATGTTATATAAAATTATACGCTTATTACCAAGACTTAGCCATAACAAACCTTCACAGGTATATCATATTACATGATAACGACTTCTCTTATTAATTGCTTATCTTCAAGATATCATATTTCACTTTTGTTTCTCATAACTTGTGATGACTGCAGAACTGCATTTCCTTTGTTCTATATTTTGCTTACTCAGGTTCTGTATGTTATAAATATGACTAAACACGCTTTGTTGAATCAGTTATTAAACTCACTTAGAATGAAACACTTCTAATTATTGTATTATTCCTTCTCCAAGAGCCAACGTTGATTCCATTAAAGTAAATAAATCTTTTTAAAAAGTCACTCATGTGAACCGTGATCTAACATTGGCGCAGTCTGTAGGATCCGTAAACATCATCAGAACAAGAAGCCTAACTGGTAGTGAAGCGCAAAAGAATAAGGACAACATCTGCAGAAGGTGCCTAACTAGTGCGTGTACACCTGCGAGAACAAGGAGACCTTCCTCACTGGTGGTGGCGGATCCCAATCCCTTGACGGACGAAGAACCTACCCATGGAAACGAAACTAACGTAAGTCATTTAAGAATCATCTCGTACCATTTTTACTATTTTATTATTCTTCGCAACTTATTTTATTAAAAGTGTATTATACTGCTAATACACTCGGCGCACAAAGCCAGTTCTCTTGTCAAAGTGAATCCATTCCTTTACAAACGCAACGAAACAAGTTCATTTAATTTTAAGTTTATTTATTTTCGTATTATACTGCTAATACGAAACATTGTGTATTATACAGCTAATATACAATCCATTTACGCACGCAACGTAACAAGCTAATTTTAATTTAATTCTCGTATCATACTGCTGATACGCAGACAATTCCTTTAGTTCAAATAATCTCTAAATAAAAAGCAAAATGCCAGACAGAGCTCAACCAGAGACAGCTCAACCAATAGTACCGGCACCAGCCGAACAACAACAACAACAACAAATACAACAACAACAACAACCAGAGCAAATTGAGCCTTACAAGCTCTCTGGAATATTTTCTCTAATACCTGAATTCGATGGCAATGCCATTAATTTACAAACATTCCTCAACTCCTGTCATTGTGCCCAAAGCATGGCAATTGGAGATCAAAAAATTCTTTTGACCGTCCACATAAAAAATAAATTGAAAGGCAAAGCTGCCGAATTAATAAACTCACGTAATCCCGGCACATGGCCAGAAATAAAAGCGCTACTGGAAACCCACTTTGGGGACTCCAGAGATTTAACGGCCCTAATTCAGGACCTGCAGCGCATTCACCAATTGCCAGGTGAATCCGCCCTAACATTTGTATCGCGTCTACAGACGCACAACGCGAAGATGCACGCCGCAGTGCAAAAACAAAATCTCACGGGAACGCAAAGAACGGCACAATCAGATCTAATAGAAACCATGACGCTAAACAATTTATTAACAGGCTTAGAACCGAATTTAGGCCGCATCATACGTGCTAGCAATCCTCCTAGCATACTAAAAGCTGTAAGCAGAATTCGTAGAGAGCTACAACTCTCTTATTTCGAGCAACAGAAATTTCCGAAAAATAGTCAGGTCAAAAATCCTATTATGCAACAAAAACGACCAACTTCAAATTTTCAGCAGAAATTCTGTTCGTTTTGTAAACGAAACGGACATGTCATAAATGAATGCCGTACAAGGCAACAAACACAAACAATGCCGTCAACTTCACAAAACTTCCAACGACCAAATTACCCAGGAAATTCAAGTTTCCAAAACTTTTCACAAAATAATCAATTTAGCTAGAGGACATTCCCTCAAAACGGCCAACCTAATCAATCACAACAAAACAGGCCCTCAGCCATAAGGCCGAACCCTAACTTCACACAACAACGACCATCCGCTATTCAGCCTAACCCGAATTTCAACCGTTTCAATCAACAAAAGGCTCATCATCTAAACTATGAACCTTACGAAAACCAATGTGATTATAACCAATACGACGACTACTCTTTCGACAATTATCAAAATTGCCAAAGTCAAAATGAATCGTACGAAAATTATAATTTTGAAACCAACCAAAATATCCAGGAGAATTATACCGCTAATTCTCAGAACGAGCACTACGAGGATTATACTGCTAATCCTCAGGATTTTCGCTTAGATCCGGATACTCCAACACAACAAATAGACCAATTCGAACCAATTACGGAACTAGAAACCCAAATACAAACTATGAACCTAAACGACAGTTTCGACCCAATGCTGAATTTCCCAGAACAGACGTTCATGTAAATACACTTTCTCATACCCTATTAACTGTAAATTCAAAGAACCTTTACTATATGAAAGATGCAACTGGTAAATTTAAAATCTTAATTGACACAGGTGCAGGCATATCAATTTTTAAACCTAAAACAGCTGAAAATTATAGACGTAGATCTCCTGAAAATGTAATTATACAGGGTATTACCGATCAAAAAATTTATATCAACGAATCTGTTCTCATCCCCTTTTCAGATGAGTCACACAAAGTTTATATCTATAATCTAGATATAGATTTTGATGGACTACTAGGCGCGGACTTCCTAGAACATTACGAATGTAAAGTAGATTTTAAAACAAACAACTAGTCACGAATTTTAAAACCGTACCATTATTTAAGGTCACGGAAGAAACTACGGTAAATTTACCTTTACAACCAACTATTAATTCTGATACAAAAAATTCAAATTTAAGCAACATCAAAAATTTAATTTCTATTGAACCTCGCATGGAAAAAATCTGTAAACTAAAATGTAACCTGCGAAATACCGAGGCTATACTGTTAGCCCAGGAAAACGAGAAAGTACGCTTACCAAATGCAATTGTCAAAATCGATCACAATGGAGAATTTTTAACTTCAATAATAAACGCAAACGCTATTCCAAAAACTATAAACTTTTCAAACCTTAACCTGGAACCAGTACAAAAATTCAAGTCAATTTTTAACTTAAACGCGCAAAACTCTGACCAACAACTAACGACGGACAGATCCTTCGAAATCAGGAACGAATTGCGCTTGGATCATCTAAACGAAGAAGAGGCCGAAATAGTAACGCAGCTTTGTTTAGACTTTCAAGATATATTCTATTTAGAAGGAGACAATTTGACCTTTACTAATGAAATCAAACGCCCTATTGACACCGAAAATTCCCGACCGATATTCACTAAATCGTATCGATATCCTCAGGTCCATAAAGAAGAAGTTAAGTCCCAAGTATCGAAAATGTTAAGTCAAGGTATTATTCAACCCTCAATCTCACCTTGGTCCTCTCCTGTCTGGGTAGTTCCCAAAAGACTGGACGCTTCTGGTAAACAGAAATGGCGCGTTGTAGTCGACTACCGCAAACTCAACGAGGTTACAATAGGTGACAAATATCCTCTGCCCAACATTTCCGATCTTTTAAACCAACTTGGCAAATGTCAATATTTCACAACCTTAGACTTGGCTTCTGGTTTCCACCAAATCGAAATTAATCCCGCAGATGTTCAAAAGACTGCTTTCACAGTTGAGAACGGTCATTATGAATTCGTGCGAATGCCATTTGGACTCAAAAACGCTCCATCAACTTTTCAAAGAGTTATGGATAACATCCTGTTAGGTATTCAAAATGAACGATGTCTCGTCTACACGGACGATATCATTATTTACTCTCCTACAATTCACGAACACATTTTCCGTCTAACTGAAGTCTTTAAACGCCTTCAAAAAGCCAACCTCAAAATTCAACCAGACAAATGCGAGTTTCTCCGCAAGGAAGTCGCTTATTTAGGACATCTCATTACAAAAGACGGCGTAAAACCGAACCCTTCGAAAGTTGACGCTATTTTAAATTTTCCTCAACCGAAAAATCCAAAAGAAATTAAATAATTTCTAGGCTTAGCCGGATATTATAGGCGCTTTATCCCTAATTTCTCCAAGATAACCAAGCCCCTAACAAAACTACTACAAAAAGACATACCATTTCTCTTCGACAATGATTGTATAAATTCTTTTCAAAATTTGAAACAAACATTGACGACAACTCCGATATTAATCTACCCTAATTTTGACGAACCTTTCGTTCTAACCACTGATGCGAGCGCATTTGCCATCGGCTCGGTGCTGAGCCAGGGGCCTATTGGCAAAGATTTACCCATTGCCTATGCTTCTAGAACCTTGTGCAGTGCAGAAACTAAATATTCAACGATTGAACGCGAGCTTTTATCGATAGTATGGAGTGTAAAGCACTTTAGACCATATCTGTATGGTAGAAAGTTCAAGCTTGTCACCGACCACAGACCACTCACCTGGCTATTCTCTATAAAAGATCCAGGAAGTAGACTTGCCCGTTGGCGACTCAAACTAGAAGAGTACGACTACGAAATAATCTATAAACCTGGTAAAATCAATAAGAACGCGGACGCACTTTCCAGAATCAAAATTAATCATTTTTCCGAATGTTCCAAATTCTATTCAAAGGTTCTAGCCGCGAATGACGAAGAGTCAGACGACGACGAAAACCCAGACGACAATAACGAAATCCCTAACGAACAAATTTCCCAAGAATTTGAAACTTTCGCCAACTTATATAAAACAACATCTTTAATAGACTATTCAAAAATCAAAGCATCAAACAAACAACTCTTATACCGAGAACACAAAGATATTATAACTTTCTTCCAACAAAACAACTTACAAGACCTCCATCATAAAATTATCGAGGACATATTCGAAGAAAATCCCGAATTTCATAACGACAAAATCAATATTGTATCAAGCAGAACGGTCAGACATAGGAGATATTTTATTATCCCTCTACCCTTCGATATTGAATCTGTAATCGAGCATTTATTTTTGATACTATTTAAAAATCAAGATGTCCTAGATCTCTCTAAGACATACTTTGTCGAAAATAATTTAGACCTCCCCATACTTGAAATCCTATCATTCATTTTTGCGGAAAAAGACTTAAACGTAGTAATTTGTCAAGATATCGTCAGAACTGCCGACGAAGATGAAATTCCAATTATATTGGAGCAAAATCATTTTGGTAAAAATAATCTACACCGCGGAATAAATGAAACGATTCGAAGAATTAGAGAAAAATACACTTGGCAAGGTCTAACTAAAGACGTTGAAAATTTTATAAAAAATTGCGAAACTTGCCAAAAAACTAAGGTATGCCGAAAAAACCTTAATAACCCTCTAGTAGTCACAGAAACCCCAAGAACACCATTCGAAAGAATTAATATCAATTTATTTGAATTCCCAACTCGAAATTACGCTTTAACTATTCGCGACGAGTTAACTAAATTTACACAAGCCTATGCAGTCCCGGACAAATCCGCAAAATCCGTCGTAAATACCTTGTTGTTATACTTTCAACATTACGGTACCCCGCTAAGAATCCATTGCGATTACGGTGGCGAATTTGACAACCGTTTGCTTAAAGATCTCTGCACCCTCTACGACATAAAATTAACTTATTCAAGCGTAGGACATCCCCAATCGAACGGATCCATAGAAAGATTTCATGCTACTTTAGCTGAAATGATAAGAATTCATAAAACTGAAAACCCGAACGAACATCCGTTCACGATTTTACCATCTGCAGTAATATGCTATAACAATTCGGTAAATAAAACACACGGTTTCACCCCATATGAACTTATCTTTGGTCATACGTCTAACAGACCACCTGAAACTTTATATAACCAAAAAGAGTTAATAACCAAATACGTTAGAGATTTAAACAACAAAATATCCCACTACTATAAAATAGCCCGTACTCGAACACAATCTCAAAAAGAGAAAGCAAAAGTTCGTTTCGACAGAAATGTTCCCCAAAAACGATCCGAGTACAAAATAGGTGACTTAGTTTATGTAAAAGAATCACAAATTAAGAACAAACTACAAAACAAATTTAACGGTCCCTTTAAAATAAAAGAAATTTTTCAAAATTCTGCTACCTTATTAAATCTCGAAACAAAACAAGAAACCAAAGTAAATTTTGATAGAATGAAACCATATACTGAAAATTAAATTTATTTTCAGGTTTCTCCTGCTGTTCGGATCAGCACTCTGTCAATACAAAATTACCCCGATCAATAATACTGTTGGTGTATACTACCACCAAGACACGGACATCGTGGTGACAAATGACAAATGGACTCTGCTAGTGCATAAAAACATTTCATCCCTCAAAATAGCTTTTGACAAAAATCAAAATATCTTAGACAGAATCTTGTACACTCTCAATAATGGTGATCATAAGTCAATTATTTTTACGAGTGAAATTAAAACAGACTTTAACCTTTTAACACAAATATCCAACTCTATAAAAATGAAATTTGACGAAATCTTTTCAGATACAAAAAGATATAAACGAGGAATACTTAACGGTATCGGTACAATATTCAAATCCATAACTGGAAACCTAGATGCTGAAGATGGCCAGTACTATACTAATTGTATAAATAAACTAAATAACGACGAACATCAACTGGAAAACTTAATCAAAAATCAAATTTCAGTTACGACTTCTGTTATTAAAAACTTCAACTCGACTATACAAAAATTACAAATTGACGAGGAAACGTTTAACAAAGATCTCGATGAAATCGAACGCACAATTCAAACCATGACTCAAGCTATTGAGGCTGCTCATATAAAATTAAAATTCTTATACATTTCCGAACAACTAATGGCGAGCTATTTGTATATCGAAGATAATTTAAACGACATTCTAAATTCAATAACATTTGCCAGATTAAGAATCATTCACACGTCAATCATAACCCCTAATCACTTAGTGACAGCACTTCAAGAAGTTTCACAGAGCTTACGAAGGAACGATTTGCCTCTCCCCATTAAATTATCGGCAGTTGCTAAGTATTTGGATATTATTGAATTACAAGTGTTTCAAATGGATTCTAACTTAGTATTTATTTTAACAATACCACTTGTTACCCAAAATTATAACACCTATCACCTATACCCTATCCCGATACTTGATAACAGAACTGGTCTACATCACATTTTATCTATTTCACAAAAATATATCGCGAGAGATGATGATTCTTTGATGTACATACCTATACAAAATTTGAAAGAATGCAAACCACTTTATTTTGGAACCAAATTATGTTCTAACCTGTTTGCATATCCTATCGACCAAAATGCCATATGTGAAGCCAGAATACTAAAACCATTGCCAAAACTTCCAGAGAACTGTCAAACTTCCTTCATTGTTAGTCAGGGATACAACGTCCAAGAACTTGAAGACAACTCATGGCTAATAATTAATTCCGAACCACTTCACATTACCATCAACTGTCCAAAGAGAGAATCCACAACAGAGCTAATCAACAAAAATTCCATCATCAAACTACAACCAGGATGTTACGCCTACGCAGGCATCACCCGAATACAAGCCAGTGCTAAAGACTTCTCCGAAATTAAGGACAATTCACATCCTATCCAAATTCCTTTTGAAATTAAAACCTCTCAAATTAAACAATCTCGACGTAGAAGACCTAGATATTGCTAAAAACAAATTGGACCAATATTTCAAAGACCTGGATGACCTCATAAACGAACCTTTTGTGACCAAACACGTATCTTGGTTCACATATTTCATAATCACTCTCATCATTCTATTAGTTCTACTTTACATAACTTGTAAATGCAGAAGAAGAAGATGTGGAGCATTGCGAATCCAACCCAAAACGGACAACCCTCCTTCACCTCCTTCAGAGCGAAGCAGAGTTTTTACCAAATTTCCTAGACTGATCCCTCCAAGAAAGCGACCCGGTATTAAACCTCAAGAAGAAGAGGACATCGAGTTAACATAGACTTTCATATGTGGAGTTTTACCCTTGTCTATTAATTTAGACCATTGTATTTTATTCTTATCACATTTATGTAATGTACTACTCGCTTATTATTATTATTATTATTTACCAATTTTAACTTTTATGTATTTTATTATTTTGCTTTGTATTCATTCAACATTGTTTCAATTTATTTTGCATTATATTCATTTAACGTTTCTAACAATTTTCAAAAGTTGCTGCATAACATCAACTTTTTTATTAAGGGGGAAGTTGTTATATAAAATTATACGCTTATTACCAAGACTTAGCCATAACAAACCTTCACAGGTGTATCATATTACATGATAACGACTTCTCTTATTAATTGCTTATCTTCAAGATATCATATTTCACCTTTGTTTCTCGTAACTTGTGATGACTGCAGAACTGCATTTCCTTTGTTCTATATTTTGCTTACTCAGGTTCTGTATGTTATAAATATGACTAAACACGCTTTGTTGAATCAGTTATTAAACTCACTTACAGTCGTATGCACCATTCCTTAGTTTACCCTTATCAGAGAGTTAACTTTGTAACAGTCTGTTAAGTGTAAGGTCTGGTATGCACCATACATGAAAGATACTTAACAAACTGTTAAAGTGTCGGATAGTTTAACAAACCAAATTTGGCCTGTGAAAATCGTATCAGTCTGATAAGTCAAGAAATAAAAAGACAAAAAGAGGTTATGTTAGATTTATATATATAGATTGAAGCAACGATATTCTACACAAGGACAAATATTTCAGAATAGTTAATTAGATAATGGAGAGAGTGAATATTAATTTATTAACTTCTTCATCATTTGATGATGATATAGTAGAAATACCTCGAGTACGAATAATTCTACCAAGAAACAATTTATTTGATGAATTAGTTAAACAACAGTTTAAAATGAGATGAGATGCATTGGTTTTGTGTTCTTTATTATGTGAATATTGCTTTTGACCAGTGCAATGATGACCTCTTTTTACCGGTCGGTATTTGGGGAACGTTTCTTGTTTTTGTCCATATTTGTTTTAAACTAAAAGCGAAAAAACTTACACAGAAAACAATTATTTTTAAGATTAAATGAACATTTAAATCCTAGTGAAGTTAGTCACATCAGTATAGCCCACCTAATATTCCTGGTAACTTTTACTAATCCAACTGTTTACTAACTGAAACCGTCAAATACATGGTGCATACGAATTATGCTTAGCTGACTGATAAATTTTATCAGTTTGATAGTTAACAACGGATTTAACTGAGTAATGATGCATATGGCTGTTAGAATGAAACACTTCTAATTATTGTATTATTCCTTCTCCAAGAGCCAACGTTGGCTCCATTAAAGTAAATAAATCTTTTTAAAAAGTCACTCATGTGAACCGTGATCTAACATATATATATATATATATATATATATATATATATATATATATATATATATATTGTTATGATATTGTTTATATGCGTGAAAATATAGTAAAATATAAATTTTAATTAAATGAAATTTTTAAAAGAATGTGGTTTAAATGAAATAAATTTGATTGTTGGACGCCAGGAGACTTAGTGTCTACCAAACTATACGCATTAACAATATAATAATATCTTTAGCACGAGAAATCTGCGAAGTGCAGATCAGACTCCGTTCAGGGAAGAAGTGAGTTCAATTTTGCTCAGACCAGAATACCGAAACGATCAAATACAACACAATGTTTAATGATTTTATGTTAATTTTTATTTAACTTGGAAAAAGATTTTTGTTTGTTTTCAAAAGACAATGACAAAAGACTTAAAATTACTTAAAATTATAGGCCTTTTTAAAATTGTTATTTAAATGTTAGATATCTTTGTGAGAATTAGATAAATTATAACTTTTGCACCTTAGAAATTCTTTATTTTGTTCGATAAAAGCTTTTACCTTATATTTCTCACTGAATCCGGTTAATTTCTGACCATAACAATCACTACCAGTCGGCTCGCTTGAAAACTGCTTACAAACGTCTAACTTCTCACAACTATGACAGGTTATTATTGTGATTTCTTACTGGACTTTCTTATTAACCTGTAGACTGGATTCCTTCAAGAATCTTCAGAAACAACCTTTGTTCCACTTTATTAATTGGGTAGGTAAGTACCTACGTATTTATTTTCGTCGCAATATTTAAATTTGTTGGATAATGACATTTCTATCTCCACTGACCTCTCAAAAATGTTCAAATTCCACTTAAAATCTTATTAGGTTAACTTTTTACCTATAAATTAAAGATGCTGCCCGCCGGCCTCTGTTTAACAATTCTCTTCGTTATTCTCCCCTTTTTTTCTTTTAAATTCCAACAAACTTCTTACTTTCTTGACATTTTTCAACATACGTCATCTTCTTTCTTTTTATTTTCTCCTCTTTTCTCCTTGGTGATTTTTCAATCTTATAGTGTGCATTTTGTCTAGGTTAATGGGTTATTTAAATCTATTTCTGATGATATGAATATTTAAACATTTTTACTCTTTATAACTATTTTACACTGTAAAATCTTATTCCAAATTAAACACTATGCTTTATTACACATTTCCATGAACAAATTATCTAACCTACCTTAACGTTCTACTTATTAACACTATATCAAATTTTAACCTATCAAATGGCCAATACTTTGATGTTGCAGACAAGTACTTCTGGCTGTGCCTAACAAAACTACTATGAAACTATGGTTTGAACCATTTTCCAATAATACAACGTAAAAATTACTTTAAAGAAACTCAGTCTGTCTTCTACATTTAACTGGAGCTAAACTATACCTAACAGATACTCGTGCCTCAAACAGGCACCATCAGTAACCTTTTACTAAACATAATTGTGAAGTTAAATTTTATATTATTGGGTATGACTAGCAATTTCAAATATTATACCTGCATGGAGGACATTTTACAACATTATCCCCCTTAAATAATAAATTTTTGACCTAAACGAAAATTTCTTATTTCTGTCAATATGATGCGAAATTCATACAGACAGACATTCACACAAATTAAATTTCCTTATAATTTTAACCTGGATCATATGGGTATAGTAGCCCTATATGAAATTTCCCTCTTATTGAATTGTTCCTTTTGTTTATTAATTCATATGTGTTTTCATTTAACACCTTATGTACCTCGTAAGGTCCCTCAAATGGATATTGCAATTTAGCGCAGATATTATTTTTATAATCTGATTTTTTTAACCTTCTAATGATTACTAGATCTCCCTTTTTAAATTTAATTTTCTTATGAATCCTTTTATTTTCCCTTTGTTGATATCTTTTTGCATTTCGTTGGATTCTTTCTTGCACAATTTTGTGTACATTTTCTAGATTTATATTCTCGCTGTGTGTCCAGGGTCGGCCTGGTGATTGCCCTAACATAATTAAAATCGGTGATACCTGGGTAACTGTACTTGGTACGTTGTTAACATAATTTTCTACATCTGCCACGGCTGATGGCCATGCTTTGTGGTCATGATATACAACTATTCTTAAGAACCTTATAATTTCCTGTATGTATCGTTCAGCTGGGTTGGCATTTGGTCGTCTAATGGTAGTAAATGCTAAGTTTATTTGTGACTTCTTAAAATGGTTAATCATTCTTTGATTATTAAAATATGTCGCATTATCTGCTAGTATTTTTGCTGGTTTTCCTATGTTTTTGATAAAATGATTTGTACATCTCAATACTGTAATTGTATTACAGCGTTTCGTCGGATACAATTTTACAAATTTTGAAAATATATCAACCATTACTAGGATGTGCTTATACCCATCTTCATCTGGGATCAGATTGCTAATAAAATCAATGGCTACTAGCTTTAGTGGTTGGTCTGTTGTGATACTGTACACCGTGTTTTTATTTATGTGGTTTTTATTTTTACCCAGACAACATTGGTGGCATTTGGTGATGAGTTCCTTTGCTAACGATAGGTCTTTTATACAATAATATGTCTCTCTAAAAATCAACCATGTCTTCCGGATACCAATGTGTCCATACCTGTTGTGCAAATCTAATATTATTTCTGATGCTAGGGATTCGTCTACCACATATTTTTCCTCGTTTAGTATGGTTTTTATAATGAAATTGTTTTTTAAGGTGAAGCCTCTGTGTGGATGTTCTTGTATTTTGTTTTTCAAATCTGTTAATTGTCTCTGACTGTTTAAAACTTGTGTGTATGTGTATAAGTCATTCTTGTGTGTTAACGCGTTTAAAGCTACAGTGAAAGTGTTCGTGTCTGATGTGTGGATCTGTCGGTTTCGTGTCAAAGCATCTGCAGTGACATTCTCCTTTCCCGGTTTATGTTTAATGGTGAACGAATACTCCTGTATTAGTAGGGACCATCGGTAGATTCTGTTGTTGGAAAATCTGTTTTTCATCAAATAGCATAAGGCAGAATGATCCGTTTCTACTATAAAATGGTTCCCAGTTAAGTAGTACGAGAGCTTGGTCAAAGAATAAAGTAAACTTAGCATTTCTTTCTCAGTTGTGGAATATCTAGTTTCATAGGACTTTAACACACGTGATATGAAGCAAATAGGAGTTTCTATTCCCCCTTGATTTTGAGTTAACTCTGCGGCTATAAAATTGTCTGATGCGTCTGTCCTTATAGTGAAAGGCAAAGAAAAATCTGGGGTGTGCAGTAACAGATTATCGTGAAAATTTCTCTTCAGTCCTTCAAAAGCTTCATCCCTTCTTAAATCCCATTCCCACTTGATATTCTTTCTAAGCAACTCTAATAGAGGAATTTCTAGTTCAGATAACTTGGGTATAAATTTCTTGTAATAATTTAAGATACCTAGAAATCCTCGCAATGTTCTTAAATTTGTCGGTGTTGGATAATCTTTGATTTCCCTTATTCTTTCTTCCCCAATACTTATCCCTTCTCGTTTGATTTTATATCCCAAATATTTTACTTTTGTGCGATAAAATTCGCATTTTTCTAGATTTAATTTAAGTCCTGCATCATTTAAAGCATTTAAGATTATGTCCAGATGTTCTATATGTTTTTCTTCTGTTTCAGAGAAGACTAAAATGTCGTCTATGTAATGCAGACAAAAACTGTCATACCTATCTAGTATGTTCTGCATAGCACGAACGAGAGCCGATGACGCAGATTGCAGTCCAAATGGTACGACTTTGAACTGGAATATGTGTCCATCTACACTAAACCCTGTGAACTTACGCGACTCTGGGTGCAACGGAATCAACCAAAAGGAGTTTTTTAGATCTAGTTTTGTAAATACTATGTTTTTACCTACTCTGGCTAGCAATGTGTCTATTGATTGTGGCGCGTCAAACTGTGACTTTGTAATTTGGTTAAGATTTCTTGCATCTAAACATAATCTAATAGATTCATCCTTCTTTTTAACAACAACTAGTGGATTTATGTAATCAGTTTTAGCACTTTCAATTATATTATCATTTAACATGTTTGCGATTTCATTTTGTACTTGATTTCTATGTTTGAATGGTATTGGGTATGATTTACATTTGAAAGGTTTATTTCCATCTACTTCTAGTTTATGTATGTAACCCCGAGCTACCCTTGGCTCATAATTTATTAATGCAATGTACTTTTGTAGCAAATTCTGTATTACTTTATCGTATTTAGAGGGACAATTTATCACTATTTCTTCAGGCTCTATAAAACTTGTATTCACAATATATGTGGTACTTTCCGACACATGTCTACCGCAATTATTTATTTTCTTGGCTTCTTTGCCTTTTCCCCCCTTATTTAACTCGGGACCTTTACCTTTTATCACATTTACTTCGGCTTCTTGGCCATTCATTTGATTCATATTGAATATAGGTATATTTTCACCTTCTATAACTAATATTTTATCCCCCAAGTCTATTTTAGCCCTTATTCCTGATAGAATATCCTCTCCAAGAACAATATCGTAATTCATGTTTGCTATCACCACGAAATCCCCTTTAAATTCTTGTTCTTTAAACTTGAAAGTAGTGTTTAAAACTTTGGTGCTTTCGACGAATTTTTTGTTATTTACGTTTATTAATTTTATTTTTCCTACATGTATACAATTGTTTTTGTTGTTATTAAAATGTTTATTAAAAATGTTTTCATCAATTAAGCTTATTTCGGATCCAGAATCAATCAATGTTTTTAGTTTTATATCATTTATTTTAATACTAACAATAGGTAAATTACTAACTTTTATATTTTTTAATTCTGTACCATTCTCAAGTCCGATATATTCTCTCATATGTTCATAATTAGACCTAACTATGTTTAAAACTTTTGTACCTAAAAATCCTGATCCGAAGACCTACTGTTTATTTGTGCTATGGTTTCTATTCGATCCATGCTTTCTTGTGAATTTGTTATCGCGTTCTCATTTTGTATGCTTGTATTCGCCACCTGTGCATATTTTTCCCTTTCCCTATTTGTATTATTGTATGTTGGATTTTTATTCTCCCAATGTACCTGTTTCCTTTCTTCATTTTGCCCGTTATTGTTTTCCCTGTTTACATTCGAATTTCCTTGTCCCCTGTATTGTTGACTACCATTATGTCTATGCTGGTTTTGCATATTCTCGTTTCTTTCATATCTATAATTATTATTACTATTTTGTTCATAGTTATTTCTATCGTTATTGTAGTACCTGTATCTGTTTCCCCCTTGATTGTTGTAATTTTGATTCTGATAATAATCATTAGGTTTGTTGTACCTATTTTTGTCTCCCCCTTGATAATTGAAATTTTTATTCTGATAATTTTCATTCATCCTATTGTCTCGATTTCCCTGACTATTACATCTATCATCATTTTGATTTCGATTATTGTTTTGGTTGTAGTCATCAATTTCTCTCAGGTATTCAATTAAATTGTCTAATGTTGAAATTCTCTGCGTAATTATGAGATTTTGTACGTTTGCCGAGAAATGCCTAGCAATGTATTTCACAATTTCCCCCTCACTAAATTTAGGTTCTAAGTGAATAATGTTGTATATTTTTCTGAGAACATAGTTTTCCCTTGATAATCCAAATTTGTCGTTGTATTTACCGCTAAATAGATTCTGTCTAATTTTCTGTTGGGTGAAATCACTCCAATACTGTTTTAGCAATAGCTCCTCAAATTCATTAATACTTTCAAATTTCCCCTCGATCATTTGAAACCAATATTCAGAATTTCCTCGTAACATATTCTGTATGTTTGATTTTAAGCTAGCTCCCCTAGGTAGTGTACTCATGTGCTGTCTTAACCTGGTAATAAATACTTTCGGGTGCATGCGGTCGTCTCCATAGAAATAAAAGTTTGTTTTGTTGCATATGTTTGTGTATGATGGAGTGTGTGTTGGTGTAAGTGTATCTGTCCTTTCTCTTATCCATTCTGTATTTTTAATTAACGTTTTCTCTTGTTCTTTTATTTTTTCTGTTAAGTTTTCCCCTTGTTTTTTAATCTTGTTCTCAAGTTCATTTATACTATCATCTACCCTTACTTCTACTTCCTTTCTCACCTCATCGCGTAATTCTGCTGTTACCTCACTTACCCTTGTGTTTAACTCGATATTAATGATTTCTCCCACGTTGTCCCATCTGTTTTCAACGTTGTCAATCCTATTTCTCAGGTCCATGTTGTCTTCTTCAAATTTTTGCAATTTTTCGTCCATTTTCTTGTTTAATTTCTCCTCCATCCTGCTTATTTTCTCTCCCAGGTTTTCTTCTAGCCCAGTCATTTTCTCTACCATTTGTTCGTTATTTTGTGTCATTTGTTGAATCATTTGTGTATTCATGTTTGCCACCATTTCCATGAGTTTCTGTAGCATGTTCGGATCTTGCTGTGTATCCCCTGCTTGTTGTACATCTCCACTTTGTTGTACCTCTTCTACTTGTTGCACATCCCCTACTTGTCGTGTGTCCTGTGTTTCTGTTGATGGACCAGCTTCTGTATTGTCTCCTGCCATAATTGTATTTTTACCTGATCTTAGTTTCATACGTTTTTCTATGAAATTTTATGCCCAAACCTTTAAGTAAGTAGCTAATAAATTTTCGTTTAAATTTTATTTATTTATTTTTATTACCTTACAAGTACAATATTTGAAACCCATAATGAGAAAACCTTTTAAAATTGATCGTTTCCTGATCGGCCAAGTTTGCAAAACTATTAAATGAAATTTTCGTTGTTTTTGTTTTAAATGACTGTCAAACGCGGTCCGGTCCTACTTGTCACAAAATACTGAAAAAATTTCGATAAACCACTTAATGTGCTATAGGAGCCCCACGTTGGAGAGACAAAATGTTATGATATTGTTTATATGCGTGAAAATATAGTAAAATATAAATTTTAATTAAATGAAATTTTTAAAAGAATGTGGTTTAAATGAAATAAATTTGATTGTTGGACGCCAGGAGACTTAGTGTCTACCAAACTATACGCATTAACAATATAATAATATCTTTAGCACGAGAAATCTGCGAAGTGCAGATCAGACTCCGTTCAGGGAAGAAGTGAGTTCAATTTTGCTCAGACCAGAATACCGAAACGATCAAATACAACACAATGTTTAATGATTTTATGTTAATTTTTATTTAACTTGGAAAAAGATTTTTGTTTGTTTTCAAAAGACAATGACAAAAGACTTAAAATTACTTAAAATTATAGGCCTTTTTAAAATTGTTATTTAAATGTTAGATATCTTTGTGAGAATTAGATAAATTATAACTTTTGCACCTTAGAAATTCTTTATTTTGTTCGATAAAAGCTTTTACCTTATATTTCTCACTGAATCCGGTTAATTTCTGACCATAACAATCACTACCAGTCGGCTCGCTTGAAAACTGCTTACAAACGTCTAACTTCTCACAACTATGACAGGTTATTATTGTGATTTCTTACTGGACTTTCTTATTAACCTGTAGACTGGATTCCTTCAAGAATCTTCAGAAACAACCTTTGTTCCACTTTATTAATTGGGTAGGTAAGTACCTACGTATTTATTTTCGTCGCAATATTTAAATTTGTTGGATAATGACATTTCTATCTCCACTGACCTCTCAAAAATGTTCAAATTCCACTTAAAATCTTGTTAGGTTAACTTTTTACCTATAAATTAAAGATGCTGCCCGCCGGCCTCTGTTTAACAATTCTCTTCGTTATTCTCCCCTTTTTTTCTTTTAAATTCCAACAAACTTCTTACTTTCTTGACATTTTTCAACATACGTCATCTTCTTTCTTTTTATTTTCTCCTCTTTTCTCCTTGGTGATTTTTCAATCTTATAGTGTGCATTTTGTCTAGGTTAATGGGTTATTTAAATCTATTTCTGATGATATGAATATTTAAACATTTTTACTCTTTATAACTATTTTACACTGTAAAATCTTATTCCAAATTAAACACTATGCTTTATTACACATTTCCATGAACAAATTATCTAACCTACCTTAACGTTCTACTTATTAACACTATATCAAATTTTAACCTATCAAATGGCCAATACTTTGATGTTGCAGACAAGTACTTCTGGCTGTGCCTAACAAAACTACTATGAAACTATGGTTTGAACCATTTTCCAATAATACAACGTAAAAATTACTTTAAAGAAACTCAGTCTGTCTTCTACATTTAACTGGAGCTAAACTATACCTAACAGATACTCGTGCCTCAAACAGGCACCATCAGTAACCTTTTACTAAACATAATTGTGAAGTTAAATTTTATATTATTGGGTATGACTAGCAATTTCAAATATTATACCTGCATGGAGGACATTTTACAACAATATATATATATATATATATATATATATATATATATATATATATATATATATATATATATATATATATATATATATATATATATATATATATATATATATATATATATATATGTTTTTATATCAAGTCGAGATCCGAATAAATTTATGACAACCCGAGATCCATCACAACAGAAAGACTTTGTTGAGTATACTTTTCACAGAATCTTGCTTCATTATCCTCTTAATCCATAAACCAACACAGGGGAAACAAATTCAACCTTTGAATTTTTCGTGACAAAATTTATACAAAACGAGATCCTTAATAAAAACCAAACAAGTCGAGATCCACTAATGTATAAGTTGATGTATATAGTGTAAGATGAGATCCTGCGATGTTGTCATACTTCTTGGATAAAAGCGCGCCATATCTCAAAGAGCCCAAAGGGCACTTTGCGCGCTTTTTAACATTCGACAAGTGTTTGTGTCTGTGAACTGCTGAAAAAATGCCTAATTGTGGAAAGAAACTAGTATGTTTAGCTTTGGATGTAAAATAAACCACAACTGGTGGTACACAAGAGGGGAGTTATGAAAAGCTTTTAAAATGTACATATTACTTTAGAAATACTAATAACTTTTTCAAATTTTTCAATTGGATATTTCAATTTTTATTTTCCTCAATTTTTTTTTACATAATATAATGTCCCCCACTTAGTTTTTTTATTTTTCATGTTGATGAAATTTTTAAAATATGAGAAAGTAGAGTTTTTAGCAGTTATGTGTCACTTTTCATATAATTTGCAAAAAGTTTATAACTGAAAATTTTATAAATGCAAGTGCTATGTGTGCAAATCTGCTATTGATTTAAAAATAACTTGAACGAAAATCAGAGCAGGGTGGAGAGGTGAGGCAGCGAGGCGACCTCAGGGCGCCAAAATTATATCACAATTTTGTTCTTAATTTCGTAAAATAAAATAGAAGTGTATCTATAAGTTGGGACTGAATTCTTAAAATGGTCATAAACTGACATTATTGGAAGAAGGTACCTACATAGTAAATATAGTTCCAAGAAAGAGCAATAAAAACGGGTGTCTCCCATGTGTTTGGCTGGTAACTACTAAAAGTCGATTGCGTAAATCAGATTCACTTTTGGTGAATTCTTCGCTGTATCTAAACACGCTGCAAAGAAAAATAGCAATATCACTAAAATATTAAATCTCTCCTAAAACTGTTTAATTATCTTACGGAAACTTTTTCTTAAATGGCCAAGTTTTAATTTTGGTATGTAAATAAAAAAAAATACTTTATAGAAAAGCTTACAAAACAGGGGCAGGTATGGGCCTTCAGTTTTTTATTAAGGATAATTTCCACATTAAATTGTCCAAAATCAACCATTCTGTACACCTACTGCTATTTAGTTTTATGTTCTATTTGTTTTATATTCTATTTAATTAAGGTTTTAGTTTGTCGCTCAAGCCGCCGCGTCGCGTCGTCTTGAAAAAATGGTGCTCGAATTCAATTTTTTGCTTGTCTCGTTAACTATCTTATCGATATCGAAATTATGCTTCATATAAAAAAATAAAGTTTATAAAATTCTCTACAAAAGATGTTATACACATTTTTTTGCATCTAGTATTATACTCTTTGCAAGTACGAAAACGTAGAGTATATTCCATTTTGTAGGCACATTTCTAAAACAGTAAATATCTCAGAGAGAAAAAAAGCCATATAATTGTGTAAGTCATAAAATTCTGAATGGCTTTCAAAATGTTAGTCTGCCTGCCTGTGTCTCCGTCCGATAGGTTTCTTGTAAGCACAATAACCTAAGAAAAGTCCGGTTTTATTGAAATTTGGACAATAAGTCAGTTAGTACAGTAAGTGAAGCTTTGAAATCCCAGCCCGAAAACGATGTAATGAATTTCCAATTTTTTTTCTTCAACATGCTTCATAAATTATGTACATAAGAATCTATATTGTCATTTTCCCTGCTTTTTGATTAGGGGTTGTCGCAAAAAAACAAGAAATACACATGATCTGATAGAGAATCAAATTATAAGAAAGAAAAGCCATGAACTTTTTTGCTAAAATGCATATTTTTCGAGATATTCCGAACTGAAAATTGCAATTTTTACCCCCTAAAATCAGTATTCCTAGACGTTTTTTTTAAATTACTCGAAAAATGTGGACTTTAATAAAGAAATGCAAGGGTACAAAATCGAAGCTTTTACGAAAACAAATCGAATTATTTTTTCTTTTTTTTTCTCCAATGTTTAGTTTTGGAAATATGGCGTTTTCAAAATGGCGCCGAAATGTTCAGAAAAAATATACGACATTAAAATATAAAATTACTCAAAATCTACAACTATGAGAAAATTTTTATTGTAGAAATTAAAGGCATTAAAATTTTCTTTGGATTGAGACGTATTACGACCTTTTATAATGAAAACTAAAAAAGTTACAAACAAAAAAGTAGTGCATTTAAAAATTTAGGCGCCATTTTTTTTAACTTTTATTGCTCTAATTTCTTATTCAATTTTTTTAAAATCCTTCTAGATGTTGTTAATGCATATTAATACTAACATGTTTAAATTTTAGAATTAGAATTTTTAAAATAATTATTTTTCATTCTGTACCCATTTTCAATAATGAAAATTTTCATAATTTTCTGGAAAAAATCGGGATTTCGGAAAATGCTCTGAAAATATTTTTTTATAAAAAATTGTAAGAATACAAAATTGAAGCTTATAAAAAAACGAATAGTTTCCTTTTTTTTAATTTTCCTACGACAAACTATGCAAGAGATATAAAAGTTTAAAAGATGGCGCTTGAGCGCATACGCAAGAAAATTATGTATTTAAAATTGAAATATTTCAAGATTGATAAAAACATGATATAAGAACGGAATGAAGCTTGTAAAAAATGAATAGTTTGAGTTTTTATTTTTTTTCCTACGACAAACTGTTCCAAAGATATGACAGTTTGAAATAATGTTGAAACTTGTCAGTTTCTACGCGCATTTTAAATGTCTATAGTAGGTAGAGGAACGAGCGAAACATCTATTTTTCGAAGAATACGCAGAAAAAGCGAGTTGCATTGCACTTTAGCATGTGTAACGGTCATTTTTATTCATAAGCATAAAAGCCCTTAAATTACATTATTTCGTATTTTCCGTACATAAATTACCTATTTTGTTACCTCTTAAAAAATAAATTATCGCCGCTACTGTAAGGTTCTAAAAGGTAACGTAACCGTCACCTAGTTCTCAGCTTTACTGTTAAAGATTTGAAAATAATGCATTTCTTCCAATGAGAAACCATAGTTTAAATTCGCGGGTTTAAGGAGTGAGGTATTTCGACTACTAGTGGGGGAAGAGATAAATACCGAGCCGAGCAGTAGCCATGACACCTTTCCACGGCCGCTTTAAGCGAGCCCACAGTCAATCTTTTAACCAAATTTGAGTGAAGATATTAAAAGTTCCAGAATTTAAATGGTTTAGTTAAACCATAAAAATTATAAATTAATTATTTATTTAGTCTCTTTCCTTCGTTTAAGCTGGTTAAGGAATTTGACAGCCAGATTATGTGTGCTTTTGTGAGCTGTATATTCGAAATAAGTATTGATATGTGTAATATCCACCTAAAAGTGGCTAAATAATAGTGCGTTCAATCTACGTTTTCACCTTTAAATAGGATTGCAGTTTTATTGGTAATGTCCACAATGAACTTATGTAAGTACCTATCTGAACTTTATATTTTCCTGTTTATGCACGAGTCATCAATTTGTGGAAGATTTGAGCCAGTAGTTCATCAAGTTGATCACAGCGTAGTGCGTGTTCGTTACCTTTACGTTTTCGTGAACACTTCAAGCAAGCTTAATTTGTACTTGCTAAATTTTTATCTCGACTAAACACCCAAATTTACTTTTGGAGTACTATATGTTTAATATTAAAATTTATCTTTACGTATTTCGTTCGAGGAATTATGTAAATTTTTGTGGGTGTATAAATACTCCCATTTGTACCTTTTAGTTAAGTCTTCTAGCTTGTTTTTGCATTTAAACTTAAATAAATATTTAATTGCTCATTCTTGGATAATTTGCTCGGAAAATAATTCTGATAAGTGAATGAACAATCATTTATTTATTATTAATAGTTTTTTTTCTTGCGGAATTGGCCAATCTCCCTTTATTACGTTTTACCTATTTATCTTTTGTATTTTATACCATTATGTCTGTCTCTCCGTATATCTGTGCATTTGTTTGATTATTTGTTTGTACTTCTTTATTCGTTAGCACAAATTTATTCGCCCATACCCTGTAGTGTTATTCTCATTTGCTCTACCACTTTGTTAATAAATTAGTTTATTGTTAATTTCGTATTTTTATTTATTTAGAATTCATTTTAAATAACCCCAAGAGAGACAGGGAGTTATAATTGGCGGTGCCAACGTGGAGCTAGGTCTAATTAAAAATTTTAATTAGAGAATATAATTTGTGCTTTCGAAAAATATATTTTTTTTTCAGGTTACCTATTTGTGATTTTTCTGTATGTACCTATGTAAATTTTGTATTCCGTCTTTGTGTAAAGAAATTGTATTGCTCAAAGTTAAAAAAGCAAACATAACCTTGTCGTAAAATTCCGGTTTACAGTACCGTTTTTTATCTTTGTCTTGTGTTGAAAAATAACAAATTACCTAATGTTTTCAACAGTAAATTAATAAGTACCTTTTCAGTAAACATTACGTATATCTTTTCGGCAGAAAGTTTTTGTCTTTTCAATATATTTGTATGTAAGCCTTTCCGGTAAATTTCGTGTTATATTTTTATTGCGTTTGTAAGTTTCTTGTCTTTACATGATGTAAAAGCAGATATCAGGATAACAGAAAAGAAGTTTCCGTCGCGTAATAAATTCTTTGTTGGTGTGTTTCGTTTTTTTTAAAGAAATTAAATAAAATATCATAATTTCGGTATGGTACCTACCTAAATGGTAACATTAAATTCAATTTATGTAGTATGGCTTTAAGTGGCTAGTTTAATTATTTAGATTTTTGTTCGATTTTTCTGGCAACTTTGTGCGTACCTAGTAGTTAACTTTTTATATAGTTTACCCTACCTTTTATATTGAGTAACAAAAGTAAATTCTTTTTTGTTATTTCAGTAGAGTCAGTGCAGTAGAGTTATAATTAAATTACATTTAGTTCAGTCTCGGTTTATTGTAGGATTAAAAGAATTTGATAATTTCTATATATGGACAGGGGCGGTTCTGAGTTTTTGAATTTAATTATTAATATTTTTTAACTTTGTTTGTTAATATCTTTTTTGGGTTCTTTAAAATTTTTAAGGACTTATTTGTTTTTGAGTACGTTATTTGTGAAATTTTAAATTTGCCTTAACTTTAAAATTTTTTATTCCTTTACCTACCTTTTTGTTAGTTGCCTTACAAACTTTTAAAGTAGAATTTTTTTGACTTTCGAAACTGATTTGAACGCATATGTGAGTGGCTTAGTGGTTTCGCCGTTAGCTTAGGAATTTTTAGGTTTTAATGGTTAACTATATTTGGTCGCTTGTATTTATTTAGTGAGTATGGGTCAATAAAATCGTACAGTTTCTATTTTCCGTTACATTTTAGTAATTTTAAGTTCAACTTTTGCACTTAGTACATTTTTCTTGTTTTTCGTTTGATGCTACCGTACCGATTTTATTTTTTAGTGATTTTGGTGTCTTATATGTTTATCGATTTTGAGTATTTTTCCAGTATGACTATTTGTCATTTTTGTTTTACGTATCCATTTTATGTCTCCCTTGCATTTTTTGGATTTCCTTATATTTTTTGTTGTTTTGCATTTCTTTGGTGTTTCTGTGATTCAGTAGTACTTTTCCGGTTTTACTTTTTGTTTATGTTTGAGTTTATGGTTTTTGCTATATTGACGCACATTGTTTACATTCATTATTTGAGTACAGTAGCTTACGTCTTATGTTAAAAATATTTTGGTAAAATATTTATTTTTCGTAATAAATTTAAAATGAAAATAGAACTAAATTTTAAATTCATTTCGTGCGTTATGTTCGGTTTAACGATTTCGTTTTTGTGCTTATGCATTTTAGTAATTTTGTTGAAGATTCACTTTTTACAATTTAAATTTTGTTAGAAATTAAATTATATCTTTTGGCTATTTCAGTAAAATTAGTAGTAGAAGTTCGGTTGGATTTAATATCTTTTGAGTTTAGTCTCAGTTTATGTGAACCTTATGGAATTTGATAATTTTTATGTGGACAGAGACGGCTTGGGGATTTTTGAATTAAATCATTAATATTTTTGACTTTGTAGATTTTGTTTTGTTATTGTGCTGTGTTACTGTACCGATTTTGTTTAAAGATTTTGGCATAACCTTACATTTTGAATCTATTGCATTTTTAAATTTATTTCCTTTTTTGATGTCCTTTATATTTTCTTTAGTACCTTACATTTCTTGATACCTTTTACATTGTCTACATTGCTTTTTTGTTTTTTGGTGTATCTGTGAATAAGCAGTGCACTTTATGTTTTACCTTTTCTTAAAGTATGAGTCTATGTTTTTGTTATCTTGTAATGTATTTTAGTGTACATTAATTTATGTTTAGTTTCAGTGAGTAGTGTGTGACGTCATGTGACATATTTCTTTTCGTTCAGATTATTACGTTACCTTTTTGGGGTAATTTAAACTTTGTTTCAGTCCAGTTCGTACATCTTTTAGTATCTTGTTAGTTGGCAAATTGTTTGTTTCCTTTCTTCGTTCAGTTTTAGTAAGTAAAGGTTTAGTACCTACCTTACTTTGGTTTTTGCCGTACATTTATGTTGAATTAAATAAGCACATTTTGTAACTTATATACGTTTTGAATTTAAATCTGGATTTGTCCAGTGTATACATTTTTACGTATTTCGTTGTGCTTTGGTGTTTTTACCATTTTGTTGTGTTCAGTCTAGTAATTAAATTTTTACTATTTTATTACGTTTCAGTATACATATTTTGCGTTTGGCCTGGCAATAGATTTTTGCTATATTTCGGTTATATTGCGTTATCTTATGATAATATGGATGTAAGTAGCAATTTTTGTTAGTGTTTGGGTCTTGTTGGCTTGGGTACTAGTTTGGATATAATTTGGTCCTCTATTAGTGCTTGAGGCAGTTTTAGATTTTTACATTTTCTTAAAGTTCGAGATTCCATATGTCATATATTTTTATGAGCATTTTTTAGTAGAGTTTCTTTTAGTAAATTTCTTGGAGTACATTTTTGAAATTAAGTTTTGAGTCTGTTCCGTTCCCTTCTGGTTGGTATTTGCCCTTAAAATACCTGGCGCCCTTCATTTTCTTTTTGGATTTTATCCTTTTCATTTGTTTACCTTCACATGTGTTTACCTTTCTAGTTTGTATTTTTCTGCCCTTTTGTATATTTTCTATTTTGCCTTTTAAGTACATTTTACAGTTTTGGTAACCTGAAATAATTATTATGGTTTTCTTCGTTATGTTTTATGTATATACCTTTTCTGCTTAAACTTTTATTTGAGCAGGGCTGCGTTTAGTATTTTTGTATATAGCTTACGTTTTGTACCTTTTTGTTTAGCGTTTTTCCTGGATGGCTAAAATTAGCACAGGATGCTTTTATCTTTTTGTATAGTTTGTATTTTGTACGTTTTGTCGTACATTTATCTGTATATAGTACCTTTCCCGCTTGCTGTGTGCAAATGTGGAGTTTATTTTGTTCTGTCTTTTGGTGTACGTTAGCTTATCGTACATTTTGTTATGTATCTTATGTTACCTTTCTGGTTTTCTGTGTGTAAGTACAGAGTGATGTTTTATATTTGTTACCTTACGTTACCTTTTCTGGCTAATCTAAGCATTAGTTCAGATTTACTTTTTTCGTACGAATTCTTCGTGCGATACGTTACCTTTACCTTTTTGCTGGCTAAGTTTTACTTAGTGCAGGTTATCTTGTCGTGCATACGATATGTGCGATTACCTTTGTCGTACGTTTTGTTTTCGTGCGTCATATTTACGTTTACCTTTACCTTGGCTAAGATAATAATTAGCACAAGAATATACGTTTACCTTTACCTTTTCCTGGCTCAAAGAGTTGAGTGCAGAGGTCCATGTAAGTCTTGGCTGACCAAAAGGGTTAGTTGCAAGCTGGGTCTGGCTAGTTTTACACTAGTTTACGTTTCGCTTCCTTGGCTAAAATATATTAGCAGAGGATATTTCCGTTCTTTCTTGTCTAGCTAAGTCTAGTATGGGATTTTTTAGTGATGTTATTGGCTAAAGGCTAATATTTTAAATGCGTTTTATCTTGACTAGTTTTGCCTAGTTTGGGATAGTTATGATTTTTTAGTTAGCTAAAAGCTAACAAGTTGCTTTCTGTACATAGTGTTATTTTCCTGATTGGAAAAATTTTGTTGCTTAGCAGACTGAGTAAATTTGTCTTGGTTTATCTTTGCACCGCTTTGTTTTTGTATATTTGCTTTAATGGTCTTAGTCAAGAAATTTTTAAGGCCAAATATTTTTGTTGTTACTCTACCTATGTATTAGTTTCTGGAGGTCTTCAAATGACTTGGTTCTTTTCTATAGATCTACTTCCCTTGTCATTTGGAAACTTTTGTGTCTGGTAAGCTAAATGAATTTGTTTAGTTTATTCTAATACTATTTTGTCCCGATTTAGTCCCTTTATTGGTTTTTATCAATAAACTTTAAAGTTAAAATTTTATATTTCCTCGTGGGTTCGACTTTGCCCATTTGTTCGTTTTTGTTTTGATGTGATTCATTTTTATTCAGCTTTGTTTTTACATTTAATACAGTTAATTACATTCTTCTTCTTACTACGTTACCTTCTTCTATATTACCTTATGTTTCCCTTACCCTTCCTGTGTGAAGTATGTGTGAAATCCGAACGTCGAGTATTTCGTTGTGTTGTTCCTCTTTTTAGCTTGAGATGTATTGATGTATGTGACGCGAATGTAGTATGTTTGAAAAGCTAAAG
The DNA here is from genome assembly GCA_936432065.2 of Rutpela maculata. Taxonomy (NCBI): domain Eukaryota; kingdom Metazoa; phylum Arthropoda; class Insecta; order Coleoptera; family Cerambycidae; genus Rutpela; species Rutpela maculata. Next base: position 179,824,116 of record OW386285.2, read on the forward strand.
AGATATTCCCTATTATTTTCCTATACCTTAGTTATTCCGGTCTCCATCCTTTTGGGAAGGATCCCGCTAGTAAGGAGAGGGAGAGTGTAACGGTCATTTTTATTCATAAGCATAAAAGCCCTTAAATTACATTATTTCGTATTTTCCGTACATAAATTACCTATTTTGTTACCTCTTAAAAAATAAATTATCGCCGCTACTGTAAGGTTCTAAAAGGTAACGTAACCGTCACCTAGTTCTCAGCTTTACTGTTAAAGATTTGAAAATAATGCATTTCTTCCAATGAGAAACCATAGTTTAAATTCGCGGGTTTAAGGAGTGAGGTATTTCGACTACTAGTGGGGGAAGAGATAAATACCGAGCCGAGCAGTAGCCATGACACCTTTCCACGGCCGCTTTAAGCGAGCCCACAGTCAATCTTTTAACCAAATTTGAGTGAAGATATTAAAAGTTCCAGAATTTAAATGGTTTAGTTAAACCATAAAAATTATAAATTAATTATTTATTTAGTCTCTTTCCTTCGTTTAAGCTGGTTAAGGAATTTGACAGCCAGATTATGTGTGCTTTTGTGAGCTGTATATTCGAAATAAGTATTGATATGTGTAATATCCACCTAAAAGTGGCTAAATAATAGTGCGTTCAATCTACGTTTTCACCTTTAAATAGGATTGCAGTTTTATTGGTAATGTCCACAATGAACTTATGTAAGTACCTATCTGAACTTTATATTTTCCTGTTTATGCACGAGTCATCAATTTGTGGAAGATTTGAGCCAGTAGTTCATCAAGTTGATCACAGCGTAGTGCGTGTTCGTTACCTTTACGTTTTCGTGAACACTTCAAGCAAGCTTAATTTGTACTTGCTAATTTTTTATCTCGACTAAACACCCAAATTTACTTTTGGAGTACTATATGTTTAATATTAAAATTTATCTTTACGTATTTCGTTCGAGGAATTATGTAAATTTTTGTGGGTGTATAAATACTCCCATTTGTACCTTTTAGTTAAGTCTTCTAGCTTGTTTTTGCATTTAAACTTAAATAAATATTTAATTGCTCATTCTTGGATAATTTGCTCGGAAAATAATTCTGATAAGTGAATGAACAATCATTTATTTATTATTAATAGTTTTTTTTCTTGCGGAATTGGCCAATCTCCCTTTATTACGTTTTACCTATTTATCTTTTGTATTTTATACCATTATGTCTGTCTCTCCGTATATCTGTGCATTTGTTTGATTATTTGTTTGTACTTCTTTATTCGTTAGCACAAATTTATTCGCCCATACCCTGTAGTGTTATTCTCATTTGCTCTACCACTTTGTTAATAAATTAGTTTATTGTTAATTTCGTATTTTTATTTATTTAGAATTCATTTTAAATAACCCCAAGAGAGACAGGGCGTTATACATGTTTTACAGTGCAGATTAAAAATGTTATTTAATTAATTTACTAATTGTATTAATTTGCTTTATTTATAACAATCTGTATTTTTAATAAAATTAGACATATTACTATAGGTACTCTTTTGTAACCATTTTTAATCCACCATTTTTTTTATAAATTTAGACCTCATAATCATATTCAACGACCTAAGAAACATAAGTATATGGATTTTCATGAATTTATTTTTAATATTAGAAGAATTATTAATTTTTCAGTATTTAAGGGTGGTTTTAACCATTAATATTTTCGTATTTCCTATATTTTGACCACATAATCATCAGCGACCTCAAAAAACATAAGTATGTGGATTTTCGTGATTTTATTCATAAAATTAGAAGACATTAATTTTTCAGTATTTAAGGTTGACTTCATATTTTCGTCTCATAAGTTTTGACCCCACAGTCATATTCAGCGACCTCAAAAACATAAGTTCGTTAATTTTTTCCTACAATTAGAAGAGATCAATTTTTCAGTTTTTTATTATTACGGGTTTCCACCCGTAATAATAAAAAGCAGGTAATGCGACAATATAGATTTTGATGTACGTATTTTATAAAGCATATTGCAAAAAAAATTAAGCAAATTCCTTTCATCGTTTTCGGGCCGGGAATTTTACCATTTTTACTGTTTCGCTTACTGGACTAAGTGTTACCTAGAGAAAGAACCCTGTTGATTTTGAAAGCAATCGATCAGTAAATATAAAGGTTATGAAACATTTTATGAAAAAAAAATACAGGTGAAGAGTGTTATAATCTTTCATAATATTGAAGGTTTAATTGCCATACTTGCAATTTTTATCATCTCCCGATGATTCCATCTTGATTTTTGAAACCTTGGCTAGTATACTATGCGGTATCTTTGTGTTTATAGAATTTTGTCAAAGGCGTTGCAACATTCTTCACGCGAATTTTCTTCATAAAATGTTTTATATTTACCGACAGATTTTTTTTCAAAATCAATAGAGTTCTTCCTCTAGCCAAAACTAACATACTCTCCAAATTTCAATAAAGCCGCACTTTTTTTTCTCAAGTTATCGTGCTCACAAGAACGTGACAAACAGAGAGACAGACGGATAAGCGGACAGACTGACATACGACGGACATTTTAAAGTTATTCAGAATTCTATGACTAATACAATAATATGAATTGTATTTTTTCTACCAGTGATATTTACGGTTTTAGAAATGTTTTGATCAAATAAATATACTATTCTGCGAAGAGTATAGATAGTAATAGTTACGAAGAAAATGTATATGGCATTACCACCCCACCCCATTATTAAGGGGGATGAAAAAAAATGTGATTTAGTGTGTGTACAAGAACCAGAAACCTCAAAATATTTTTTACTTCATCCACCCCCACTACCACCCCCTATCACTACCCCCACCTCACTACCGATGTGTGGTATCGTTTTATGGGTTTTTGGGGTAGAGGATTTCAAATATTATATTATTAAAGTTCCATAAACAATTATTTCCACATAGAAAATCTGGATGTGGAAGTAGGGATTCCTTGGGCAGCGGTTTTTATGGGAGGAATAATTTCGATATCGCTAATGATTAGTAAGACATAAGCATAAAACTGAATCGGAGCACTATTTTTCCAAGATGATGGCACGAGCGCAAGGGATCAAGTTGGGGACTTTTAGTGTATTTATAAGTAGGCTTTAATGAATATCTTCACAAAGTTTCAAACCTTCTTTCCCTCTAATTTTTCCTATTTGACTGGAGTGTATAATAAAAGAGTAAAATTAAGTAAAATATTTAAATATTTTCACTAACACATCTCAGAATTAAAAAAAATTACTAAAATTTCCTAACAAAATTGCGTACATTTTATTGAATATAAAATATCATGGTTCTTTCCAGAAGCCCTAGGATTTTTGCGAAAAAGAGAATTTTACAATATCCCTGCGACATATCCATCTACGTCATGCACTTTCACTTAGGTACTCTGCTGCACGTACTAGGTATACATTTATAGTACAGTACGTAGAGGTAAAAAATACGCAATATGTAGCAATAATCTCATATGTAATGGGTTCATGGGTTATTATTGTAGTAAATGATATCATCTTCAGTTTCTATATGGTGCGGATACTTGCTCTGAAAATCACCCCCAATTCTAGATATTTAATATTTGAAAATGTATTACTGATTAATTTTTGGGATTGTTGATAACGAATCTGAAGTAGAAATTAAAAAAATGAAAATGATGGCTCTAATATGGCGGACGGAATATTTTCCTAAAACAAACGTTTTAAACAAACAAAAAATTTTAAGCATCTAGGTGATACTGTCTATCAACAAAAACAGTATTTTTGAAAAAAATAAATAAATTACTGGACAATTACTATAACAAAATGGCGAAATTTTGTTTAAAAAACTGTGAAAGCGCACGTTGTTTAAGCCATACCTTCTTTATAAACAAACAAAAAATAATTTTAAAGATCGATTCATTTTGTTTAATTCTGTCCATTAGAACTTTTGATGGAAATGTCATAATCCTATATAAACATAAAATAAAAACTAATTCATTCTCAGTTTATAAGCTTTATTTATGGTATCCATCTTTTTTTCGTTAAAACTAATATTTATTGAGATATTTGCCAAGAAACAAAAACTTTACGATTTTTAGAAAATAACTTTGTAGTTTAAAATGCAGTTGTTTTCCAAAGTAATTGCTATAAACCTACGAAAAAATTTGAGAACGTAGGTCATGGTATGTATCATCGAAAAACGGTATATGATAACATATATATATTTTTTTAATTACTGACTACTTACATTAACGAAATATCGACGTTTTTATTAAAAAACTGTGAAGTACATTGTTTCTGTCATAACTTCTTTATTTTTTATGCTACAGAAATAATCAAAAAATCATTCTAACCCTAATTAAGGTCTTTCATTTTGGTTATTACAAATTTTATCGCAAGTGTCATAGTTTCTGAATACTAAATACTACTATGTCTTTATACTTTCGGATATCCGAAACCATTAATTCTAGATATTAGAAAAAAACGAAATTCATCTTCAGTTTAGTAGCTTTCTTGCCTCCAGCATTTTCTCGCTCAATGGAATACTTTTCGAGTTATTTGACGAAAATCGTTTTGAAATACCTCTTTTTCAAGCAAAAATTTCAATTTTCAAGTGGTTATAACTTAAAGACTATCAATCTATATGAAAAACTGTATAGAGCCTTTTCTATTAAAATGTGATACTCTTTCAGCTCCAATGTTTTTCATTTTTTTTATTTGCCACCCCCTGAAAAGGAGTGGCATCCACTCCCTATAAATTAGTAAGCCGCCGCACAATATAGAAACTCTGCTTTGATGCATTTACTATTAAGCTACCAAAAATGAACGAAGTCTAATTCATATGACATTGTTCCGAAATTAAAAACCTCTAGTAACTGTACTAATAGTAAACTTATTAAACTTATATTTAATTAATTACCTAATAAGCAGAGACCCAAAATAATGTAAATCTACTCCAGTGTGGGTCAACCTTATTAACTAGATCTGATTTTGTTGCAAATAAACGACGCGGCATTGCCAGATATACAGGATCTCGTTTTGTTCATAAAATATTATATACAAGTTCAGCACAGCAGCGCCCTCATAAGTGCGTTTGGTTTAACTACTCGTGTATAAAAATGGATAAAAAGTGGAAAAAGGAGATCCGAGGTAAAATTCACGTGCACACTTCTACCATCTATATTAATTGAATAAACATGATATACACATAGAAAAACGGATCTCCACGTGTATACTTTATATCGCGAAGGGATCTCGACTTGTTCACAAAATATATATACATATATATATATTGATATGATATCTTGACTCATGAGAGAGACAATAAGTTTCATTATCAAAATAAATAATCTACGCCACTGTTTGCAGTTCTGCATCAAAGAATTCAAAGATTACAAAGTAAAAACTTTAAAACTAACATGAATTATCGATAGTAAACATACTATCAGTAAACAAATTTAAATTGAAAGACAGAGATTAAATAGTAACAATAAATATTGTAAAATGCTTAAATTTTAAAATAAGTAGGTTTAAAAATTTGTAAAATCTCACTTTATCTTCAGAAGCTAGACTTCTTAAATACAAAACCAAAGGTGGAAAAATCATATCAGGAATCCATCGTTAGAGTGTTTCTGACTAATAGACAATCATAGATTGATCCGGAGCTCATCAAACTGGAAAAACTTCCACAAAATAGGAAATGTAAATTTCCACATCTGAAAATTTAAAACTTGAAAACAAACAAGAAAATAATTTAAAACTAAAATATTAAACAATATAGGTGACAAAAAACATAAAAGGAAGTGAAAAATCACAAACAAACTGAATAAACATTCTATAGTGTACATAAAGACTCTTTAAAAAGAAAAGGAGCACAAAAAAAACTTAAATCTAAGATTTCTCCAAAAATTAGTGCTCGGGTTTAAATCATAAACATTTAAAATCAAAGACTATTACCTTAGATTAAACCTGAGACATACATCCCCTGAATTCCATATGTTAATTGTAGTTTAAAGTTTCAGTGTTGACCATCAGTAACCATAATTTGTGTGCTGTCACTGGTTATTTAAATATTAGATTGTTAAAAACATTGTTTTCCTATTTATTATGCAGGCAGTTGAAAGAAAACACTGCAAAGAACATTTCAAAATGATTTTCAGTTCGGTAGGTAAAAGGACACTACTTCAAGGACTGAAGAAACATTGACTACGAGTTCTGAAAATAAAAAGTTATAGAGTTAGCATTTATTCATACTGAAAAGTAAATTTGTTAATTAGAATTAAGAGAGCTAGTTAGTAAGAGGATTAAGAAAGGTAAATCATGCATCAAATCTAGTGTAAATTGTTTAAAATAGAAATTATGTGAAAATCATGCAACGTTTTGGAACTACTTAAATATAAAGCCTAGAGAAATAAAAGGGATACTGAAAGAATCAGAATTAAATAAGGAATCTGTTTCAAACAGTAAAACAGACAGAGAAGGTCTAAAAGAAACATTTAAATTCATAACCAAATAAAATTGTTATTATTTGATCTATGATTTTAATTTGCCTTTTATTAATTTGAGCTAAAGAAACTGCACTGAGATAGAGTGACACCTATTGGTAACTCATGCTAATAAATGTGTGTTTGCTGGGAAACTAGGAAGCAGTGGCGCCGAATATAAAAATTTCTGCTTTCTAGATTAATATTTAATTAAAATTAAATTAACAAATTTCTTTCTCTTTCTTTAGTACCCAGAAAACATATCAATATATATATATATATATATATATATATATATATATATATATATATATATATATATATATATATATATATATATATATATATATATATTGTTATATTATTTGTTATTGCTTATAATATATTTAAATATTTTATTTGTACTTACTTTCAAGACTAAACTCTATCTCAGGGTCTCGAGTAGGTTCAACAGACGAACAGAGTGAATGTTGAGTGAAAACTTGGAGGATAATACTTTCCTTGGTTTAATTGAAAATTTATTTTGTTGAGCGCCAGGTGACCTTATGTCAACCAAAATTAATTAACTAATAAAACGCCAAATTTTAAGAGAACAGTAATTAGTGAATTTTATTTTATATTAATGCCAAATTTGTTCAATACATCAATTAGTTGATTGTATAAATTGCCTGTATGTTTTACGAAAATGGTTTGACAAATTGTTATTAAATTCCTTAAAATTAACTAAAACTATTGGCCATTTATATTGTCAATTTTTATATAGAGATCTCAATTTTAAAATAAAAGTCAGAATTTCTTTATTTTATTATGAAGACGAAACGAAAACGTAGTAAAAGCTTTTACCTTACCAAAGATTCGGTTGCGTTCGGTGTCACGTACCGGTTCAGACGCACCTTTACACTTGACAGATTTCTAACTGCAGTTGCCACTCTCGAAACTCGATGATTCCACACCAAACAGCTGGCTTGAAATGGCAGTGTTTACTTTGGACCTCGATATTTGGAATTTCCACACTTAATTATTTCTTCTATACCATCCGTTTACTTATGAAGCATTATTTTCAATACAGGTAAGTACCTGACATTTATTATCGTTGCACAGTTGAAATTTGTTTACAAAGCCTTCTTACAATTTTGTTATTTACAGCTTTTACACGTTCAAATTGCTTGAAATATAAACTTATTTTCACATATCCATGAGTATTGTTGAGTCATTAAAATTTCCTTTTGAAATTATTAATTTTATGCAAACTTTGAAAATTAATTTCTCATTTTCTGCTTTCAAAAAGTTAGGTTATGTGCTCGCTCTCCAAAAACGCGTATAGACTCTTTAAATGCTTGTTAATGATTGAATTACGAATTACGATTTTTAATTGGCCGTAATCGTTGATTTTTGAAGTTTACTACCCACTTGATTTTAATTGATATTTATTATTTTTTTGAATTTGAATTTTTCTTTCTTATTTAATAAATTTGATGACTTTTGCCAATTGGGTTTTATTCTACATGTTTCATAGATCATTTCGGTATACAATACCTAGGGTTTTACAACCTATTTAATATGTTTCTCGGTTATGTGAAATTAGGTTAAATTTTGTAAAATTCTCTCTTACAAGCTAATTTACATATTATTTTCATATACATGTCGAATCTACATACTCTAATGAACATTTTGGCATATATTTTACTTAACCTACACTTAATTTTACTTTGCTAACACAACATGTTTTTTCAGGCTGTCGCAGGCACTACATTTTGGCCCCATTCTGTGTGAACTTCAACCTGTGTTCAAAACTACTACACTAGAAGGTTGCCCCTTATGAATGTCTACAAGAACAACGTGAAATTTTGTTACTACAATACCAGTGAGAACTGAAATCTATTAAAACCTAAGAAAACTAGTGTCACCCCAATGTTTTCACCTGAGTGAGTCCTTTTTCACAGTTTATTCTTAGAGTGCACACTACAAAAAGTAAGTTATCCTATTAATGTTTAAAGCACACCACTTTTAGTTAGATTACGATTATTGTTTTCATCACTTTTTCTAAAAGTTTGATTTTGGACGAAACTTCTCGCTCTGAATTTTTATTATTTTATGTCCTGTTTATGGGATACATTTTCCCTAAATAAATCTTATCTAAAGTGTTACAATATGATATTTACATAGTTTATTTAGTGTTTTATTTGATTTAATTAATTTTTATGAATAACTTTTTGACTTAATTTATGTTTTTCGAGAGTGATTATGTCTCTATATGTGTTCTTGGCACAATATTGTAAATTTTATTATAAGAAACAGCTTTTAGCAATTTCTGAGATTATTTTGCACTTCTCAAGATTCGTGCTTACTGAAAGTATCATCAATACCCTATATTAAACAACAATTTCTTAATAATAACATTTTTTGCATTTCAAATATTTCATTCATCTGCACGTAATTACTGTATTTATTACTTCACAATGTCATATATCGTTACATTATATATATATATATATATATATATATATATATATATATATATATATATATATATATATATATATATATATATATATATATATATATATATATATATATATATACACACATATTATTATGATGTTAATGTTTTTATCGTATACAGGGTGTTTCGAAAAGATTGGGACAACGCTTAGCCGTAGATTATTGACATCAAAATAAGTCGATTTAACTCAAAAAGTAGTGGTCTAACTCTTTTCGTTTTCAAGATATAGGGTGGCAAAGTAAAAAAATTGTATTTGTAATTTGTCTCTATCTTAGAGACTATTATACGTATATACTTCAAAGTTGGTAACAACATGTTTTTCAGGTCGCTAATTACAATGGTGCTATTGCCGATGCCATATTTTATAGATGGTGCTAGTTACAGGACTTTTACGTGACACTTTAAGCCATCACTTTTTTGAGGTTAGCTTTTGGACATCGTCTTCTACTATAATCGAAAACGCAATTTAGTTTCCTAAAGAAAAGGTGTACTTGTTTAAACGCGATAAAATGCACCCTATCAGAGAAATACGCGATTTACAACTTTATCACACACAGTTCGAGGAAATTCAATTATACCTAAAAGCGGTTTTCTTATCTGGTAGGTGTACGTCAAGTATGATGTCTTGAAGTCGTCTATAGTGCTTGTTGTAGATACGTATAATATTCTTCAAAATATGGAAACATTTTTTTTAATAATACCACTCTTGAAAACCATATCGTGAAAACGAAAAGAGTTAGACCGCTACTTTTTGGGTTAAATCAACTTGTTTTAAATGTCAAGAGTCTAAGCTAAGCGTTGTCCCAATCTTTTCAAAACACCCGGGGGTGTTGAATTTTTTCTAACTGGTGTGTGACAAAGTTGTAAATCACGTATTTCTCTGAAAAGGTGCATTTTATCGCGTTTAAACAAGTACACCTTTTCTTTAGGAAACTAAATTGCGTTTCGATCATAGTAAAAGACGATGTCCAAAACCTAACCTCAAAAAAGTTATGGCTTACAGTGTCACGTAAAAGTCCTGTAACTAGCGCCATCTATAAAATGTGGCATCGGCAATATCACCATTGTAATCAGCAACCTGAAAAACATGTCGTTACCAACTTTGAAGTAGATACGTATAATATTCTCCAAGATAGAGACAAATTACGAATACAATTTTTTTACTTTGCACCCTGTATTTTGAAAACGAAAAGAGTTAGATCACTACTTTTTAGTTAAATCGACTTGTTTTGATGTCAAGTATCTACGGCTACGCGTTGTCCCAATCTTTTCGAAACACCCTGTTTATAAAACATGAAGACTTTAATGTTACACGTTGCTTTGTGACTTTATTATCCTTTAATATAAAAATTATTTTCATAAGTTCTACTTATATTAATACCCTACGTTTTTTAAATAGATTAAGAACACCGGCGCGCATCACCAACCTTACAAATTTGAACAGATGGAACTGCGTGTAGCTTTTGGCAATATTACGTCGTGGATATCAACCAATAATTTCAGTGCAAGTAGCAGTAAGTAGCAGTCGGTACGTGATTTTCATTTTGTAATTCCTCTTCCAGGAGATAGGTGGATGCCGCAAAAATCAAACAAATGAAAATGGTAGGGACCTTGAATCAACAATGCATGCAATCTAAATTGAACCGTTTCAAAACAGATTATTGTAATAGTAATTATGTACCTGTTCTCTCACTCGGCCACCAACTTGGCTTTGTAAAGTTTCACTGCCATTTGAGATATGGCATCATAAATTGGGGAAACAGTGCACACATTACCTATATTATCCGTCTTTGGACTTACTAAATAAAACCCTCGCGCGTTGTTTATCCAGTTATAAATATTTATATTATTTTGTCTTTAGGTGTTTTTTTTGTGTTGTAAACAACAATTTGGACCGAATACAATTTTTTATCACTATAATTAGATATTTATATATACTATAATACTAGGTATAGAAAAAAATAAATATAGGTACTTTATAAATAATACTGTCTGAGAGCTAAGGTTTTTTTACTGCTTTTGCTTACCGAAGGGGATATTGAAATCGTGAAAAAATCACTCCGAAATATCTTCGTGTTTTCGCGTTTTAGGCTATGTCTGTCAGTCTGTTGGCGCTATGTCTACAAAATTATTTTACGGAGAAAAATAATATTTGGTAAATAGCTAGCGGCAACAAAGAAATGGAATATACTTTTATTGAAAGATGAGATGAAAAATATACAGGGTGAACGTTGCCTAAGGAATCACTACTTCCACATCATTTCATATAGTACAGTACCTAGAAGTAAGAAATATGTAAAAATTCGGAATAATTCCATATGTAATGACAATTTCTCTTCAATGGATAATATTGAAGTAAAAGGTATTATTTTCAGTTTATATATGGTCCAGACACTTGCTTTTACCCTTGAGGGGTGAAAGTCACCCCTAAATTTAGATATTTAATATTTGAAAAAAAATTACTAATTTATTTTTGAGACGTGGAATATTTATGTTTTTGGGATCGCTAATTACAAATCTAAAGTCAGAATTTAAAAATTCAAAATGGCAGCTCCAATTTGGCGGATGGAAATTTGTTCTAAAGCAAGTGTTTTAAAATGACAAAAAAATTGAACATCTAGGTGATGGTATATATTGACAAATAACAGCATTATAAAAAATAATTACTGGACAATGGGGTATCTCACTTTGGGTGATACCATATTTGGATACTTAATGAAAAAATAAAGAACAGGCGTTTTTTCATTTTTCTCAAATACTTTGTCCCGTAAAAATTTAAACAAATTCAAATTCTTAACATAACGTAATCTCAGCTACGCCATTTGATTGGTCAATATCGGCACTTCGAGTCATGTGATGCATTCCTCTCAATTCCATCATTTCACTAACTAATAGAGATTACATCCTAAAGCTGTAATTTGTCATTAAAAGTTGGTAACCCAGACCAAACCTGCTTACTCCCGTTTTCGGGGAAATCCAAATCCGTTGAGCTTTAACGGATTCACCTCTAAACTCACTTTTTTTTTAACTCTGACTGTAAAATCGAGTGTGGCGGGTCGCTCGAACAGGGATATCGCGAACAGCTCAAAGGGGATGACCACAAACCCCCCTACCCGGGGGAGGTGGAAACCGTCTTTAGTGGGTAGTTTTCCTTTTCGGTTTTTGTTTATTTCTCGAGGTTTTTTTCTCTACACCATCATTTAGGATGATATACTTTTGTTACATTTACCTGCTCTCCATACAGTGTACATCGTACAATAATATGCAACACGCAGCGGTTTAGCGTTTGTGACAGGCCTAACTCGTACTTACGGTGTAGCATGTCGGTTCCCATGATGGCTTCTAAAGATACTTGACCAGTCGCACCGGGTTCAAATATGAAAAAATACATTATTTGTGTACAGTACCGGTCCAATGGTTTTTTTCTGGCACATGCGAGGTCTGAATTTGGCGCCCCCTTACTCCCCTTACAACAAACGCGAACGTTCTGAAATACTGTCATATCTCCCTACCATTTGTAACGGAATTTCTGCCGAAACACCGTTACAGTTCCATTTATTATATTTGTCTCATTAATGTTATGCATTTTTGTCTATAAAATAAATTTAAATTTATGATATTAATCTATTGATTATTTTGGTTAGTTTAACGGCCTAATAGTTTTGTAGAATCTTAGTAACTATCCGTACAAAAGTATTTCGTTATCTTTGCCTTATTAAAGTATAATTTAGTGTTAAATTATTTGCTTGCACGTGGGTATATTCGATACTAGGGAGTTATTGAATGCGCAATAAGGGCAAGCAGTATTAAAGTCAGCGTTATTTTGGCATCTACGCCTGCGCAATTTGATCCGCAAATAAGGGATCTCTTATTAAGGATAGTGCTTGTCCTTATTAGTGAAGGGATACTGCAGTGCGTTAAGTTCGCCGTATTTTGACATTTAGCAACTTTGACGTTCGATCGCTCACACATTTTTGTTTTGTTTGTTTACTGGTTTGAATTACTATAACCTTATTTTTTCGTCAGTGTTATGTTGTGCCGACTGCCGGTGTTTTTTACAAAGTGTTTTTGTTTCAGTAATAAATAATATATCATATCTAAGTACCTATATCTAATTCGATTCTCCCCTAAAATTAATAAAAAAAAATACAAGGTTAAAATTTACTTATGGAGATGATCTTGCACTTTACAAAACAATTTATAAACATAAACCCATGCAACCATAGATCCCCAGGAATAAAGAAACTATTCAGCAACATTATTTATTATCACTGAAAAAAAATTAATTAGAATAATTAAACAACATATAATATTATTAATAGACATGTTGGTTAAAACATTGTCCAAAATTGCATACTCGATATCCTCATTTGCCCCTCCTAGGATAAGAGCTTCCAGAATTTGTTCCATATTGAATTTAAACAAAGCAATACACAAGCACCATCAGAGAACACAAAGGATAGAAAAACTATATAAAAAAATTATTTATTATTTTTAAGTTAGAGAAAGTAGTGCGCAAGCGTCAGAATTGCACAGAAATAACGACACGATAAACGAAGGTGTGTTCCAATAACTAACATTTCGCTGATGAAATAAAGGTAATGCACTAATAAAATAAGGTAGCCCCTTAATACTGCGTGGCAGTATTTATAATTTCCAATAACTCTCTATTCACTGGTGCAGTTTTTGCGTTATTTACGCTGAATTTTAAACGGGTCGGCCATCCCATTTAAAGTATTTTTGTGTAGAACAATATCTGCCGTATATTTTATTTTTATAGGTGTAGAAAACCAGAAAGGAATCCAAACTTTGCTGTTGGTGGTGCCTGGTTGGGTAAACTCTTCTGGAACCTGTGGAAGGACTCGGCCGCTGGTTTTTGCCATATAGGAACGAGGTAAGTGGTTTCATTTTCTTTTCTTGATATTTATCATAGTTGAAATTAAATTTGTGAACTGAATACCATTCAGCTCGTGTAAAAGGCAGTATCATTTAAATTTAAATTAAAGTCTGGAGACCTTGGTTTTAGTAAATACCTAACTGAGTTAATTAATAATTTTTTTTGCTGGTGAATTAAATTTGATGTGTTTCATAACATATCGTTAGTGCGGATTTTTATTATTTAAGGTAGTACTATTAGTGCCATTTACTAAATTTTATGTTTTTGCTTGAGTTTTTTCATTGCTGCTTTCTCGGAAGCCATTTTAATTTTTCGAAGCATCTGACTCACAGACGTTTAGTTTATTTAAATCACTTAGTTGCAATATTTGCATATTTATAATATATTTAACTCACTCATTTTTGCAATATAGACTAGTATGGTTTATTTCTTTGCGTGATTAAGGGCCGGTTTTATAGGTACAGATTAAACCTAAGTTTAACTAGAAGATTCTGTTGAGGTCCGAAATAAAAGTAAATAGCGTGTTTAGCAAAGTGTATATTAAGCCCATTCATCAAATAGGAAATTATTAATAAATTTGAATAAAGATTCTGTGGTATTGACAGCTGTTATTAACAGTTATTATCGATAGTTATCGAATGATTTTTGTAGTAAAAAAACTGCTGTGAGAAGCGTCTTTTTGAGTTCTTGTTAAGAGGTTCTTGTTAATTTCCTGTTTGATGAATGTGCTTAATATACACTTTGCTAAATACGCTATTTACTTTTATTTCGGGCCTTAACAGAATCTTCTAGTTAAACTTAGGTTTAATCTGTACCTATAAAACCGGCTCTTAATATTAAATACCTTTCTTGTTTTTTTAGTCATTCATAACCTATTGGTTATATAAGAAAAATAATTCTCTTTTTCTTTTACTGTAGTTTAAAATTTCTTAAATATCATAAGTTTTATCTTAAAAAGCTAATTATCTAAGTAAATATTTTGCAGAGAATTTTATAAAAAAAAGGTTTTGGTCATAAAAATATAATTTTTTCATAATACCTTGCTATCTTGAATTTTAGTTTTTCTTACAATTTCTCATCAGGTTAAATTAGTAAAATTTTGGATTTAAGTAATTAATTTTAGATAGTTTGTCACCAAGCATATACTACTCAACATTGAAAGTTGCCTCACAACTTAATTAATTTTTTTCCATTTCCCTGACTGGTTTTAACAATTTATTTTCTCATTTTTATGTAAAAATACCTGGACCAAGTGAAGAGGTGTGACCCAGTACAAATCTACCTCCATCCGTTGTATGTAAGGAATTTGGTGGTTTTGGAAAGCGTCCTCGTTGAGAGTGGACAGAGCTTATACTCCAAGCTAGAAGGAGATTGACTTTGGGATCCCAGCTCAACTGTACGTCCCTCATATACCGAAATTTCGGTCGCTTCCAGCCCCATAGTCCTGCTGCAGCCACTCAGTTACGTAAGAGTTTGAAAATTTGTACTGTCATTGCCAACATTTTGGTCAGAAGCAAAAATGTAAAAAACCAGTAAAATTTGTTAATTTTTTTTTTAAACATTTATTTAACTTAAAAATGTTTGTTACCATTTCAAATTTCAAATTTATCTTTGAATTTAAATTATCAATTTTTATTATTTATAGTTTATCCTTTACTTAAGTTTTATTCATCTTTTGTAAAGAAATTGTAAATATCCCTAAAAATTTGTTTTGTAATATATTGTTTAACTTTTAATTATTCTGTGTTGTTATTCTTACTCGCCAAGATATTCAAGAACAGATTACCTATTTTCTTTTATTTGTATCTTTGATATAGCAAGTATGTATTTAAAAAAAAAATACGCTGGCGTCCTTAAGGCCCAGTACAATTTAACAGAAAAATTTTTTAACTTCACAATAACAAAAAACCCAACCCACCGATCCGCGCTGAGCTAGCAGGAGCTAGGTAAACGCACCTCTTGCTTGAGCAATTGCTAGAAGCCAACTAAGTGTCGTTCACCTTTATTTTACTTTTTACTTATAACATGTAATATGATATTTATTTATAATTTTATCTAGAATTAACAATTTTCAATTTATTGAGGTAAATTTTATGTGGAAGGTTATATTAATTTTATACAGTAATTACCTACGGGTTTACGACAAAATAAACAGAATTTATTTTATATATTTTAATGAAACCAACATAAGTTATAATGGTTTACGTAGTTGTACTTAAAAGTTAAAACATTACTAATAAACGGTATTTTGTAGTGCGATTGCGCTCCTCCTGACGGTCGCCATACTTGCGCGAGGTTTAATTTCACGTAAAAATTTGTATGAATATTGATCTTCCATTTATATAGTAGAGTTCAGTGAAGAAAACAGAAAAGAGAAGCGTAGGCGAGCGGCGAGCGCACCAGCGCCAGCGAGAAGCAATAGAATCGCCAGCGTCACGGGTGATTGTATTTTTTCCCGCACAAAGGGGTGAAAGTGGAAAGTAAGATATACGTTCGCCGGCGCCCCATGCGGCCGCATGTATCGCATGAGCCTCAGACCGGCCCTGTTTGTGTATGCAAATTTTTTATAAAAATTATTTATCAACATTACTGGATTAACAAATTCTTCGACGCTTACAATTACTATTACATTCATAATTTATGTCACCATGTCATGTTAATCTAGTTATGTTAATAAATACTTTTTATAAAAAATTTGCATACACAGATAATGTATTTTTTCATATTTGAACCCTTCCCCTTTTCTTTAGGAAGTTCAGGGGTGCGACTAGTCAAGTATCTTTAGAAACCATCATGGGAACCGACATGCTACCCCCTAAGTACGAGTTAGGCCTTAGGCCTGTCAGAAACGCTAAACCGCTGCGTATTGTATAGTGTGCGATGTACACTCTAAATGGAGAACAGATAAATGTAACAATATTGGAGAGAAAAAATATCGAACATTAAACAAAAACCGAAAAAAAGTACCCCCTGCCCAGGCAGTGGGTGTTCCGATGATGGTGGCGGGTGGTCGTCCCATTTGAGCTGTACGCAAAATCCCGGTTTGCACGACACGCCACACTCGACTATGCAGAGATAATTAAATAAAGGATGGTTTCCACCCCCGGAGGGTGGATGGTGTTCCGTCATTCCCTTTAAGCTGAATGCGAAATCCCGGATCGAACGACCCACCACACTCGACTACACAGTCAGAATTAAAAAAAAAAGGGTGGTTTTACTATCGACGTCGAGCTTGAGTAAAACCAATCAAATCTGAATCTTAGTTATAGAGCACGTCACTATATCAGGGGCTCAATTCTCGAAATTATTCCAAAGGGAAATTAGTATTTTATCTTTTTTTATTTCATTACGTTTCGTATTTCTTTCTCTTTCCTTTTTCTCAATGAGTCTATTCCCTTAAGTCGAGAATTGAGCCCCAGCAATTAGTGGGTTAGAGGAATGCCATTTGGCAATGATACTCATTTCTGTGAGAATTTTAATATATTCAAAGGACATTAACATTAGCACTTTAGACACTATCACATTAACAAATTCCACCGAGTGAGAATACCCCAATACAATAACATAATGGTGACATTTTGTAAAAAAAAAATGTGAATACGCACATTGTTTCGGCCATAATTTCTTTATTTTTATGATACAGAACCAAACAAAAAATCATTGCAAAGGTTGATTAATTATCTTTTATTCTGTTCCTTAGAAATTTTGATGGAAGTTTCATAGTTTCTAATGCCTGCAGTACACTCTCACCGAGACCGCTCGGCGAATGTCTCGGCGAGACATTTACCAAGGGACCAGAAAGCACGAGGGCGATGTGTACACTCTCGCCGAGACCGTTCGGCGAATGTCTCTGTTTTTAGTAATGTGAATGAAAGACATGGATATTTTAACAATTAATTAATTTTATTTATTTGCTTTTATCATGATTGGAAAATATTATTTAGGTATTAAGCAAATCACAACTTACACACTTTTTTTATTTATTATGAAATTACCTACTTTCTGTATATTGTTGCCCTAATCTGGGCACGCTAATATACTAATTAGGTAAATATTTAAAAACACTAATTATTGGAGAATCAATCAAAACAACTACTCTTCTAGCTAATACTGACGAAGTATTGAATTACATGACATGATTCCTAGCATTTTAAAGAAAAAAATTATGTTGAAAATAATATTTTCTAATAACGACATGGACGTTGCTGAAATTGCCGCTGCTGCAGCTTATTGTGCGTTTGCATATTTTAATTATGTGCATATATACAAAAAATATAAAATTGAAAATCCTTGGAAACCAAGAAGATGGTGGATGAAAACAATTAATCGAAATAGTGAGTGTTGAAAATTTAAATGTGATTTTAATTATTATTATTTACCTCACTGTATAACAATGAAACATGGCTGAATTAATAAAGGGTGTAGCCGGTTAAGCATATGAAAAATGCCCATAAAGGAAATTACATGAAATGGACATCAAAATATTCCCTTGACTATAAAAAAATATTTGTTACAATATTATTCCAGAAATCCAAATCGATAAAATTCTCAGAATATGTTAGTTATGGTAATCTTTGCAGAACCGCAATCAACCCCCTCATCTGTAGCCTAATAACCCAGCCAGACCATATTTTTAAATAAAATTAATAAATTAATAAGCAAATTAGCCTTATAAATGATTCTAAACTATGTATGATATTTTAGGGTACCAGATTTTAGGTTTCTCAGGTTAAGTTTACTTAATTTTTCTCCAAGAAGTATGGTTTCCAAACGTTTTTTTGTGTAATGTAGTACAAAAATTATGTTAACAATGCATCATCGGAATGACACAGAATGACTCTCGTCATCAGAATGACCTAATTACTAACAGTATAATAAACTTTCGAATTGATATGAAAATAAACAAATGAAAACAAAATAGAACAAAATTGTAATGTTTAATACCTATTTAAAAAAATGAAATAAAACAAGAAGTTATAAAATCTACTAGGTACTACTTATTAAATATTTGGTTAAAAAGTGTGTCAATTTCATCGTTATTTAAAACTTTAAAATATTTTGATGAAATTGGAACCGGTGCATCTTTTAATTTGCTCAGAATTCCAGTGCACTCCAGCTCCTGCCTATCTTCCTTATTGGGCCAAAAGAAAGTTTTATTGTTTCGGGCTATGAACGAAACAAGAATCTTGGTACCAATTTCTGTATGTCTGTAATTAATTCGTGCACAGAAGACACTGCACTATCACCCACTTTTTGTTCCGTGAATTTTGAACACCCTGTATATGAGTTAAGTTTGAAATAAAAGTCACTTTTCACGAGAGAAAATAAAATAAGTTTTTATTTTTGTTCACGTTCTCACAATACTTGATTTTTGTTGAATAGAACTTAATTAGAGCGATTAGTTAATTAGTACGATTAATTAGAACGACTGGATAAGCACTAGAGTAAAAATTTGCCTTTGAGTTTTGTCGCGTTTCGACGTAATATTTTTTTCTGAATTCATCTGGAAGATCTTTATGGTCGATAATTTTCAAATTTTTTCGTAAATTGGGTAAGTTGCAACAAATTTTTAATTAACAATTGCCCTTTTTGCAAAAATTCAGCTTCCCCAGAAAAGAGCAAGTGAGAATATACTAGGTGCCCTCGGCCTCGCGGCTTGTGTTCCCTTTGACTCGTGGCCAAAAAACCGACACAAATCGGAGCGTTAACGAGGCGAGGCGAGGCGAAGCGAGGGCGCAATTGGCGATGCGAGCGTAGCAAGTACACTCTCGCCGAGGAGTTGCGAGGGCAGGCGAGTGCATTAACGAAACAAGGCGAGGGCACACGGGGCGATGCGGGAGCAGCAAGTACACTCTCGCGCTCGCCTGCCCTCGCAACGCCTCGGCGAGATTGTACTGCAGGCATAAAATATTCAACATTTAAACTAAATACTTCATCCAATAATCTTTCCGATGCCATCTATAAACTTAAATATCTTCGGAACGATTAATTCTACGTAAATATTGAATAAATACAAATTAATATTCAGTTTGTAAGCTTTATTTTTTTGCTTAAACCAATATTTATTGAGATATTTGCAAAGAAAAATAATTACGTTTTCTCGAAAATCCCTTTATAGTTTATAATGCAATTTTTTGTCTGAAGCAAATGCTGTAAACGGACGAAAAAATGTGTTCGTCTAGGTTATACTTATGTTAAAGAAAAACAGTATGTGATAATATATTTTTTTAATAATTACTGACTACTTACATTTAAAAAATGGCGACGTTTTTATTAAAAAAATGTAAGGGAGCTAATTGTTTCTGTCATAACTTCTTTGTTTTTTATGGTAAGTATAGAAATAGTCAAGAAATCATTTGAAAGCATAATCGATAGTATTTCATTACGGTTGTTAGCATTTCTATAATTTCTGAGATAACTTTTTAATTAAATACTTCGTTTTACAGGACGCCAGCTTTATACTTCTATATTTCCGAAACCATTAATTTTACAGAAATTAGAATGATATTCATCTCCAATTTAGTAGCGTTCATATTTGTCTCTGGCATGTTTTGACTCAAAATGTAATACCTTGCGAATTATTTGACGAAAATCGTGTTGAAATACCTCTGTTTTCAAGTTAATGTCCCAATTTTCAAGTCATTATAAACTTAAAGCCTATCAATTTAAATAAAAATTTGCATAGAACTTGTTCTTCTCAAAAATTTGATTGTCTTTGAGCTCCAATGTTTTTGCTATTTTAGGTGACACCCTCTGAAATGGGGGTGGCATCTACCCCCTATAAATTAGCAAGCCTCCGCAAAATATAGAAACTTTTCATTGATGCATTTAATCGAATATAATTCAGGAATTATGCGTAAAAAAGTGGAAAATTTTTATTTTTAGAAAAGAACAACCAAATTTGATATCTGGATATAAGTTCGCATTACAAAGAACTTCTTTAAATAACATTTTTCGGTTGCTTACTCTTGAGGCAATTTCAAAAAAATTAATTTTTCGACCTAAGCGCCAGGACTAACACACATTTTTGCCGTCCTTGTTTCGTTTTACAACAGGCATTAGCTTTTATCAAAAATAAATTTTTTCAAAAAGTCAATAACAACAGAGTCTCCAGACTTTTTGACGGACACTGTATAATAATAATAATAATAATAATAATAATAATAATAATAACAATAATAATAATAACAATAATAATAATAATAATAATAATAATAATAATAATAATAATAATAATAATAATAATAATAATAATAATAATAATAATAATAATAATAATAATAATAATAATAATAATAATAATAATAAGCAGGAGGGGCTGACTTTCATCTATCAAGCCTTTGGTGAGTAGCGCCACCACTTACTCCAGCTGGGGGTGCAAAATCGAACCGGCAGCCCTAGTGCACCCGGGAGGAGAAAGCTCATTCCCCTCTGGTGTCGGTCGTGGGCTTGCTGGGCTAACCACCCACAAGCCCAAATCTCTGGTTCCAGTTGACCAAAGGCAGGGCCCCCACGATCGACCCCGAGCGGATAGGGGTCATGGGCAAGGTGGTGGGGCCCAACAGGACGGAATGCCCGATGACGACAACCGCGACGCATATGGACGCTTTGAGTGGACGGACGAGCTGAGGGACGACCTTCTGCAGTGCTATGAAAGCAGTGGCGCGGATGCATGCTCTGTGGTGTGATATACACCCAGAGCATCGCGCTTTCACGAAACAAAATCTTCGTGACTATGTATCTCACCTCCGAAGCAGAGGCTACATCAGAACCGCTCTGAGACCTGTTGAAGAGGTAGTTGACAGACCGCCCGATCAACCGGTCGAGGAGGTGGTTTTAGATGTTCCACCCATACCAGAGGGCATCAGAACCAGAAGGGGGCTGCACCATCAAAAGCCCCCTCGGCCACAAGATCTGGTCAGAGTGGACGCAGAACTCAGTGAAGCTATTCCGGAAGAGGCTGATATCTGGCACATTAATTGTGCCGTCTACGACGCCGCGACGCGGCTCTCTCCGGTGGTGAGGCGGGATAATACTACTTCCCCTCAGGAGAGAGCTGACAGGCGTATAAGAAAGATGGAAGCCAAGATCCGGTCGGCGAGACAATATGCCTCCCGTATTCAGTGTGTGATGGATTACATGGCGGAGAACAGGCCTTTCACGTCAAAAGTGCGGCGAATCGCCGCCAACTTAAGGCGAGTCCATCACACGCTTAACGCGGCAGTGCTGCTTACCACCAAGCAACATTGTCTCGATAGAACACGGATGCTAGTGGCTTGCAAAAAGTCGCTAGCAAGGCGGGCGAGGGCAGTAGCGGAAAATAACCTTTTCCGCAAGAAGCCATCTCGCCTGTTCCAACCGCCTGAGCGTATTGTTGAGAATCCGCCGACTGTAGATCAGGTGGAAGACTTCTGGAAGACGCTTTACGAACAAAAGCGTCCACTAAACCGAGATACTCCAGCCCAGGCACACTTTGAAGCTTTTTGCCAAGGGCTCCAGCAGCCTCAAGCAGTGTGCCAACCGATAACGACGGAAGAGGTTCGAAGAGCCCTAGAAGGCTCCAAGAACTTTGCTGCTCCTGGACCCGATGGGATTAACACCTTTTGGTGGAAAAAACTTCCGAGCACCCACCGCCATTTAGCCAGAATCTTCACCTCGTGGCTAAATGGAGAGCAGCAAATCCCTTCCTGGATTATCGAGGGGCGAACCGTGCTACTCCCTAAGAACGGAGATCTGGCAGATCCAGCGAACTACAGACCGATAACCTGTTTAAACGCATGTTACAAGATATTCACACGTATCTTGTACATGCGGGTACTTCAAGCAAGCGGCCCGGTTTACGAACGGATATACGAGCAACGTGGGTCTAAGAAAGGTGTCGCTGGCTGCAAGGAGAACCTGCTTATTGACAGATGTGTCACGCAGGACTCCGTGCAGTATAAGCGGAACCTTTCTATGGCCTGTATCGATTACTGCAAAGCATTTGATATGACATCTCATGAGCTAATTGTTCACTTGCTCCAATGTCTTGCGGTGCCCGGTCCCGTAGTGAGATGCATAGAACAACTCATGCCGCTCTGGAGGACTCGCTTTACTGTAACATCTGGTAATGTCAGAGTCCAAACAGAGCCGGTTATGTTTAAGAGAGGTGTGTTTCAGGGAGACTCTCTCAGCCCCCTTCTATTTTGCATCTCGCTACTGCCGTTATCCGTTGAACTTCGCAGAACCCGTGGTTACAATTGCGTTACCCCCGGAGATAGGAGGCATAAGGTCACCCATCTGTTTTACATGGATGACCTTAAACTTTATGCCTCCAGCGAGAGAGATTTACGCCAATCTCTCAGGGTGGTACATGAGTACACTCAGGCTGCCGGTATGGAGTTCGGCTTGGACAAATGTGCACTGGTTCACCTCAAGAGAGGACGATGCGGTGACTACGGAGAGGACGCGCAGCTTGTGGATGGAAGCATCTTGCACCACCTAGATGCCGGAGAGACGTATAAATACTTGGGTGTTGAGCAACGCTCCACTCAAGAAGTGTCAATAGTTAAAAACGCTCTCCGCGGCAAGTACCAGCACCTCCTTCGGCAGATTTGGTCTTCTGAACTGTCGGGGAAGAATAAGGTGTCTGCAACTAACATGCTTGCCGTTCCGATCCTTCTACACTCCTTTGGGGTAGTGAAATGGACACAAGGCGAGTTGCGCCAACTCGATGTAGGAACCCGAAAGATGATGCATCTCAACAGAAGTTTGCATCCAAAATCGTCCGTCCCGCGGTTATATCTCTCACGACAGCAGGGAGGCCGTGGACTCTTGAGTTTGGAGTATCTACATAGCAGGTCGGCTCTGGATGGAGCTTGCAAGATCATCAAGAGTTCGGATCCCCTTCTCTGCATGGTTCGCGACCATGAAAACGCAGGGACGGGAGCGTTCTTATTCAAGGCAGCACAACGAGCAGCCGATGAACTTGGTCTCGACTTCGACACTGGGCGGGTAAACCCGAGTTCTGTCACCGAGCTGGAACCCGCTCAGCTAAAAGCCCATACAAAAGCAGCAGAGCAACGTAAATTTCTGCAGTTGCATAAAGATAAGCCCTTGCATGGAGTCTTCTACAAGAACATCGAAGACAGGGGCTTATCTGAGAAGCTGACATTTGCTTTCCTAAGGTCAGCTGGGCTGAAGTCTGAGACCGAAGGGTTCATTATGGCTTGCCAGGATGGTGTCTTTAACACACTCGTCTATCGAAGTCATGTCCTGGGTATAGAGGTCCTTGATGTAAACTGTAGGGCCTGCCGAAGGGCGCCGGAGACACTTATGCACCTGTTGTCGGCTTGTCCGACATACGCTGTCTCGGCCTATATCCACAGACACGATGGAGCATTACGTGTGCTGTACTATCATCTGCGGCATACGTATGGGATAGACGAGACACCAGTGCTGCCTTACGCTCCGGGGGATATTGAGTCCGTAGTGGGGAATGAGCGGTGCCTAATTTATTGGAACTACTCGTTTCCCACCCTCAGGCAAATACAGGCCAATAAACCTGATTTAGTCCTCCTCGACCACCAACTTAGGACAATGTTTGTCATTGAATTCTCCGCCCCAGGGGAAACAAACATTGTTCTGAAAGAGGAGGAAAAACGGACTAAATATCGAGATCTTCTCTTCGAACTCCGTAGACTCTATCCGGACCACACTGTT
This sequence comes from Rutpela maculata, assembly GCA_936432065.2. Lineage (NCBI taxonomy): Eukaryota > Metazoa > Arthropoda > Insecta > Coleoptera > Cerambycidae > Rutpela > Rutpela maculata. The sequence goes on from OW386285.2 coordinate 179,848,684, forward strand.
AAACTAGTGGTTCTTATCATAGGATGCCTAGGTGGGGTGAGGCGCACACTGCTTTCGGAATTGAAGACGATACCGGCATGCCGAAACTCGGCAGAAATCTTAGCCGGAAGAATGCAGAAGGCCGTTATCCTTGGCTCGTTACGCCTGCTCAGAGCACACGATTCGCGGACCCAGTGACCACTGACCCTACGGCGTAGGGAGTGGTCTCTGGTAGTACCAGCGTACCCTCTCTGGCATCGGAGACAGAGAGAAGGGCGACTGGCTTCACAAAAAAAAAAAAAAAAAAAAAAAAAAAAAAAAAAAAAAAATAATAATAATAATAATAATGCACTCCATAATGAGAACATCGATGCCCAAGCCTCAGTTTCCTGGTTGATCCAAGGGAACTTAAACCCAGAGACCGAGGGTTTTATGGTTGCCATTCAAGATCAAGTGATAAAAACTCGTAATTACCAAAAATATGTTCTTCAAGAACATATTCCCACGGATAAATGTAGAAAGTGTCACGTGCAAGTTGAAAACATTGATCATATAACATCAGGCTGCGAAAAACTTGCAAAAACGAAGTACATCGATAGACACAATCAGGTTGCAAACGTGATCCATCTACAACTTCTTACAAAATATATACCTGGGAGTGATGTAACTGAGTATTACCGACACGTACCAAACCCAGTTGAGGAAAACGATAGTTATAAGATATACTGGGACAAAGGAATACTGACAGACAGGACCATCACACACAACAGACCCGATATAACACTTATAAATAAAACTAAAAAGAAAGCTTACCTGATTGACATATCTATTCCCAACAACCACAATCTATGCCGCAAATATGAAGAAAAGATGGAGAAGTATGAGGCCCTAGCCCGCGAAATGGAACATTTATGGAATCTTGAAGCTGTTACTGTAGTTCCTCTAATAATTTCTTCTACTGGACTCGTCCCTAAAACATTAAAGAAAAACCTAAAAATTTTAAACTTGCCAGAACATACTTACCTGTTGATGCAAAAAGCTACACTGTTGCAAACTGCGAACATTGTAAGATCTTTCCTGAGAGGCACATCTGAGGCGAATTGAAGCTTGGTCTTTGACCCGCTGCATTCGTCCTATTACCCGAAGAACGGAGTTTAAAAAATAATAATAATAATAATAATAATAATAATAATAATAATAATAATAATAATAATAATAATAATAATAATAATAATAATAATAATAATAATAATAATAATAATAATAATAATAATAATAATAATAATAATAATAATAATAATAATAATAATAATAATAATAATAATAATAATAATAATAATAATAATAATAATAATAATAATAATAATAATAATAATAATAATAATAATAATAATAATAATAATAATAATAATAATAATAATAATAATAATAATAATAATAAAAGCTGCCGAACAGGAGAATCTGTTCAGGCAGCATGTCGATAAACCCATGCACGGTGTGTTCTATAAGAACATAGAAACACTGGGTTTATCGACTAGGCTGACATTCGCCTTTTTAAGGTCAGCTGGGCTTAAGTCGGAGACCGAGGGATTCATTGTGGCCTGTCAGGATGGTGTAATAAACACCTTGGTCTACCGAAGCCGCGTAATGGGTGTAGAGGTCTCTGATATCAACTGCAGGACCTGCCGTCAGGCGCCGGAATCGCTGATGCATTTGCTTTCAGCATGCCCGATATACGCGATTTCGGCCTACATCCACCGCCATAACGCGGCTTTACGAGTGCTATACTACCATCTAAGGCACTCGTACGGGGTAGATCAAACACCAGTGCTGCCTTACATCCCCGGAGATATTGAGTCCGTTGTCGAGAACGAGAGGTGCCGAATTTATTGGAACTACTCGTTCCCGACCGTCAGGCTCATTCAAGCCAACAAGCCTGACATAGTCCTCCTCGACCATCAGAACAAAGTGATGTTTGTCATCGAATTCTCAGCACCTGCTGAGACAAACATCGCTTTGAAGGAGGGGGAAAAACGGACCAAATATCGTGATCTCCGGTATGAGCTCCAAGTGCTGTACCCAGACTACTCGGTCAAGATGGTCGTCCTAATAATCGGCGTACTCGGAGGGATGAAGCCTTCGCTGCTCTCAGAATTAAAGATCATACCGGCCTGTCAGAATTCGGCAGAATGGTTGGCAGGTCAGATGCAGAAGGCGGTTATCTTGGGGTCCCTTCGTCTGCTTAGGGCACATGATTCAGGTGTTTACAGTCACTAACTCCACAGGTCGTGGAGAGTGGCTGTAATTAATTAGCCGGCGCGGCTACCGTGTGGTGTCGGAGGCCACGGAAGCCCTGTCCGGCAACGGGAAACCCAAAAAAAAAAAAAAAAAAAAAAAAAAAAAAAAAAAAAAAAAAAAATAATAATAATAATAATAATAATAATAAATAAGCAGGAGAGGCTAACCGTTATCTATCTAGCCTTTGGTGAGTAGCGCCACCACTTACTCCAGCTGGGGGTGCAAAACCGAACCGGCAGCCCTAGCGCACCCGGGAGGGGAAAGCGCTTTCCCCTCTGGTGTCGGTCGTGGGCTTGTTGGGCTAACCACCCACAAGCCCGATCCTCCGGTTCCAGTTGGCCGAAGACAGGGCCCCCACGATCGACCCCGTGCGGATAGGGGTCAAGGGCAAGATGGTGGGGCCCAACAGGGAAGGATGCCCATTGATGACGACCGCTATAACCAAGGACGCTTTGAGTGGACAGATGAACTGAGAGACGACCTGATGCACTGTTATGAAAGCAGTGAACCCGGCCGAAGGGGGTACATGGCGCGAATGCATGCTCTGTGGTGTGAAAACCACCCAGAACATGACGCCTTCACACCTCAGAACCTACGTGATTATGTATCCCATCTTCGTGCTAGAGGCTATGTCAGAGCCGCTCCTCAGCCAGTGAATGAGGTGGCCGAACAGCCACCGAACGAACCGGTTGAGGAAGCGGTTCCCATCGTTCCACCAACACCAGAGGGTCTCAGTACCAGACGGGGGTTGCACAACATAAAACATCCCGGGCCACAAGATCTGGCCAGAGTGGATGCAGAACTTCGTGCAGCGCTACCAGAAGAGGCTGACATCTGGCACATAAATTGTGCCGTGTATGCTGCCGCTCAACGCTTGTCTCAAGTGGAGAGACGAAATACTACCTCTCCACAAGAAAGAGCGGGACGGCGCATACAGAAGATGGAAGCCAAGATCCGGTCGGCGAGGCAACACGCATCCCGTATCCAATGTGTGATGGACTATATGGCAGCCAATAGGCCTTTCACGCCTAAAGTGCGGCGAGTAGCTGCCAACTTAAGACGCGTCCATCACACACTTAATGGGGCAGTGCTGCAAACCACCAAACAGCACTGCCTCGACAGGATACGGATGCTAGTGTCTTGTAAGAGGTCACTAGTGAGGCGGGCGAGGGGGCTAGCGGAAAATCAACTTTTCCGCAAAAAGCCCTCGCGCCTTTTCGAACCGCCTCAGCGTGTTGCTGAAAATCCGCCGACTGCAGATCAGGTGGAAAACTTCTGGAAAACGTTGTACGAACAGAAGCTTCCACTCAACAGAGACTCTCCAGCCCTGGCACACTTTGAAACCTTTAGCCAAAGGTTTCGCCAACCACATGAGGTGTGCCAACCAATAACCCCAGAAGAGGTTCGAAGAGCTCTTGAGGGCTCTAAGAACTTTGCTGCTCCAGGTCCCGATGGGATAAATAACTTTTGGTGGAAAAAGTTATCGAGTACCCACCACCATTTGGCCAGAATTTTTAATGCCTGGCTAAATGGGGAGCAGCAAATTCCTTCTTGGGTTGTTGAGGGGCGGACAGTGCTGATCCCCAAGAACGGAGATTTGTCTAACCCAAAGAACTACCGCCCGATAACCTGTTTAAACGCATGTTACAAAGTGTTTACACGCAATTTGTACATGCGGGTGCTCCACGCAGTTGAACCGGTTTACGAACGGATACATGAGCAACGAGGGTCGAAGAGAGGTGTCGCTGGCTGCAAGGAGAACCTGCTGATTGACAGATGTGTCACGCAGGACTCCGTGCAGTATAAGCGGAACCTCTCCATGGCCTGGATCGACTACCGCAAGGCATTTGACATGACATCTCATGAGCTTATTTTACACTTGCTCCAATGTCTTGCGGTACCCGGTCCCGTAGTGAGATGTATTGAAGAACTGATGCCGCTCTGGAGGACTCGCTTTACTATAACATCCGATAACGATAGAGTCCAGACGGAGCCGGTATCGTTCAGAAGGGGAGTATTTCAGGGAGACTCCCTCAGCCTCCTTCTGTTTTGCATCTCACTACTGCCATTATCCGTTTCGCTCCGGAAAACCCGTGGATACAACTGCGGTACCCCCGGCGATAGGAGGCATAAGGTCACCCATTTGTTTTATATGGATGACCTTAAACTTTGTGCATCCGGACCTACACCAGTCCCTTAGGGTGGTACAGGAGTACACGCAGGCTGTCGGTATGGAGTTCGGGTTGGACAAATGTGCACTGGTCCATCTTAAGAGAGGACGATGCGGGGACTACGGAGAGGACGCGCAGCTCGTAGACGGAAGCATCTTACATCATCTAGATGCCGGAGAGTCGTACACTTACTTGGGTGTCGAGCAACGCTCCACCCAAGAAGTGAGTGTAGTGAAAAACGATCTCCGCGGCAAGTATCAGCACCGACTCCGACAGATTTGGTCTTCAGAACTGTCGGGGAAGAACAAGGTGTCTGCTACCAACATGCTTGCCGTTCCGATCCTTCTCCACTCCTTTGGAGTGGTGAAATGGAACCGAGAGGAGTTGCGTCAACTCGACGTAGGAACCCGCAAGAAGATGCATCTCAATAGGAGTTTGCATCCTAAATCGTCCGTTCCACGGTTATACCTCCCACGACATCGGGGAGGCCGTGGACTCTTGAGTTTGGAGAGTCTCCATAACAGGATGGTTCTGGATGGAGCCTGTAAGATTATCAGGAGTTCGGATCCCCTCCTCTGCATGGTCCGAGACCATGAAAATGCAGGGGTAGGAGCGTTTTTGTTTAAGGCAGCACAGAGAGCAGCCGATGAACTTGATCTCTCCTTCGACGTCGAGCGGGTAAATCGCGACTCTGTCACCGAGTTGGAACCTGCTCGGCGAAAAGCCCAAATTAAAGCTGCAGAACACAACATCTTTCTGCAGCTTCATACGGATAAGCCAATGCATGGAGTCTTCTATAAAAATATAGAAGATCTTGGCTTATCCGAAAGGCTGTCCTTTGCCTTCTTAAGGTCAGCCGGGCTGAAGTCTGAGACCGAGGGATTCATAATGGCTTGCCAGGATGGTGTATTTAACACTCTCGTTTATCGAAGTCGTGTCATGGGTATAGAGGTCCCTGATGTCAGCTGCAGGGCCTGCCGCAGGGCGCCAGAGACTCTAATGCACTTGTTGTCGGCCTGTCCGACATATGCAGTCTCGGCCTATATCCAGAGGCACGACGGAGCATTACGAGTGCTTTATTATCATTTAAGGCACTCGTATGGGATAGACGAGACACCAGTGCTGCCTTATGCTCCGGGGGATATCGAGTCCGTTGTGGGAAATGAGAAGTGTCTAATTTATTGGAACTACTCTTTTCCCACAGTCAGGCAAATACAAGCCAACAAGCCTGACATAGTCCTCCTCGACCACCAACTCAAGACAATGTTTGTCGTGGAGTTCTCGGCTCCCGCGGAGAACAACATTGTCTTGAAGGAGGAGGAAAAACGGACAAAATATCGAGATTTGCTCTTCGAACTCCGCAGACTCTATCCAGACCATACTGTTAAGATAGTGGTACTGATTATAGGAGCCCTCGGTGGAACGAGACACACACTGCTTTCAGAACTTAAGATCATACCGGCATGCCGAAATTCGGCAGAGGTCTTAGCCGGCAGAATGCAGAAGGCCGTCATCCTCGGTTCATTACGTCTGCTCAGGGCACACGATTCTCGGACCCAGTAGTCACTCACCCCACGGGCGTGCGGAGTGGTTGCCGGTACTACCAGCTCCCCTCTGTGAGTGTCGGAGCCACAGAGTATAAAGGGTGACTGGCTTTTATAAACTAAAAAAAAAAAAAAAAAAAAATAATAATAATAATAATAATAATACTTGGTGGAATGAGGCCTACGCTGCTCTCGGAATTAAAGGCCATACCAGCCTGCCAAAAGTCAGCCGAGTGGTTGGCAGGCCAAATGCAGAAGGCAGTTATCCTGGGGTCCCTCCGTCTTCTTAGGGCACACGAATCTGGAATCTACAGTCACTAACCCTGCGGGATGCGGGGAGTGGCTGTGGATAGTTCGCTGGCGCTTCTCCCGTGAGAATGTCGGAGACACGGGAGAACTGTCCAGCATCGCGCACGCGAAAAAAAAAAAAAATAATAATAATAATAATAATAATAATAAGCAGGAGGGGGGCTGACTTTCATCTATCAAGCCTTTGGTGAGTAGCGCCACCACTTACTCCAGCTGGGGGTGCAAAATCGAACCGGCAGCCCTAGTGCACCCGGGAGGGGAAAGCTCATTCCCCTCTGGTGTCGGTCGTGGGCTTGCTGGGCTAACCACCCACAAGCCCAAATCTCTGGTTCCAGTTGACCAAAGGCAGGGCCCCCACGATCGACCCCGAGCGGATAGGGGTCATGGGCAAGGTGGTGGGGCCCAACAGGACGGAATGCCCGATGACGACAACCGCGACGCATATGGACGCTTTGAGTGGACGGACGAGCTGAGGGACGACCTTCTGCAGTGCTATGAAAGCAGTGGCGCGGATGCATGCTCTGTGGTGTGATATACACCCAGAGCATCGCGCTTTCACGAAACAAAATCTTCGTGACTATGTATCTCACCTCCGAAGCAGAGGCTACATCAGAACCGCTCTGAGACCTGTTGAAGAGGTAGTTGACAGACCGCCCGATCAACCGGTCGAGGAGGTGGTTTTAGATGTTCCACCCATACCAGAGGGCATCAGAACCAGAAGGGGGCTGCACCATCAAAAGCCCCCTCGGCCACAAGATCTGGTCAGAGTGGACGCAGAACTCAGTGAAGCTATTCCGGAAGAGGCTGATATCTGGCACATTAATTGTGCCGTCTACGACGCCGCGACGCGGCTCTCTCCGGTGGTGAGGCGGGATAATACTACTTCCCCTCAGGAGAGAGCTGACCGGCGTATAAGAAAGATGGAAGCCAAGATCCGGTCGGCGAGACAATATGCCTTCCGTATTCAGTGTGTGATGGATTACATGGCGGAGAACAGGCCTTTCACGTCAAAAGTGCGGCGAATCGCCGCCAACTTAAGGCGAGTCCATCACACGCTTAACGCGGCAGTGCTGCTTACCACCAAGCAACATTGTCTCGATAGAACACGGATGCTAGTGGCTTGCAAAAAGTCGCTAGCAAGGCGGGCGAGGGCAGTAGCGGAAAATAACCTTTTCCGCAAGAAGCCATCTCGCCTGTTCCAACCGCCTGAGCGTATTGTTGAGAATCCGCCGACTGTAGATCAGGTGGAAGACTTCTGGAAGACGCTTTACGAACAAAAGCGTCCACTAAACCGAGATACTCCAGCCCTGGCACACTTTGAAGCTTTTTGCCAAGGGCTCCAGCAGCCTCAAGCAGTGTGCCAACCGATAACGACGGAAGAGGTTCGAAGAGCCCTAGAAGGCTCCAAGAACTTTGCTGCTCCTGGACCCGATGGGATTAACACCTTTTGGTGGAAAAAACTTCCGAGCACCCACCGCCATTTAGCCAGAATCTTCACCTCGTGGCTAAATGGAGAGCAGCAAATCCCTTCCTGGATTATCGAGGGGCGAACCGTGCTACTCCCTAAGAACGGAGATCTGGCAGATCCAGCGAACTACAGACCGATAACCTGTTTAAACGCATGTTACAAGATATTCACACGTATCTTGTACATGCGGGTACTTCAAGCAAGCGGCCCGGTTTACGAACGGATATACGAGCAACGTGGGTCTAAGAAAGGTGTCGCTGGCTGCAAGGAGAACCTGCTTATTGACAGATGTGTCACGCAGGACTCCGTGCAGTATAAGCGGAACCTTTCTATGGCCTGGATCGATTACCGCAAAGCATTTGATATGACATCTCATGAGCTAATTGTTCACTTGCTCCAATGTCTTGCGGTGCCCGGTCCCGTAGTGAGATGCATAGAACAACTCATGCCGCTCTGGAGGACTCGCTTTACTATAACATCTGGTAATGTCAGAGTCCAAACAGAGCCGGTTATGTTTAAGAGAGGTGTGTTTCAGGGAGACTCTCTCAGCCCCCTTCTATTTTGCATCTCGCTACTGCCGTTATCCGTTGAACTTCGCAGAACCCGTGGTTACAATTGCGTTACCCCCGGAGATAGGAGGCATAAGGTCACCCATCTGTTTTACATGGATGACCTTAAACTTTATGCCTCCAGCGAGAGAGATTTACGCCAATCTCTCAGGGTGGTACATGAGTACACTCAGGCTGCCGGTATGGAGTTCGGCTTGGACAAATGTGCACTGGTTCACCTCAAGAGAGGACGATGCGGTGACTACGGAGAGGACGCGCAGCTTGTGGATGGAAGCATCTTGCACCACCTAGATGCCGGAGAGACGTATAAATACTTGGGTGTTGAGCAACGCTCCACTCAAGAAGTGTCAATAGTTAAAAACGCTCTCCGCGGCAAGTACCAGCACCTCCTTCGGCAGATTTGGTCTTCTGAACTGTCGGGGAAGAATAAGGTGTCTGCAACTAACATGCTTGCCGTTCCGATCCTTCTACACTCCTTTGGGGTAGTGAAATGGACACAAGGCGAGTTGCGCCAACTCGATGTAGGAACCCGAAAGATGATGCATCTCAACAGAAGTTTGCATCCAAAATCGTCCGTCCCGCGGTTATATCTCTCACGACAGCAGGGAGGCCGTGGACTCTTGAGTTTGGAGTATCTACATAGCAGGTCGGCTCTGGATGGAGCTTGCAAGATCATCAAGAGTTCGGATCCCCTTCTCTGCATGGTTCGCGACCATGAAAACGCAGGGACGGGAGCGTTCTTATTCAAGGCAGCACAACGAGCAGCCGATGAACTTGGTCTCGACTTCGACACTGGGCGGGTAAACCCGAGTTCTGTCACCGAGCTGGAACCCGCTCAGCTAAAAGCCCATACAAAAGCAGCAGAGCAACGTAAATTTCTGCAGTTGCATAAAGATAAGCCCTTGCATGGAGTCTTCTACAAGAACATCGAAGACAGGGGCTTATCTGAGAAGCTGACATTTGCTTTCCTAAGGTCAGCTGGGCTGAAGTCTGAGACCGAAGGGTTCATTATGGCTTGCCAGGATGGTGTCTTTAACACACTCGTCTATCGAAGTCATGTCCTGGGTATAGAGGTCCTTGATGTAAACTGTAGGGCCTGCCGAAGGGCGCCGGAGACACTTATGCACCTGTTGTCGGCTTGTCCGACATACGCTGTCTCGGCCTATATCCACAGACACGATGGAGCATTACGTGTGCTGTACTATCATCTGCGGCATACGTATGGGATAGACGAGACACCAGTGCTGCCTTACGCTCCGGGGGATATTGAGTCCGTAGTGGGGAATGAGCGGTGCCTAATTTATTGGAACTACTCGTTTCCCACCCTCAGGCAAATACAGGCCAATAAACCTGATTTAGTCCTCCTCGACCACCAACTTAGGACAATGTTTGTCATTGAATTCTCCGCCCCAGGGGAAACAAACATTGTTCTGAAAGAGGAGGAAAAACGGACTAAATATCGAGATCTTCTCTTCGAACTCCGTAGACTCTATCCGGACCACACTGTTAAACTAGTGGTTCTTATCATAGGATGCCTAGGTGGGGTGAGGCGCACACTGCTTTCGGAATTGAAGACGATACCGGCATGCCGAAACTCGGCAGAAATCTTAGCCGGAAGAATGCAGAAGGCCGTTATCCTTGGCTCGTTACGCCTGCTCAGAGCACACGATTCGCGGACCCAGTGACCACTGACCCTACGGCGTAGGGAGTGGTCTCTGGTAGTACCAGCGTACCCTCTCTGGCATCGGAGACAGAGAGAAGAGCGACTGGCTTCACAAAAAAAAAAAAAAAAAAAAAAAAAAAAAAAAAAAAAAAAAAATAATAATAATAATAATAATAATGCACTCCATAATGAGAACATCGATGCCCAAGCCTCAGTTTCCTGGTTGATCCAAGGGAACTTAAACCCAGAGACCGAGGGTTTTATGGTTGCCATTCAAGATCAAGTGATAAAAACTCGTAATTACCAAAAATATGTTCTTCAAGAACATATTCCCACGGATAAATGTAGAAAGTGTCACGTGCAAGTTGAAAACATTGATCATATAACATCAGGCTGCGAAAAACTTGCAAAAACGAAGTACATCGATAGACACAATCAGGTTGCAAACGTGATCCATCTACAACTTCTTACAAAATATATACCTGGGAGTGATGTAACTGAGTATTACCGACACGTACCAAACCCAGTTGAGGAAAACGATAGTTATAAGATATACTGGGACAAAGGAATACTGACAGACAGGACCATCACACACAACAGACCCGATATAACACTTATAAATAAAACTAAAAAGAAAGCTTACCTGATTGACATATCTATTCCCAACAACCACAATCTATGCCGCAAATATGAAGAAAAGATGGAGAAGTATGAGGCCCTAGCCCGCGAAATGGAACATTTATGGAATCTTGAAGCTGTTACTGTAGTTCCTCTAATAATTTCTTCTACTGGACTCGTCCCTAAAACATTAAAGAAAAACCTAAAAATTTTAAACTTGCCAGAACATACTTACCTGTTGATGCAAAAAGCTACACTGTTGCAAACTGCGAACATTGTAAGATCTTTCCTGAGAGGCACATCTGAGGCGAATTGAAGCTTGGTCTTTGACCCGCTGCATTCGTCCTATTACCCGAAGAACGGAGTTTAAAAAATAATAATAATAATAATAATAATAATAATAATAATAATAATAATAATAATAATAATAATAATAATAATAATAATAATAATAATAATAATAATAATAATAATAATAATAATAATAATAATAATAATAATAATAATAATAATAATAATAATAATAATAATAATAATAATAATAATAATAATAATAATAATAATAATAATAATAATAATAATAATAATAATAATAATAAATAAGCAGGAGAGGCTAACCGTTATCCATCTAGCCTTTGGTGAGTAGCGCCACCACTTACTCCAGCTGGGGGTGCAAAACCGAACCGGCAGCCCTAGCGCACCCGGGAGGGGAAAGCGCTTTCCCCTCTGGTGTCGGTCGTGGGCTTGTTGGGCTAACCACCCACAAGCCCGATCCTCCGGTTCCAGTTGGCCGAAGACAGGGCCCCCACGATCGACCCCGTGCGGATAGGGGTCAAGGGCAAGATGGTGGGGCCCAACAGGGAAGGATGCCCATTGATGACGACCGCTATAACCAAGGACGCTTTGAGTGGACAGATGAACTGAGAGACGACCTGATGCACTGTTATGAAAGCAGTGAACCCGGCCGAAGGGGGTACATGGCGCGAATGCATGCTCTGTGGTGTGAAAACCACCCAGAACATGACGCCTTCACACCTCAGAACCTACGTGATTATGTATCCCATCTTCGTGCTAGAGGCTATGTCAGAGCCGCTCCTCAGCCAGTGAATGAGGTGGCCGAACAGCCACCGAACGAACCGGTTGAGGAAGCGGTTCCCAGCGTTCCACCAACACCAGAGGGTCTCAGTACCAGACGGGGGTTGCACAACATAAAACATCCCGGGCCACAAGATCTGGCCAGAGTGGATGCAGAACTTCGTGCAGCGCTACCAGAAGAGGCTGACATCTGGCACATAAATTGTGCCGTGTATGCTGCCGCTCAACGCTTGTCTCAAGTGGAGAGACGAAATACTACCTCTCCACAAGAAAGAGCGGGACGGCGCATACAGAAGATGGAAGCCAAGATCCGGTCGGCGAGGCAACACGCATCCCGTATCCAATGTGTGATGGACTATATGGCAGCCAATAGGCCTTTCACGCCTAAAGTGCGGCGAGTAGCTGCCAACTTAAGACGCGTCCATCACACACTTAATGGGGCAGTGCTGCAAACCACCAAACAGCACTGCCTCGACAGGATACGGATGCTAGTGTCTTGTAAGAGGTCACTAGTGAGGCGGGCGAGGGGGCTAGCGGAAAATCAACTTTTCCGCAAAAAGCCCTCGCGCCTTTTCGAACCGCCTCAGCGTGTTGCTGAAAATCCGCCGACTGCAGATCAGGTGGAAAACTTCTGGAAAACGTTGTACGAACAGAAGCTTCCACTCAACAGAGACTCTCCAGCCCTGGCACACTTTGAAACCTTTAGCCAAAGGTTTCGCCAACCACATGAGGTGTGCCAACCAATAACCCCAGAAGAGGTTCGAAGAGCTCTTGAGGGCTCTAAGAACTTTGCTGCTCCAGGTCCCGATGGGATAAATAACTTTTGGTGGAAAAAGTTATCGAGTACCCACCACCATTTGGCCAGAATTTTTAATGCCTGGCTAAATGGGGAGCAGCAAATTCCTTCTTGGGTTGTTGAGGGGCGGACAGTGCTGATCCCCAAGAACGGAGATTTGTCTAACCCAAAGAACTACCGCCCGATAACCTGTTTAAACGCATGTTACAAAGTGTTTACACGCAATTTGTACATGCGGGTGCTCCACGCAGTTGAACCGGTTTACGAACGGATACATGAGCAACGAGGGTCGAAGAGAGGTGTCGCTGGCTGCAAGGGGAACATGCTGATTGACAGATGTGTCACGCAGGACTCCGTGCAGTATAAGCGGAACCTCTCCATGGCCTGGATCGACTACCGCAAGGCATTTGACATGACATCTCATGAGCTTATTTTACACTTGCTCCAATGTCTTGCGGTACCCGGTCCCGTAGTGAGATGTATTGAAGAACTGATGCCGCTCTGGAGGACTCGCTTTACTATAACATCCGGTAACGATAGAGTCCAGACGGAGCCGGTATCGTTCAGAAGGGGAGTATTTCAGGGAGACTCCCTCAGCCTCCTTCTGTTTTGCATCTCACTACTGCCATTATCCGTTTCGCTCCGGAAAACCCGTGGAATCAACTGCGGTACCCCCGGCGATAGGAGGCATAAGGTCACCCATTTGTTTTATATGGATGACCTTAAACTTTGTGCCTCCGGACCTACACCAGTCCCTTAGGGTGGTACAGGAGTACACGCAGGCTGTCGGTATGGAGTTCGGGTTGGACAAATGTGCACTGGTCCATCTTAAGAGAGGACGATGCGGGGACTACGGAGAGGACGCGCAGCTCGTAGACGGAAGCATCTTACATCATCTAGATGCCGGAGAGTCGTACACTTACTTGGGTGTCGAGCAACGCTCCACCCAAGAAGTGAGTGTAGTGAAAAACGCTCTCCGCGGCAAGTATCAGCACCGACTCCGACAGATTTGGTCTTCAGAACTGTCGGGGAAGAACAAGGTGTCTGCTACCAACATGCTTGCCGTTCCGATCCTTCTCCACTCCTTTGGAGTGGTGAAATGGAACCGAGAGGAGTTGCGTCAACTCGACGTAGGAACCCGCAAGAAGATGCATCTCAATAGGAGTTTGCATCCTAAATCGTCCGTTCCACGGTTATACCTCCCACGACATCGGGGAGGCCGTGGACTCTTGAGTTTGGAGAGTCTCCATAACAGGATGGTTCTGGATGGAGCCTGTAAGATTATCAGGAGTTCGGATCCCCTCCTCTGCATGGTCCGAGACCATGAAAATGCAGGGGTAGGAGCGTTTTTGTTTAAGGCAGCACAGAGAGCAGCCGATGAACTTGGTCTCTCCTTCGACGTCGAGCGGGTAAATCGCGACTCTGTCACCGAGTTGGAACCTGCTCGGCGAAAAGCCCAAATTAAAGCTGCAGAACACAACATCTTTCTGCAGCTTCATACGGATAAGCCAATGCATGGAGTCTTCTATAAAAATATAGAAGATCTTGGCTTATCCGAAAGGCTGACCTTTGCCTTCTTAAGGTCAGCCGGGCTGAAGTCTGAGACCGAGGGATTCATAATGGCTTGCCAGGATGGTGTATTTAACACTCTCGTTTATCGAAGTCGTGTCATGGGTATAGAGGTCCCTGATGTCAGCTGCAGGGCCTGCCGCAGGGCGCCAGAGACTCTAATGCACTTGTTGTCGGCCTGTCCGACATATGCAGTCTCGGCCTATATCCAGAGGCACGACGGAGCATTACGAGTGCTTTATTATCATTTAAGGCACTCGTATGGGATAGACGAGACACCAGTGCTGCCTTATGCTCCGGGGGATATCGAGTCCGTTGTGGGAAATGAGAAGTGTCTAATTTATTGGAACTACTCTTTTCCCACAGTCAGGCAAATACAAGCCAACAAGCCTGACATAGTCCTCCTCGACCACCAACTCAAGACAATGTTTGTCGTGGAGTTCTCGGCTCCCGCGGAGAACAACATTGTCTTGAAGGAGGAGGAAAAACGGACAAAATATCGAGATTTGCTCTTCGAACTCCGCAGACTCTATCCAGACCATACTGTTAAGATAGTGGTACTGATTATAGGAGCCCTCGGTGGAACGAGACACACACTGCTTTCAGAACTTAAGATCATACCGGCATGCCGAAATTCGGCAGAGGTCTTAGCCGGCAGAATGCAGAAGGCCGTCATCCTCGGTTCATTACGTCTGCTCAGGGCACACGATTCTCGGACCCAGTAGTCACTCACCCCACGGGCGTGCGGAGTGGTTGCCGGTACTACCAGCTCCCCTCTGTGAGTGTCGGAGCCACAGAGTATAAAGGGTGACTGGCTTTTATAAACTAAAAAAAAAAAAAAAATAATAATAATAATAATAATAATAATACTTGGTGGAATGAGGCCTACGCTGCTCTCGGAATTAAAGGCCATACCAGCCTGCCAAAAGTCAGCCGAGTGGTTGGCAGGCCAAATGCAGAAGGCAGTTATCCTGGGGTCCCTCCGTCTTCTTAGGGCACACGAATCTGGAATCTACAGTCACTAACCCTGCGGGATGCGGGGAGTGGCTGTGGATAGTTCGCTGGCGCTTCTCCCGTGAGAATGTCGGAGACACGGGAGAACTGTCCAGCATCGCGCACGCGAAAAAAAAAAAAAATAATAATAATAATAATAATAATAATAATAAGCAGGAGGGGGGCTGACTTTCATCTATCAAGCCTTTGGTGAGTAGCGCCACCACTTACTCCAGCTGGGGGTGCAAAATCGAACCGGCAGCCCTAGTGCACCCGGGAGGGGAAAGCTCATTCCCCTCTGGTGTCGGTCGTGGGCTTGCTGGGCTAACCACCCACAAGCCCAAATCTCTGGTTCCAGTTGACCAAAGGCAGGGCCCCCACGATCGACCCCGAGCGGATAGGGGTCATGGGCAAGGTGGTGGGGCCCAACAGGACGGAATGCCCGATGACGACAACCGCGACGCATATGGACGCTTTGAGTGGACGGACGAGCTGAGGGACGACCTTCTGCAGTGCTATGAAAGCAGTGGCGCGGATGCATGCTCTGTGGTGTGATATACACCCAGAGCATCGCGCTTTCACGAAACAAAATCTTCGTGACTATGTATCTCACCTCCGAAGCAGAGGCTACATCAGAACCGCTCTGAGACCTGTTGAAGAGGTAGTTGACAGACCGCCCGATCAACCGGTCGAGGAGGTGGTTTTAGATGTTCCACCCATACCAGAGGGCATCAGAACCAGAAGGGGGCTGCACCATCAAAAGCTCCCTCGGCCACAAGATCTGGTCAGAGTGGACGCAGAACTCAGTGAAGCTATTCCGGAAGAGGCTGATATCTGGCACATTAATTGTGCCGTCTACGACGCCGCGACGCGGCTCTCTCCGGTGGTGAGGCGGGATAATACTACTTCCCCTCAGGAGAGAGCTGACCGGCGTATAAGAAAGATGGAAGCCAAGATCCGGTCGGCGAGACAATATGCCTCCCGTATTCAGTGTGTGATGGATTACATGGCGGAGAACAGGCCTTTCACGTCAAAAGTGCGGCGAATCGCCGCCAACTTAAGGCGAGTCCATCACACGCTTAACGCGGCAGTGCTGCTTACCACCAAGCAACATTGTCTCGATAGAACACGGATGCTAGTGGCTTGCAAAAAGTCGCTAGCAAGGCGGGCGAGGGCAGTAGCGGAAAATAACCTTTTCCGCAAGAAGCCATCTCGCCTGTTCCAACCGCCTGAGCGTATTGTTGAGAATCCGCCGACTGTAGATCAGGTGGAAGACTTCTGGAAGACGCTTTACGAACAAAAGCGTCCACTAAACCGAGATACTCCAGCCCTGGCACACTTTGAAGCTTTTTGCCAAGGGCTCCAGCAGCCTCAAGCAGCGTGCCAACCGATAACGACGGAAGAGGTTCGAAGAGCCCTAGAAGGCTCCAAGAACTTTGCTGCTCCTGGACCCGATGGGATTAACACCTTTTGGTGGAAAAAACTTCCGAGCACCCACCGCCATTTAGCCAGAATCTTCACCTCGTGGCTAAATGGAGAGCAGCAAATCCCTTCCTGGATTATCGAGGGGCGAACCGTGCTACTCCCTAAGAACGGAGATCTGGCAGATCCAGCGAACTACAGACCGATAACCTGTTTAAACGCATGTTACAAGATATTCACACGTATCTTGTACATGCGGGTACTTCAAGCAAGCGGCCCGGTTTACGAACGGATATACGAGCAACGTGGGTCTAAGAAAGGTGTCGCTGGCTGCAAGGAGAACCTGCTTATTGACAGATGTGTCACGCAGGACTCCGTGCAGTATAAGCGGAACCTTTCTATGGCCTGGATCGATTACCGCAAAGCATTTGATATGACATCTCATGAGCTAATTGTTCACTTGCTCCAATGTCTTGCGGTGCCCGGTCCCGTAGTGAGATGCATAGAACAACTCATACCGCTCTGGAGGACTCGCTTTACTATAACATCTGGTAATGTCAGAGTCCAAACAGAGCCGGTTATGTTTAAGAGAGGTGTGTTTCAGGGAGACTCTCTCAGCCCCCTTCTATTTTGCATCTCGCTACTGCCGTTATCCGTTGAACTTCGCAGAACCCGTGGTTACAATTGCGTTACCCCCGGAGATAGGAGGCATAAGGTCACCCATCTGTTTTACATGGATGACCTTAAACTTTATGCCTCCAGCGAGAGAGATTTACGCCAATCTCTCAGGGTGGTACATGAGTACACTCAGGCTGCCGGTATGGAGTTCGGCTTGGACAAATGTGCACTGGTTCACCTCAAGAGAGGACGATGCGGTGACTACGGAGAGGACGCGCAGCTTGTGGATGGAAGCATCTTGCACCACCTAGATGCCGGAGAGACGTATAAATACTTGGGTGTTGAGCAACGCTCCACTCAAGAAGTGTCAATAGTTAAAAACGCTCTCCGCGGCAAGTACCAGCACCTCCTTCGGCAGATTTGGTCTTCTGAACTGTCGGGGAAGAATAAGGTGTCTGCAACTAACATGCTTGCCGTTCCGATCCTTCTACACTCCTTTGGGGTAGTGAAATGGACACAAGGCGAGTTGCGCCAACTCGATGTAGGAACCCGAAAGATGATGCATCTCAACAGAAGTTTGCATCCAAAATCGTCCGTCCCGCGGTTATATCTCTCACGACAGCAGGGAGGCCGTGGACTCTTGAGTTTGGAGTATCTACATAGCAGGTCGGCTCTGGATGGAGCTTGCAAGATCATCAAGAGTTCGGATCCCCTTCTCTGCATGGTTCGCGACCATGAAAACGCAGGGACGGGAGCGTTCTTATTCAAGGCAGCACAACGAGCAGCCGATGAACTTGGTCTCGACTTCGACACTGGGCGGGTAAACCCGAGTTCTGTCACCGAGCTGGAACCCGCTCAGCTAAAAGCCCATACAAAAGCAGCAGAGCAACGTAAATTTCTGCAGTTGCATAAAGATAAGCCCTTGCATGGAGTCTTCTACAAGAACATCGAAGACAGGGGCTTATCTGAGAAGCTGACATTTGCTTTCCTAAGGTCAGCTGGGCTGAAGTCTGAGACCGAAGGGTTCATTATGGCTTGCCAGGATGGTGTCTTTAACAAACTCGTCTATCGAAGTCATGTCCTGGGTATAGAGGTCCTTGATGTAAACTGTAGGGCCTGCCGAAGGGCGCCGGAGACACTTATGCACCTGTTGTCGGCTTGTCCGACATACGCTGTCTCGGCCTATATCCACAGACATGATGGAGCATTACGTGTGCTGTACTATCATCTGCGGCATACGTATGGGATAGACGAGACACCAGTGCTGCCTTACGCTCCGGGGGATATTGAGTCCGTAGTGGGGAATGAGCGGTGCCTAATTTATTGGAACTACTCGTTTCCCACAGTCAGGCAAATACAGGCCAATAAACCTGATTTAGTCCTCCTCGACCACCAACTTAGGACAATGTTTGTCATTGAATTCTCCGCCCCAGGGGAAACAAACATTGTTCTGAAAGAGGAGGAAAAACGGACTAAATATCGAGATCTTCTCTTCGAACTCCGTAGACTCTATCCGGACCACACTGTTCAACTAGTGGTTCTTATCATAAGATGCCTAGGTGGGGTGAGGCGCACACTGCTTTCGGAATTGAAGACGATACCGGCATGCCGAAACTCGGCAGAAATCTTAGCCGGAAGAATGCAGAAGGCCGTTATCCTTGGCTCGTTACGCCTGCTCAGAGCACACGATTCGCGGACCCAGTGACCACTGACCCTACGGTGTAAGGAGTGGTCTCTGGTATTACCAGCGTATCCTCTTTGGCATCGGAGACAGAGATAAGGGCGACTGGCTTCACAAAAAAAAAAAAAAAAAAAAAAAAAAAAAAAAAAAAAAAAAAAAAAAAATAATAACCGGACGGATTGCCTGGCAATGACGACCGCGAGCTACATGGACGCTTCGAGTGGACCGATGAGCTGAGGAATAATCTTCTGCTATGCTACGAAAGCAGTGAGCCCGCGCGAAGGGGATACGTGGCGCGAATGCACGCTCTGTGGTGTGCAAGACACCCAGAGCACAGCGCCTTCACGCCACAAAATCTGCGTGACTATGTATCCCACCTTCGCAGCAGGGGCTACGTGAGAGCTGTTCCTCAGCCGGTAAATGAGGCGGTCGAAGAGCCGCTGAATGAACCGATTGTGGAGGCAGTTCTAGACGTTCCACCAAGACCAGAGGGCCTCAACACCAGAAGGGGGTTGCACTACATCGAACCCCCCAGATCAGAAGACCTAACCAGAGTGGATGCTGAACTTCGTGAAGCGATACCAGAAGGGGCTGACATCTGGCACATAAATTGTGCCGTATACGCTGCTGCCCAGCGCTTAACTCCGAGTGAGAGGCGGAATACTGCCTCCCCACAGGAGAGAGCGGAGTGGCGTATACAAAAGATGGAAGCCAAGATCCGGTCGGCGAGGCAACACGCATCCCGTATCCAATGTGTGATGGACTATATGGCGACCAATAGGACATTCACGCCTAAAGTTAGGCGCATAGCCGCCAATTTAAGACGCGTCCATCACACACTGAATGGGGCAGTGCTGCGAACCACCAAACAGCACTGCCTTGATCGGATACGGATGCTAGTGACTTGTAAAATGTCACTAGTGAGGCGGGCGAGGGGGCTGGCGGAAAACAATCTATTCCGCAAAAAGCCCTCGCGCCTTTCCGAACCACCTCAGCGTGTTGTAGAGAATCCGCCGACTGTAGATCAGGTGGAAAACTTCTGGAAAACGCTCTACGGACAGAAGCTCCCACTCAACAGAGACACTCCAGCCCTGGCACACTTTGAAGCCTTTTGCCAAAGGTTTCAACAACCAAACGAGGTGTGCCAACCGATAACCCCAGAAGAGGTTCGAAGAGCTCTTGAGGGCTCTAAGAACTTTGCTGCCCCAGGTCCCGATGGGATAAATAACTTTTGGTGGAAAAAGTTTTCCAGTACCCACCACCATTTGGCCAGAATTTTTAATTCATGGCTAAATGGGGAGCAGCAAATTCCTTCTTGGGTTGTCGAGGGGCGGACAGTGCTGATCCCGAAGAACGGAGATTTGTCTAACCCAAAAAATTACCGGCCGATAACTTGCTTAAACGCATGCTACAAGTTGTTTACACGCATCTTGCACATGCGGGTGCTCCAAGCAGTTGAACGGGTTCACGAACGGGTATATGAGCAACGAGGGTCAAAGAGAGGTGTCGCTGGCTGCAAGGAGAACCTGCTGATCGACAGATGTATCACGCAGGACTCCGTGCAGTATAAGCGTAACCTCTCTATGGCCTGGATCGACTACCGCAAGGCATTTGATATGACATCCCACGAGCTCATTGTCCACTTGCTCAGATGTCTTGCGGTGCCCGGTCCCGTAATGAGATGTATCGAAGAACTCATGCCGCTCTGGAGGACTCGCTTTACCATAACATCGGGTAATAGCAGAGTCCAGACAGAGCCGGTATTGTTCAGAAGGGGAGTATTTCAGGGAGATTCCCTAAGCCCCCTTCTGTTTTGCATCTCGCTACTACCATTATCCGTTTCGCTTCGAAATACCCGTGGATACAACTGCGGTACCCCCGGCGACAGGAGGCATAAGGTCACCCATCTGTTTTACATGGATGACCTTAAACTTTATGCCTCCGGAGAGAGGGATTTACGCCAGTCCCTCAGGGTGGTACAGGAGTACACGCAGGCTGTCGGCATGGAATTTGGGTTGGACAAGTGTGCACTAGTCCACCTCAAGAGAGGACGATGCGGTGACTACGGAGAGGATGCGCAGCTTGTGGACGGAAGCATCTTACATCACCTAGATGCCGGAGAGTCGTACACTTACTTGGGTGTCGAGCAACGCTCCACCCAAGAAGTGAGTGTAGTAAAAAACACTCTCCGCGGCAAGTATCAGCACCGACTCTGACAGATCTGGTCTTCAGAACTGTCGGGGAAGAACAAGGTGTCTGCTACCAATATGCTTGCCGTTCCGATCCTCCTCTACTCCTTTGGAGTAATTAAATGGAATCAAGAGGAGCTACGACAACTCGATGTAGGAACCCGAAAAAAGATGCATCTCTATAGGAGTTTGCACCCTAAATCGTCCGTTCCACGGTTATATCTCCCACGACATCGGGGAGGCCGTGGACTCTTGAGTTTGGAGAGTCTCCATAAGAGGATGGTTCTGGATGGAGCCTGTAAGGTCATAAGGAGTTCGGATCCCCTCCTCTGCATGGTCCGAGACCATGAAAGTGCAGGAATAGGAGCCTTTTTGTTTAAGGCAGCGCGCAGAGCCGCCGATGAACTCGGTTTGGTCTTCGACGCTGAGCGGGTTAATCACGACTCTGTCACCGAGTTGGAACCTGCTCGGCAAAAAGCCAAAGTCAAAGCTGCTGAAATTGATTTATTTCTGCAGCTACACTCGGATAAGCCATTGCACGGAGTCTTCTATAAAAATATAGAAGACCGCGGCTTATCCGAAAGGCTGACCTTTGCTTTCTTAAGGTCAGCCGGTCTAAAGTCTGAGACCGAGGGATTCATAATGGCGTGCCAGGATGGTGTATTCAACACACTCGTCTATCGAAGTCGTGTCATGGGTATAGAGGTCCCTGATGTCAGCTGCAGGACCTGCCACAGGGCACCGGAGACATTAATGCATTTGCTGTCGGCTTGTCCAGTATATGCAGTCTCGGCCTATATCCAGAGGCACGATGCAGCATTACGAGTGCTTTATTATCACTTAAGGCACTCGTATGGGATAGACGAGACACCAGTGCTGCCTTACGCTCCGGGGGATATTGCGTCCGTTGTGGGGAATGAGAAGTGTCTAATTTATTGGAACTACTCGTTTCCCACCGTCAGGCAAATACAAGCTAATAAGCCTGACATGGTCCTCCTCGACCACCAACTCAAGACAATGTTTGTCGTGGAGTTCTCGGCTCCCGCGGAGAATAACAATGTCTTGAAGGAGGAGGAAAAACGGACGAATTATCGAGATTTGCTCTTCGAGCTCCGCAGGCTTTACCCTGGCCATACTGTTAAGCTAGTGGTCCTGATCATAGGAGCCCTCGGTGGAACGAGACACACGCTGCTTTCAGAACTAAAGATCATACCGGCATGCCGAAATTCGGCAGAGATCTTAGCCGGCAGGATGCAGAAGGCCATGCAGAAGGCCATTATCCTCGGCTCATTACGTCTACTCAGGGCACACGATTCTCGGACCCAGTAGTCACTCACCCCACGGACGTGGGGAGTGGCTGCCGGTACTACCAGCTCCCCTCTGTGAGTGTCGGAGCCACAGAGTATAAAGGGTGACTGGCTTTTACGGAAAAAAAAAAAAAAAATAATAATAATAATAATAATAATAATAATAATAATAATAATAATAATAATAATAACAATAATAAAAATCGAACCGGCAGCCCTTGTGCACCCGGGAGGGGAAAGCTCATTCCCCTCTGGTGTCGGTCGTGGGCTTGCTGGGCTAACCACCCACAAGCCCAAACCTCTGGTTCTAGCTGACCAAAGACAGGGCCCCCACGATCGACCCCAAGCGGATAGGGGTCATGGGCAAGGTGGTGGGGCCCAACAGGACGGACTGCCCGATGAAGACAACCGCGACGCATATGGACGCTTTGAGTGGACGGACGAGCTGAGGGACGACCTGATGCAGTGCTACGAAAGCAGTGAGCCTGCACGGAGGGGATACATGGCGCGGATGCATGTTCTGTGGTGTGATATCCACCCAGAACGTCGCGCTTTCACGAAACAAAACCTTCGTGACTATGTATCTCATCTCCGAAGCAGAGGCTACATCAGAACCGCTTTGAGGCCCGTTGAAGAGGTAGTCGACAGACCGCCCGATCAACCGGTCGAGGAGATGGTTTTAGATGTTCCACCCATACCAGAGGGCATCAGAACCAGAAGGGGGCTGCACCATCAAAAGCCCCCTCGACCACAAGATCTGGTCAGAGTGGACGCAGAACTCAGTGAAGCTATTCCGGAAGGGGCTGATATCTGGCACATCAATTGTGCCGTCTACGACGCCGCGATGCGGCTCTCCCCGGTGGTGAGGCAAGATAATACTGCTTCCCCGCAAGAGAGAGCTGAGCGGCGTATAAGAAAGATGGAAGCCAAGATCCGGTCGGCGAGACAATATGCTTCCTGTATTCAGTGTGTGATGGATTACATGGCGGAGAACAGGCCTTTCACGCCAAAAGTGCGGCGAATCGCCGCCAACATAAGGCGAGTCCATCACACGCTTAACGTGGCAGTGCTGCTTACCACCAAGCAACATTGTCTCGACAGAATACGGATGCTAGTGGATTGCAAAAATTCGCTAGCAAGGCGGGCGAGGGCAGTAGCGGAAAATAACCTTTTCCGCAAGAAGCCATCTCGCCTGTTCCAACCGCCTGAGCGTATTGTTGAGAATCCGCCGACTGTAGATCAGGTGGAAGACTTCTGGAAGACGCTTTACGAACAAAAGCGTCCACTGAACCGAGATACTCCAGCCCTGGCACACTTTGAAGCCTTTTGCCAAGGGCTTCAGCAGCCTCAAGCAGTGTGCCAACCGATAACGACGGAAGAGGTTCGAAGAGCCCTTGAAGGCTCCAAGAACTTTGCTGCTCCTGGACCAGATGGAATCAACAACTTTTGGTGGAAAAAACTTCCGAGCACCCACCGCCATTGCCATTTAGCCAGAATCTTCACCTCGTGGCTAAATGGAGAGCAGCAAATTCCTTCCTGGATTATCGAGGGGCGAACCGTGCTACTCCCTAAGAACGGAGATTTGGCAGATCCAGCGAACTACAGACCGATAACCTGTTTAAACGCATGTTACAAGATATTCACCCGTATCTTGTACATGCGGGTACTCCAAGCAAGCGGCCCGGTTTACGAACGGATATACGAGCAACGTGGGTCTAAGAAAGGTGTCGCTGGCTGCAAGGAGAACCTGCTTATTGACAGATGTGTCACGCAGGACTCCGTGCAGTATAAGCGGAACCTTTCCATGGCCTGGATCGATTACCGCAAGGCATTTGACATGACATCTCACGAGCTAATTGTTCACTTGCTCCAATGTCTTGCGGTGCCCGGTCCCGTAGTGAGATGCATAGAACAACTCATGCCGCTCTGGAGGACTCGCTTTGCTATAACAATCTGGTAATGTCAGAGTCCAAACAGAGCCGGTTATGTTTAAGAGGGGTGTGTTTCAGGGAGACTCCCTTAGCCCCCTTCTATTTTGCATTTCGCTACTGCCGTTATCCGTTGAACTTCGCAAAACCCGTGGTTACAATTGCGGTACCCCCGGAGATAGGAGGCACAAGGTCACCCATCTATTTTACATGGATGACCTTAAACTTTATGCCTCCAGCAAGAGGGATTTACGTCAATCTCTCAGGGTGGTACATGAGTACACTCAGGTTGTCGGAATGGAGTTCGGCTTGGACAAATGTGCACTGGTTCATCTCAAGAGAGGGCGATGCGGTGACTACGGAGATGACGCGCAGCTTGTAGACGGAAGCATCTTGCACCACCTAGATGCCGGAGAGTCGTACACCTACTTGGGTGTTGAGCAACGCTCCACCCAAGAAGTGTCAACAGTGAAAAACGCTCTCCGCGGCAAGTATCAGCACCTCCTCCGGCAGATCTGGTCTTCAGAGCTGTCGGGGAAGAATAAGGTGTCTGCAACTAACATGCTTGCCGTTCCAATCCTCCTACACTCCTTTGGGGTAGTGAAGTGGACACAAGGCGAGCTGCGCCAACTCGATGTAGGAACCCGAAAGATAATGCATCTCAACAGAAGCTTGCATCCAAAATCGTCCGTTCCGCGATTATACCTCTCACGACAACAGGGAGGCCGCGGACTCTTGAGTTTGGAGTATCTACATAGCAGGTTGGCTCTGGATGGAGCTTGCAAGATCATCAAGAGTTCGGATCCCCTTCTGTGCATGGTTCGCGACCATGAAAATGCAGGGATAGGAGCGTTCTTATTTAAGGCAGCACAAAGAGCAGCCGGTGAACTTGGCCTCGACTTCGATACTGGGCGGGTAAACCCGAGCTCTGTCACCGAGCTGGAACCCGCCCAGCTGAAAGCCCATACAAAAGCAGCAGAGCAAAGAAAATTTCTGCAACTGCATAAAGATAAGCCCTTGCATGGAGTCTTCTACAAGAACATTGAAGAGAGGGGCTTATCTAAGAAGCTGACCTTTGCTTTCATAAGGTCAGCTGGGCTGAAGTCTGAGACCGAAGGGTTCATTATGGCTTGCCAGGATGGTGTCTTTAACACACTCATCTATCGAAGTCATGTCTTGGGTATAGAGGTCCCTGACGTAAACTGCAGGGCCTGCCGAAGAGCGCCGGAGACACTTATGCACCTGTTGTCGGCATGTCCGACATACGCTGTCTCGGCCTATATTCACAGACATGATGGAGCATTACGTGTGCTGTACTATCATCTGCGGCACACATATGGGATAGACGAGACACCAGTGCTGCCTTACGCTCCGGGAGATATTGAGTCCGTAGTGGGGAATGAGCGGTGTCTAATTTATTGGAACTACTCGTTTCCCACCCTTAGGCAAATACAGGCCAATAAACCTGATGTAGTCCTCCTCGACCACCAACTCAGGACAATGTTTGTTATTGAATTCTCCGCCCCAGGGGAAACAAACATTGTTCTAAAAGAGGAGGAAAAACGGACTAAATATCGAGATCTTCTCTTCGAACTCCGTAGACTCTATCCGGACCACACTGTTAAACTAGTGGTTCTTATCATAGGATGCCTAGGTGGGGTGAGGCGTACACTGCTTTCGGAATTGAAGACGATACCGGCATGCCGAGAGTCGGCAGAAATCTTAGCCGGAAGAATGCAGAAGGCCGTTATCCTTGGTTCGTTACGCCTGCTCAGAGCACACGATTCGCGGACCCAGCTAACTCTACGGCGTAGGGAGTGGCCACTGGTATTACCAGCGTACCCTCTCTGGTATCGGAGGCAGAGAGAAGGACGACTGGATTGGGAAAAAAAAAAAAAAAAAAAAAAAAAATAATAATAATAATAATAATAATAATAATAATAATAATAATAATAATAATAATAATAATAATAATAATAATAATAATAATAATAATAATAATAATAATAATAATAATAATAATAATAATAATAATAATAATAATAATAAACGCTCTCCGCGGCAAGTATCAGCACCGACTCCGACAGATCTGGTCTTCAGAACTGTCGGGGAAGAACAAGGTGTCTGCTACCAATATGCTTGCCGTTCCGATCCTCCTCTACTCCTTCGGAGTAATTAAATGGAATCAAGAGGAGCTGCGTCAACTCGATGTAGGAACCCGAAAAAAGATGCATCTCTATAGGAGTTTGCACCCTAAATCGTCCGTTCCACGGTTATATCTCCCACGACATCGGGGAGGCCGTGGACTCTTGAGTTTGGAGAGTCTCCATAACAGAATGGTTCTGGATGGAGCCTGTAAGGTCATAAGGAGTTCGGATCCCCTCCTCTGCATGGTCCGAGACCATGAAAGTGTAGGAGTAGGAGCCTTTTTGTTCAAGGCAGCACGCAGAGCCACCGATGAACTCGGTCTGGTCTTCGACGCTGAGCGGGTTAACCAAGACTCTGTCACCGAGTTGGAACCTGCTCGGCAAAAAGCCCAAGTCAAAGCTGCTGAAATTGATCTATTTCTGCAGCGACACTCGGATAAGCCATAGCACGGAGTCTTCTATAAAAATATAGAAGACCGCGGCTTATCCGAAAGGCTGACCTTTGCTTTCTTAAGGTCAGCCGGGCTGAAGTCTGAGACCGAGGGATTCATAATGGCGTGCCAGGATGGTGTATTCAACACACTCGTCTATCGAAGTCGTGTCATGGGTATAGAGGTCCCTGATGTCAGCTGCAGGACCTGCCACAGGGCGCCGGAGACATTAATGCATTTGCTGTCGGCTTGTCCAGTATATGCAGTCTCGGCCTATATTCAGAGGCACGACGCAGCATTACGAGTGCTTTACTATCACTTAAGGCACTTGTATGGGATAGACGAGACACCAGTGCTGCCTTACGCTCCGGGGGATATTGAGTCCGTTGTGGGAAATGAGAAGTGTCTAATTTATTGGAACTACTCGTTTCCCACCGTCAGGCAAATACAAGCTAATAAGCCTGACATGGTACTCCTCGACCACCAACTCAAGACAATGTTTGTCGTGGAGTTCTCGGCTCCCGCGGAGAATAACATTGTCTTGAAGGAGGAGGAAAAACGGACGAAATATCGAGATTTGCTCTTCGAGCTCCGCAGGCTTTACCCAGGCCATACTGTTAAGCTAGTGGTCCTGATCATAGGAGCCCTCGGTGGAACGAGACACACACTGCTTTCAGAACTAAAGATCATACCGGCATGCCGAAATTCGGCAGAGATCTTAGCCGGCAGGATGCAGAAGGCCATTATCCTCGGCTCATTACGTCTACTCAGGGCACACGACTCTCGGACCCAGTAGTCACTCACCCCACGGACGTGGGGAGTGGCTGCCGGTACTACCAGCTCCCCTCTGTGAGTGTCGGAGCCACAGAGTATAAAGGGTGACTGGCTTTTATAAACTAAAAAAAAAAAAAAAAAAAAATAATAATAATAATAATAATAATAATAATAATAATAATAATAATAATAATAATAATGTATAATGTATGTATGGCACTCGTATGGGATAGACGAAACACCAGTGCTGCCTTACGCTACGGGGGATATTGAGTCCGTTGTGGGAAATGAGAAGTGTCTAATTTATTGGAACTACTCTTTTCCCACCGTCAGGCAAATACAAGCCAACAAGCCTGACGTAGTACTCCTCGACCATCAACTCAAGACAATGTTCGTCGTGGAGTTCTCGGCTCCCGCGGAGAACAACATTGTCTTGAAGGAGGGGGAAAAACGGACAAAATATCGAGATCTGCTCTTCGAACTCCGCAGACTGTATCCAGACCATACTGTTAAGATAGTGGTACTGATTATAGGAGCCCTCGGTGGAACGAGACACACACTGCTTTCGGAACTTAAGATCATACCGGCATGCCGAAACTCGGCAGAGGTCTTAGCCGGCAGAATGCAGAAGGCCGTC